>JAYKAV010001998.1:2493407-2882714 GCA_035582835.1 Phoebastria nigripes | reverse complement strand
GGCGGGCGCACCCAGACCTTCCCCGTGCCGCGGGGCGCGGAGCCCGGCCGGGGCCTGCCCGCGCCGCCCACCGAGGGCTAGACCTCTCCCCGCCGCCGCTCGCCCGCCCGCTCGCCATGGCCCGCGGGAAGGCCAAGGACGGCGACGGCAACTGGAAGAAATTCATCTGGAACTCGGAGAAGAAGGAGCTGCTGGGCCGCACCGGGGGCAGCTGGTGTGAGTGCCGGGCCGGGGGCGGCGGGGCCGGGTCGGGGGGCGGCCGCGATGCGGCGGGCACTGCAGCACGGCCCGCGGCGCCCCGCCTCCGTCGGCTGCGGCGGGGCTGCGGCCCCCGCTGAGGGCGGCCCGGGGCCGGGGAGGGGGCTGCGGCCGGGGAGGGCGCGACGCGTCCCCGCTGGGTGAGGGCGGGGGGCCCTTCCCCCCCCGCCGCCGCGGTGTCCGGTGGGGCCCCGCGGGGGCCGGGGCCCGTTGCCCGCGTAGGTGTGACCTCAGGTGGGGCCGGGGGTGAGGCGGGGTCGGCCCCCGGCCCCAGGATGGAGCCCGGGGCGGGCCGACCTTGGCGAGGGCGACTCGTCCTTGGGTCTCCTTCCCCGGCGGCTGGCCCGGCCCGGGAGCATCGCCGTCGGGGGAGCCTGCCCTCCTCGCCGTCATCTGCCTTGGACTTCAGGGTGGCGTTTCTTTTTTCCCCGTTTCTCTGGATAAAGGAAACCGAGCTAACTTTACCTCGTCGAGAGAGAACAATTGGCTTTTAATGTCTCTGCAAGAAGGAAATGGCTATATGTGCATTTGTGATTAAATGCTCATGATGTATTTATTAGGTGCTGTACAAATAGCACTTAGACTAAGAGGCTTTTAACATTTTCTTTACGCAAATAGAGTGTCTTCCAGTTGCTGCCAACCACAGCTGGTGTGCCACCCTTGCGATATTGAATTCGGCTCCTGTTGTAATGGATCAGCCGGAGGTGCCACATCCGGAGCTGCCAGCTTTAGCTCTGGCAGGCGGGCGGACTAGAGCAGGCTTCTGCTGTATCTTTACGTGAGCAGAATTGGGTTGTGGGTGCGCATGGATAGGTATTTTCTGCTCCTGAGGCAACTGCGCAGTGCTTCAAATGCGGAGGCTGAACCAGGTCCTTCTCCCAGAGTGCCTGTACCGATCTGCCTAGGACTGATTTCCATTTGTGGAGTCGATCTGCAGGCTGATGACCCGACTCCTCTGTTATAAGCCTACCTGTTGCGGGAAGCTTTCTCGTTCAACCCTGTCGTGCTCAGTTGCTAGAGCTGCTGTGTATTTTCTGAGACCTAGGAGTGGTTTTGACCTTTAAGGTGTCTTTGGTGTTAAGAGCATCCTGGCTGGGAACCTGATTAAATAAGCTACCTCCCAGCGTTTGCCTTTTGATGTTACAAAACTCAAAGGCGTTACGCTGCAGACAACAGCATTAGTGTTTGGTTTGTTACAACAGCACCTCCTATGACCGTGCTCTGGAAAAAATTTCCACACGTCCCTGACGTCACAGCCATTTGCTTTACGCTGCCTGGATACCAAAGAGTGCTTTTAACTCCTGGAGCACCACKCTTCCGCACCCAGCTCTCCCACCAGCCGTGGCTACCTTCCCTGCCTCTGGTGCACGCGAGGAAGTCGAGAGGATGGAGTGCCTTTCTCACAGTGTCCCTCAGCCTCTGTGTTGCTGGCTGTCCTTCCTGCTTGCCTGTCTTTCATAGACTTGAAAAGAAAACAACCAGAACCGCCTGCTTTCATCAGGAGGCTTCTCCACTGATGGAGCTTTTTTTTACAGTGGGGCTGGGGAGGGAGGAGGAATGCTTCTACCTACTGCTTCCTYCCCTTCCCTTGTAGCTGGGCACTTCAAGTCCTTCAAATAAGCCATCTCTCTCTCGTTTGCAATTAGATTAGGGCATTCCAAGATCAAGCAGGCTCTCTTTCAAGTACTCTTTGGCCTCTGTGCTGGCCTGCTTGTTCTTGCAGCCTGATTAGCATATAGTTGCTTGGCATGGGCTGGCTGCTCCTTCCCGTAGGCGGCCTGGTGATGCCTAGTACGGCATGTTACTGTGCAGTTAATCAGTTGAGATAATCCTTGTAAACTGGTAACTGATACCCAGAGTCTGAGCCATGCTGCGTCTCCAGGCTCATCTCCACTGCCCCCCGCCCCCCCCCAAGATTATTCTAGGCATCTCCCTTTAGACCAAAACTAAATTCAGTCTTTCATTATTATGTAAGTCATTTTTTAATTGGTATGAGCAGTGCTGGAGTGCCTTTGTAGACATACAAGGCTGGTAAACCTGCGGTACTGTGACATGTCTGCGTACTTTCCTACATTTGAGATTGAACATTGGAGCTAATTTGGGCCCCAGTTCTGCTCCCGTTGTCTTTAATGGAGGTGATAGCCTGAATTATAGGGGAGATCAGGCTTTACAATTGCTCGTAAACCTGAATGTAACATTTACTGTAGACTCTCCTGGAAATAGCTTTGAGGCCCAGAGCTTTGTGGAATGGGTGTCACTCAGAGCATACACATAGTATGGCTTCTTGCCGTTGGGCACTTGCTTCACTGAAAGCTTCACTGCAAGTTTGTCACTGGTGATAGTGTGCGATGGTAGCATTGGGTCAGCCAAGGGATCCTTTAAAATATGGAAGAATGTAGTTTAATCTTCATGTTTTACAATCCCAAATCCTGATTCATGGATTTCTAGGTTTTCAGGGGCTCATGCTTTCAGCCCCTCAGACGACTGGAGTGACTTACATTTTCTGTCTGCATCAGGGCATAATCCCACTGTTAAATATATGCCTCTGCAACGGGGCTTGCCATCTGAATTCAGTGTGCTGGGCTCTTCCTTGCATGTGGCAAAGGTTGGAAATTTTGTCCTGAAATGTGACTGCCTTGAGGGCTTGATTTGATTCCTCTTTCTGTTTGTTTTCTCTTGCAGTTAAGATCCTCCTCTTCTATGTCATCTTCTACGGTTGCCTGGCAGGTATATTCATTGGGACCATCCAAGTGATGTTGCTCACTGTCAGTGAATTTGAGCCCAAATACCAGGATCGAGTGGCACCTCCAGGTAACTAAATAGGAGGCCCATGTTTGACTTGGTGCAAGCTGTTCTGGGGAGGCGGGTTGGTTACTCACCTCAAGGAGGAGGATGAAATAAGCGTGTTGTTGCTGCAACACATATTTGTAGGGGGTGGGTATGTTCTCAGCCTTCGGTGTTAACGGTACTGGGGCTTGAAGGCAATCCTGCTAGAATGAAAGGTTGCATCACATGAAATATGCCTCCTGTCTGAGAGGAGCTTGAACCTGGATTGCTGCTCTTCCCTTCCCTTAAACTGAAGCAATGGAGTGAGGCTAAGAGGCTTCACTTGGGAATGAGCTGTATGAGGAAGCTGGGTTCAGTTTTTCTTTCTTCACAGCCACTGGGTTCCCGTGGGTAAGTGAAGGGACAAAGGTAAAATGTTAGCTTTATCTGTGAAACTGGGGTGCACAAGGGGAAAGGGGACTGTGCCAGTTCTGGGTGTGCTTACTGAATTGTATTAGCCAACACTGGGCTGCACTGTGTGATCTAGAGGAGATGGTAGCATTTACTAATGGGTGTTTCAAGTGAATGTGTTGTGGGAGGTTAAAGATGGGTCTTGTAGTTGCTGATGCATGACCTATCTTTACTAAACAAAATAAGTCTCTGCTCAAAATTAAAATGATCATGGAGCAGTATCTGTGGCCAGCCTGCCTTGGGTAGGGGCAAACAGAGTAACTAGCCCTTGCCGCAGGTTCCCTGCTCTGCCTGTCCAGGCTCTGCTGTGCTATCTGATTCCTGCTGCAGCCAGCGGCTGCTCAGAGCGTGGCAGGGGAGCTGCGCAACTGCTGCTTTCCCACATTACAAATGACCTTGAGGCTGCTTGGCACTGGGGATGGTAACGATCTGTCTCCAGTTGCTCTGTAAAACAGTTCAGAAGCTTTTAATAACAGTGGTATTTAAGTGACAATTGTGAGGCTGATGGCTTGTAGCTACAGAAGTTGGCTTTGGTGTCACACGGTGTCTTACAGCCCTGCTGTCTGCAATGCTATGCTGTGATTATTCCCTGCTCTGACAACATAGGGAACGTTACCATCACCAAATGGTGTTGTATCTCAGCAAAGAATCATCTTTTTCAGATAATTGTTTTTTCCACCAGCACTTTTTAAAGACAGAACAGAGACTGGAACTGCTGTGTTAGTGTGTGGCACTTCTTAACGTACCAGCATGGCTGGGGTAAATGCTGTCTTAAGAACTGAAAGTGGCTGTTTCTGTCTCTGCAATGGGCTCTGACATTTGCAGGAAAGACTAAACTGTCACTGATACTGCCCAGAGCTGTTAGCTGCATCTGAAAAGCCAACATGGCTAATGGTAGAGTAGTTGTTATTTTAATAATGTATTTTTCCCCGGCTGAAGCCCAGTGGTCTCACCAGACGTGAAATAATTAGAGAAGAAGCCCATGGATCTTGGGTCACATCCAGATAGACCTGCTGTTTAGCCTGATGTCACATAATTACTCATTCTAGGTAAACTGTTCACTTTCTGTGTAATAGCAGTTTGCAATTCTAATTTCAAAGCAACTCTGTGGTGAAATTTTTGTGTAAGATTTCAGCCTGCAGAGGATTTTTATTCATCTCTTAACTGCATACTGCACCAGTTTTTCTGGGGCTTATTCTTTTTTTAACCAAAAAAGGGAACTGAATTTCGAGATGCTCTTGTAGCATGTACTACAGAAATCAAAATGGAGGAAGAATGAAAAGGTCATCAGGGATCTTTGTAATGGGCTTTCAGGACATGTAGTGAAATCAAGGGGAACAAAATCCATCTCCTTGAATATATGACAGTAGGCAGCCCAATAAACAAGGGTTTTGAACCAAGCTGTAACAGCACACGYGTACAACTTCATAGAGGTATTTACCAGTTAATAGCACAGGGTCCTTTGCAGGGCATCATGTGACAACTCTTCCTACAGATGTGGACAAGCTAGGGGTAAGGCGTGGTAGAGGTTGGCTCTTAATGTCAAGTCCATTCCTCATCCTGTAGCACAGCAGCCATTAGACCAGTGATTTGAGTCAAAAATAGCCTTTTAATGTGGGCTTTCACAGAGATTGATGCTGTAGTGAGTTGCTGGATGCTGTGTTTGGGAGGTCAGCCATCCCTGTATTCCCCTGCTGTGGAGGGCTCTCCCCTGCGCTGCAAGCACAACTGCTCTTTTGGCAACGAAYCCACGTGTGGGCATGTTCACTCCTGCCTGCACTTGGTGAGCATCTAACTTGAATTTTCTGTGATCTGGGACCCCTGCAGACTATGAACTACTTAAAATGGGGTGTTACGCAATTCTAATTCCTGGTTCTTGTGGGAAGATTTGCAAGCCAAGTAAGTATATTGGCAGCTTGATAGAGCCCTGGATTTTCTAGGAAGCTAGAAAACCTGGTTTTATTCTTGTTACAGTGCTCTGTCCTTCTTGGGCAARTCACTGCTGTGTCAGCCCAAAATGGCTGGGAAAGGGGAAACTATACTTCCCTTCAGGATTTGCAGGAGAAAATGCTGTAGGGGCTGCTATAATGTCATTCTTGTTCTGAAATACAACAGATTTCATAACAGTAGCAGAACCTGCAGGATGTTTTATTGAGTTATTGACATGGGTATAACATTGAAAGCCATAAAGTGCTATTTTTGTAGCCAAGTGTCATTACTATGCTAATTGGTTTCTGCATTGAACACAACAGGAATGTTATACAGGGCTTCAGGGCAAGCTGAGTTTTGTACCTTTCCGTGGTACTTTTTTCCTCCTCTTTTGTCTTGGGGTGGGGGAAGGGACAGTGCAGTTCACCTTCTCGTCCAGCCTTGCCATTGCGACAGCCCTGGCTCCCAGTTCTGCGCATGCTGCAGGCTTGCTTTCTGCTTTAAGCACAGAGGACTTACCCTGCTAATAGGGAAGGATGAGGATATTGCCTCTTAAACACAGTGTACTGAGTGTTTAAAAAATAATACTTCATTCTCCTCCTCCCCCTCCACACCCCGATATAAATTGGGCTGTGTATCCTGCCATCTTGTGGCGTGCATCCTGTGAAACACAGCATCCCATCACTGGGGCTGGTGTAGGGGTGAGAGAGCTCACTGCTGCCTAAGGCTCTTTTTAAGTGGCAGCTGGACGAATCCCTGCTCAAGCCAGGGGCTTTCAGGTGTCCCTGCTTCAAGTGCTGCCTGGCCACGATGTGCCTGGGCAGTGAGCATATCGTGGAAAAGGCTGCTCTGGTGTGTATTCCCCACTTGGCTTACTTAGCTCAGATAGCAGCAGGGAGGTGGCAGGAAAGCCCCAAGGAGTGTATGCCACCTCCTGTGAAGTAGCGCTTTTCTGCTGCTGTCTCTTGTGGTCTCAGTACCTATGTTTGGACAAATCTCTGGATCTCAAGCTCCAGGGATGTTACCTGCCAAGCAGATTTTGCTGCATTTGTAGAAAACTTGCACCTGCTTTTTGCACTTTGGGGATGAGGTAGAGGGTGACTAGAAGCTTGGAAGGATGTTGCTTGGTATGAAGGCTTTTAAAGTCTTATCCTCATTTAGTGAGCTGGGGGGGTGGTAAGTAGAAATGGTGTAGTGATCACTCAATTTGTTGTCTGTGTCATCCCAGGTGTGTTCAGACTCATTCTGAACCAAGACTACATGGTACTTGGAAACAAGCATTGCATGATGAAGCAAGAGTGGTTACTATGGACTTACACAACCATTCCTAATAACAAGCCTGACTTCCCACTTCTAGTTTCTTCCTCTTCACCCTCAGGACACTGTTTTTCCTGAAGTCTTGCTCCTGCAGCTTAGAATGATAAAGTCTATGTGGAAAATCTCGTTTTAAATGAAGTTGAATAAATGTGATTTTCATCTGCAACGGTGTTTTGGATGTGGAACTGTAGCCGAAAGAAAAATCAATTACTTACATGCTTTTTTGGCTTTCGGTATCTTTGTACATCCACAGAGTTAGAAAGCCAACAGAAGGTGGTGTCTGTTACCAAGTCAAGGCATCACTCATTTATGTGGATAGTGTCAGCCAAGTGAAGATAGGAATTGTATTTCCTAGCAATACACTCTAAGAGCCAATTGCAGAAATTTTCTAAAGTAGTTTGTCAGTATTTTAGCAATAAGTTGCTTGATTCTTCCACGTGAAGAACAGCATCACCACACATGACACCATGGTGCATCTTTGTGGTAATAGCATAAGATGCAGAACTGTGGCAAACGGATTATAGTCTGAAGATGGGGAGGGGGTTGTTCAGACTCCTGGCTATGAAGGCACTTGAGGCTTTGTTTCTTTTCCCTCATAGGACTTACTTACGAATGGCTTCCTCATGTGCATGAAGCCCCTAAGAGGCTTATTCAAACCTGTACTTTATGGGAGCCACATACTTCCTTAGGTGTCTAGCAACCCATGGTAGGTAGCACTGGAATGGCTCAGCTTCCTAATTTTTTTCTTGTCCCTACTTGCTTCTGTTCCCCTAATGGGAATGAGAGAAGGTTTCAGAAAGGTTACGGACGTGTTCTGCAGAGGTTACCTCCTCTTGTCAGATCAAATCAACATGTTTTTTTAAACAAGATGGCTTAAGGAGGGTTCGGTGATAGTGCTGTTCTGATAACAGCATTGAAGCTTTTATTCTGGCTATGGAATGTACAAATGGAAAACAAGGAAGGAAATGATAGACCTGTGCTTAGGGCTCTCTGTCTGGTCAGTTGCAGGCATGTGAGAATGGAGGTTGTGGTGGAAGCCAGTAATACATTTTTAATCGGGATAAAGCTATTTCATAACAAGCCTTTCATCTTCACAAAGATTTGCTTCCTTGCTTCCTAAGTGGGAAGATTGATCTCCACTTTGTTCTTGTCCTAAACAAAGAAAGTACCTGCTGTACCAAAGCTCAGTCTGGTTCATCCATGTACTACCTGTAAATGCCCAAAGTTTGGCTGAAAGCAGCCCAGCTATGGCCACAGGCTGAGTCTACCTGGCAGGAACGGTTGTTCTCTTGTGCTGGCCGCTGGAGCAGCTGTACGGAGGTGCGGCTTAGGCTTCAGTGCGGTTCTGCAAAGATTTGCAAGACAGGGATGCTTTGGATGGGCGTCTTCTTCCAACCAAGTCGCTTGTCTCATGGGCAGAGGGTTGGCTTTGGACTGTACGTATCAGTGGCCAGGCTCTCCCAACCAGAGAACAGGGATGTTCTGCTAGGTGGCTTTTTCACACCACAGGGTGTATGTTGCTGACCTTCCCTTCACCTTTGCCATGTCTGCATGGGTGCCTTTATGCATTACCTTGGACAAGGTAAAGAAATAGAGGTGGGGAGTTCCTTGGTTTTAGAGGTCCTGAGCAAAACTAATAGTTTAACTGCCTGACCGAAGCTTAACAAGCCTGGCCAAGCTTTCTTGAATTTTATATTTATCCACTTGAATGACACATCTGTAACTTGAACTCTGGAAAAGGCAGACCCAGGAGAGGAACCAAGGCCTGCCTTCACTGCAATTCCAGATAGCCACTTGAAGTGACTCRGAGCCTATTGCTTCCCAGCTGAGTGGTAACATGAGGAGGGTTTGGCAGGACAGGATTGAAGTCCCTTACTAAAATTGAACCCGGCTTATTTATTTTATATATATTTATATATAACCATTTGAAGCACGAATGCAAGTAACTGCTTGAAAAGGGCTTGAAAGCCGCTGACTTTGGAGGGTAGGACATAATTCTGCTAGTGGAGTAGTAAGTTGCTTCTAAACTTTTAACGCTCAACCTGGTCAATTTGTACCCGAGGGAGTTTTGAGCGGTTAAAGCTGCTTCCTGGAATAAAACTTGAAACCCTGAGCTACTCACTGGGTGTCTCGCTATCTTTGGCTACTAGGAGCTGCGTTTAGGGGAACAAAGCTAATCTTTGTCCTAGGTTACAAATTCCAACTCAGTGGGTAGCGGGGAGGGGGAGTGGTGAGCTGGCTTGATGAGGGACTAAGCAGAAGCACTCAAGTGGCTTTGGAAAAATTGCTGGAGTCACAAGCTCCTGTGGGTTGGGGCCAGCCAGCTAAGCTGCCYGAGTTTTGCACCAGGGGAACTTGTTGGCAACGGGCCTGTTCTGAAAGCTGTCAGAGCAAATGCTGCTCCCCTGCTCCTTTGTCTTGTTCTTGCTAAAATGAAGATGACAAACTGAACAGAAGTCAAGACCTCAATAATTACAGTGGCCGCAACGAAAGCAGCATGAACTCCAGTTCCCATTACTTAAGTTTGAAGTGTTAGCCATGCATCAATGCMTTCAATTAAAATGTGACCTAAACATCATGTAGGAGCAACTATTTCCAAGTCCCATAATGAAAAGCGAAGGGGTTGGCACTTTTCATTGTCTGTAGGCATTACTTGTATCTAGTCCCTCTCTTCTCCATGCGTTCTTTTTCTATTCATCCTCCTGAAGTCAAAAGCGGAGCTAGTTACACAGCCCAGAATCTAGGACAGTCTTTTAAACATCTCTCCTGTGTGGTGGTATTGCCTAATCACTCGGTGATGAGCTTCTGATTAGAGAGCTCAGAAGGCTATTTCTGCAATCAGAAATACCTGCTTACGGAGTGAAAAGACCAGAGGAAGTGATTGGGCTGGTGAATTTACTGAGTGAGAAAATGTCTCCTGCCCTGCGTCCTACAAGGGAGACTGCGCAAAGGCAATGTGGGTTACAACCAGCAGAGACCATACCTGACTTGGGGAACCTCTCATATTTTATTGTGAGGGTTCATGAGGGGGCAGCTCTGATTTTTATCCTAAACATGTAGCGTGTTTTGCAGACTTTCAAGTCAACCTATTGGGGATACATACGTAAGAGCGGGCTTCTGTGGGACTTTATTGTGGGTGATTGGTCTCACACACAGACAGCTTCCCTTCTGTCCTCGGGGAGGAGGCAGAAGTGGGCAGGGGACCTGTGGTTGACTGTTTTTCTTGAGGAAAACCTTGACTTATAGCCTCCCTTCTGGATTCCGTGATTTTTATCTGCTTAGTGATGCAAACGTCATGACGAATATTCCAGACTGTTGTTGGAAAGAGGAGATAAGAGCCCGTCAGAGCCTCCCCTCTAGTGAGCTTAAGCTGTTTTGTGCAAGTTCTGAAGTCTGAAAAATAGAGATTATTAGAATGAGTTACGTTCTTGGTGTGTGTTGCATTGCCCGGAGGCTGTGCAACTCCGAGGTGTACTTAATGTTTTCTTCCTGATTTTGCTTTTCTTAGGACTGACTCAAATCCCCCAGGTACAGAAGACAGAAATCTCCTTTACTGCCTCCGATCACAAAAGTTTTGAGCCGTATGTGAAGAACCTTGAGAAGTTCTTAGAGGACTACAGCGCTGAACAACAAACTGAAAACATAGTATTTCAGGACTGTGGGGGTAAGTCTCGATTGTTTCCTGCAGCCGAGGGCTCTGACCAATGCCTCTGCGTCAGGTCCATCAGAAGCTGAGGGCGAGCAGTGGTGGTCTCTGTCTTTGGCTGTTCCTTTTATTGTAACCAACGGCATGTTGGTAAACTGGCAGGCTCTGGTTTCAGTCGTATGGCTGCTCATTAAATAATTAGTTTGGACAGACCAGACTTGGCCAGGGATGTACCTAGAAGCTTATTGTAGAGGTTGTATGGCTGGGAACTCCTGGATTTCACTTGGAGAAAGTCGCAGCTGACTCTAAAAAGCACGTGGCACTGACCTTATCCTCTCTGAAAGCCACGGGGGTTTTACTGATGACTTTGCTAAAGCCAGTGTTGGTCCTCTTGGTGCAACACAGCAAAACATCTGGGGAGGTATTAACCTTTAATAGATTATATGTAATAACGTGGAACGAGACTATCACCTCGTAATATGTGCATGTAAAATCTGAGGGGAACCCGCTTGTAAAAGCTGCCAAAAAAAAAAAATATCTCTGAGCCGGTGGATTATGAATGTGTTTGTTCTCTTGTAGTCTGGAAGAATCCTCAGTTAAAAACCAAAACCCCTGCAAACTTGCTGGTCTGGGACCAGCCCACACGTGGGGGGTGGCTGGGTGCAGGTTTGTGGTGTCAGCCTCGAGAAGGTGGTGTCGCTTACCCGTTGGGACGAGGGGGAAATCCTAACTGCACAGTGAAGCATAAGTGTCGGTTATGCCAAGCGAAAGGTCACGTTGCATACGGTTGTCTTTTCATTCCCCCACCATGACAGACGTACCTACCGATTACAAAGAGAGAGGACCATATAATGATGCCCAGGGCCAGAAGAAGGTCTGTAAATTCAAACGTGAATGGCTGGAAAACTGTTCTGGAATAAATGATCCCACCTTTGGGTACAGGGATGGCAAACCATGCATCCTCGTCAAGCTCAACAGAATTATCGGCTTCAAACCTAAGGCAAGTATCTCTTCCCTTTCTAGCAGAAGCTACTGATAAGGAGGAGTTGGCTGCAGATTTGCTGTGCCTGCTTTTCTGTCTCTGGAGAGAGATCAGTATTAAACCCCTTCTGCAGAGGAGAAATTGTGAGACAATTTGAGTAACTGGCTTTAAAAATGCTTTTCACTAAAAAGCAATGAAAACTGCACACCGCAAGTTGGTAACAAGTAGCAATGAACCTCCCAGTGCAAACTCCTGGTTATTTTATCTGGTAACTTCTGAGCCTGCCAACTGAATTGCTCTAATGGGGTATTTTCTTCAAATGGTAAAACCCATCTTAAGTTCCTGTGTGCCGGGACCGTGCCAGACCAACTCTATCAGTAGTAAGATCAGTACATTGTGTCATGCCCTGATGTACTCCATTCTTTCCTCAGGCAGTGTAGAGTTGCCTGCCTTGCTAAAACCACTTAATTAAATGAAGTCGTGCTAATGTTCACTATCAGACTGATGCATARTCTATAAAGTGTAAACTACATAAACTACATTTGAGTCAGGCACAGGTCTTACTGCAAGAAAGGTGAGGAGATCTTGAGGTTATTTAATGCAGTTTCCCAGACCCTGTAGGATGTCTCTGTCAGCCGCGTGCTCTGTGCTGCACCTGAAGGCATGTTTGCAATAATGCTGAAGGATGTTAATCTGGACAGGAACAGCTTTTACTTCTAGTTTTTTCCCCAACACATTTAAACGCTAAAAAATTCTCTAAGAATTCAGTGGCAGAGCACATGTTATTGAATAAGGCAGTGTGCAAAACCTACCACTCCATCTTCTGGGTGGAAAATGGTGCAAATGGTGTGCCAAGCCACCTTCACCACCATCCATCGGTGTAGTCGAGGATGGGGAGCRGTGCTGTCTTGCTAACGTGTTCTGAGGAACGTTTTTCTTCAAAGGGAGCCTGCCCTGTGCTAGAAGAAATGAGTTGAATTTTGGCTCATGTGATCCAGGGTGGAAACGGGGTGCGTTTTAGCAGCAATGCGCTGTGCTTGGTACACTGTGGTTGTGGGATGACATAAGATGCGCGTGTTTGACGACTAGGGAAGAGAAGGGTTTGGTGTGTTCCTCTCTTCTTTGCCACAGAGCTCTGAAGGGCTCCAGACTGCATTAGACAGCAGGGACTAGTCGAGGAATGACTTTACATGTTTCATTTAGAAATGACGTGTGTATCCGAGGCAATATTTGTTTCCCTCGTTCCACGCTCCAGCAGAGCCCCTGTAGCTCTTGTGTTGGGCAAGGCGTGTGTAAAGCAGATCTGAGACCTGCAAGGTTGTGAAGCAAAACTACTGCGCTTGTTAAGAGACCAAAGACCAACATCAGAGCCGGCACTCCCACCCCTCCCTCTGACATACTCAGAGCCTTTGTCCTTCCCTGTAGGTGGTGTCGAAGGTCAGCAACGTCAGGGTGTGGCTGCTGCTCGTTATTCTTTCTTGTGCATTTCCAGTCCTAGCTGCACTCACCTGGCAGGCAGGTGGCAAATCCTCCAGCAGCTCGTCTCTTCCTGCCACTGCCTGGGCTTTGCAGAGACAAGCCCCCCTAGCTAGCACCCTGCTGTGAAATGCTCTCCCCAATGACACCACGAAATGGAAAATAGCCTGATCTGCTTGCTTTGGTATCCACAGCAGTAAAGCTGTACGAACAGACAACAGCTCTGCTTGGGTTAAGTTCCCCGGCTTCTAGTTGTGTTATGCTGTGTGTCTGTCCCAAGAACCACCACCAAGAGCTGTTGCCTCTGAAACTGAGCTAGAAGGGATTCCGGTTAATGGCACGTGTTTGGTACCRCTGAGCTTTGCTGCTGCTGCAGAGAAGTGTCCGGTGTGTAACATCCCCTTCTGGGTTTCTTCTAGGCTCCGGTAAATGAGAGCCTCCCTCTAGAGGTTATGGCAAAATACAACCCCTATCTCATCCCTGTCCACTGCACTGCCAAGGTAAGTCGAAAGACAATAGAGCAGAGTTGGGATGCTGCAGGGGAAGACTGTCCAAGTCTTTGTCCAAGCGTAGTGACCCCTCTCTGCCTTTCCGCAGACAATGGGGGTGGTTCTTGCTTGGGATATCTCCCCCTTCGGAACAGGAGTTTCTCAAAACCCCACTGGTGACAAATGAGAGCTGCTCTCACAGGGAGGGGTAAGAGCAGGGCCGATGGCAAAGGGTATCCTCAAAAGTTGCTATTTTGCTTCCAAGTGCTGTACTGGAGCTCTTAGCAGGGGTGGAAAAAAGGACTCCAGGGAAGAGGTATTTTACTTGGCATTGTAAAGCAGCTGAGAAACAGCAAACTTTTTTTTTTTAGCCAAAAATAGTGCATTGGTATGACAGGAAGCTGTGGTGACTTCTGAATGTGTAAAGAAGTGGTTGAGTTTTTAAATAAGGAAAAGCCCTTTTCCTGGCTGGTGTGTGCTGGGAGGCGCTTCTTGTGTTGCTGCTGGTTAGACAGCGCTGAAGCGTCCTTTCCACTATCGGGACCATCCTCGTGCTGTCAAGATGAGGATCAGTGATGACCAAAGAGAGGTCGTGTTCTTGGTGAAAAACAGATGCTGCTAGGGAAAAGGGCTGCAAAAGGTAGAGTTTGGGTGATTGTCATCGTTTGTTCTTCCTTTTCCTGCCTCCCCAGAGAGAGGAGGATGCAGACAAAATAGGCACAGTGGAGTACTACGGGATGGGTGGCTACCCCGGCTTTGCCCTGCAGTACTACCCCTACTACGGCAAGCTCCTGCAGCCACGGTACCTGCAGCCGCTGGTGGCAGTGCAGTTCACCAACCTGACCTACGAYGTGGAGGTGCGTGTGGAATGCAGGGCCTATGGGCAGAACATCCAGTACAGCGACAAAGACCGCTTCCAGGGACGCTTTGATATTAAATTTGACATAAAAAGCAGCTGATTGTAAGCACAACTCTCTTCCCCCCCCTCCTCCTCCTAGCCATTTAAAAAGGTTAAAAAAAAAAAAAGAACAAAAAAGAAAACCTACTAGTCTTGAACAAACTGTCATACGTATGGGACCTACACGTAATCTATATGCTTTACACTAGCTTTCTGCATTTACTAGGTTAGAATGTAAACAAAGTGTAGCAATAGCGACAAATATTTATTCTACTGTAAATGACAAAAGAAAACAAAATTGAGCCTTGGGACATGCCCATTTTTACTGTAAATTATGATTCCATAACTGACTTGTAGTAAGCAGTGTTTCTGGCCCCTAAGTATTGCTGCCTTGTGTATTTTATTTAGTGTACAGTACTATAGGTGCATACTCTGGTCATTTTTTCAAGCCATGTATTGTATCTGTTTTCTACTTCTTGTGAGCAAAGACTTTTGCTGTCCAAGGTGTAAATACTCAATGGGACTAGAACTGGCATGATACTTCTCATTGTTTTGTTCCTTTTCAAAGAAAGGCCCACCTGTGAGACTATATTTAATAGCACTCCATATGGCTTCTGACTTTCCTGTGGTGTTAGGGTATTTTATTTGGAGGGGTGGCAGGGGAAGCTAACTTAAGTGAAGTTGAAGAGAATAGATGATTGTGTACTGTGCTTTGTAGCGAATGCTGTCTCTCTCTCCACCTTTTCCCTCATCCTCCAGTATGTTGTGTGAGAGACCGGGTCAGACTATCACTCTCCTCAGTGATAGGCATAACTCTTTGCTTTGTATATTTTCTTTTCTCTCTTTTTTTTTTTTTTTTTTTCCTGCTGGAGGCATCGCACACTGTGGTGCTAATGTCTTTATTGAATGTTTTAACCATTTTCATGGTGGAAGAATTTTATATTTATGCAGTTGTACAATTTTATTTTTTCTGCAAGAAAGTGTAATGTATGAAATAAACCAAAGTCACATGTTTGAAAATAAATCTTTATTTTAAACTTTATAAAAGCAATGCAGTACCCCATAGAATGGTGTTAAATGTTGTCTAAAGTGCAAAACTCTATGTTCTCACATGTAATAATAGCCAGGAGTACAGTGCTCTTGTTGATCTTGTATTTCAGTCAGGTTGAAACATTGGACAAATAAATGAATGAACACACTGTTCTGCGTGCATGTCTTTTCCCTTGGGTGAGGATGGAGGCTGTTAGTTGTCCAGAATCTTGAAGAAGTACTGCACCTATTTCAAACAGAAAAAGCACCTTATCATTCCCAGAGTGTCTCAGCTGAAGGTGGTTACTGAAATGATGCATTGGGAGTGCCTTAAATTGCTGCTCCCACCTGTGAGCAAAGGTGTTACACATCAGCTCTAAACAGTGGGGTTTGGTGTGAGTTACTTGTTTTCCTCTCTCCCTGAGCTGCATTAGAGGGGGCTGGGGCATGCATGTCCATGATCAGTCAGGAGCCCAAAAAGTCTTCGGTGTAGTCACTGTTACTGCAAGTTCTCTACCTCTGGAGGCACAGGCCACACATCTGAGTAGTAACTACAGGTATTAAGGCTTATCCTTAGTGGGGGTTAAAGCACCCACCAGGGGTGTGTGCTGCAGGCTCAGAGGCCTAGAGGGGAGGGTGTACACTGAAGTCATATGAGCAGAAGAAATGGAGTTTCATGGCAGAGACTTGGTTTGTGTTGCTGCTGGGCCAACAGGGCTGTGCAGACATGACAAAATGTGGCAGCTGGCTTCCTGCAGGAGTTGAGATCACTTTATGCTGCATGATGCAGATTACCAGGGAGAATTTCTCTGTGTAAAGTGACAAAACATGACTATCCTAGAGCAAGCTGCTGGATAAAGCCTTCCTAACTGGAACGCACAATACTGGAAAAGCAAGCTGCTAAATTTTTTGCCATCTGCTAGAAGGAAAAGCACAGTTACGGTATGCTATGGGGGTTAGCGTACRCATGTGGCTGTTCCATGCTATTCCTAAGGAGCAGGAGCTAGCGGAAATCTCACCTTCAACTGTTTCATTTGCTGCTGTATGTTTATAGCAAGGCAAGGATTTAACAAAGAYGCTGTGATTAAAGCCCTAGAATACCCCCTGAAGGAAGCTCCACTGGCACAAGAGCTGCAGGAAAGCTGAGCCATTTTGGCTCCCAGCAATTGGTGGGTGTACGACTGCCACCATTTGGGRTGGGGGATGTTGCATGGGATCAAGGTTTGGTAAAATCAACTGCCCCTACAATTCATTCTTAGGTGCAGGGCCTGTGACCATTTAAAAAAAAAAACAAAACACAAAACCAATAAAAACCCCCCACAAAAGCAACAACAACAACAAAAAAAACCCTGAACTGCTTTATTTATAAAAGACCCAACTCACAGTTAGATAATTTATCTCCTTTTAATTTACTATATGAGCGCAAAGTCCAAGCATGAACTAGTAATAAAGATAATGGCTTATTCCAGGGGGTAGGACAAACACTGTAGAAAACTGACGGTGCCTGTGTTGGCTTCAGTGAGCAAGTGTCAAAAGGGGCTTGTATCAGGGACTCTTGGTAATAGCATATGAAATAAAGCAAAACCAAACCTCTCATACCTCCCCCCCCCATCACTTTCTAGTACCAAATCAGTGAAAGCAGGGTGGCCTGCTCTGATCATTAATTAACTAGGCAGTAGCAGCAGTCACTACCCCAGCCGCACACCCTGCAGCCACCCACAGAAAAGACCCAACTAGTCACAGGCCTCATGACAACTCTGCTACCAAGGGGCTGCACCCCACCGCCCCCCCCAAAAAAACCCCTACAACCCATGTGGCCAGACATGGCCCTGCCCCCCCGCCATTAGAAATGCTGCTGTAATTTGTCAGACCTAGTAGAGACACAGCATTAAAAGGCTGCAGGATGGTTTAAAAAAAAAAAACCCAACCAACCAAACCACCCACCCCCCCAAAAAAAACCACTACCCCCAAACCTCCCCCACATGACAAGCAGGTGCAGACTTTTGGCTGGCCAGCCAGCTCACCCAACAGCACCGGTACTTTTGGTACACAACAGCCTGGATACTAAAACACCCTTCCGCACAACGCTGCTGACCCAGCCTTGCTGCCCTAAGTGGCAGGTCAAAAGCCCAGGGGTGGGGCTGGTGGGGGGGGGTGGCGTGGCGTAGGGGAAGGGGGCGTGTCAAGATGTGACATCTCATCAACCCTATTAAAATTTGCATTGTTTTCAAGTTTTGGGGTTTTGTTTGTTTGKTTTTTTTAATCTGTGCTGTATTGTCTATATAAAATGTATTCTCCTCAGGAAGACATCGCTTTCCTTACTGCCTAATAGGACATTACATTATAAACTGCCAGTTTGAACGTGTTCTTTCTGCCAGGTTGGCTCAACATAGTTAAGTATAATTGTACCCRTTAAAGTGAATTTTATCTCCCTTCTTGTTGATATAGGACACCTGCATTTCAAGGTTAGAGGCACACAAAAATACTAATAAAATAAAAAGGGGAGGGAGGGAGGGGGAGAGAGAGAGAGAGAGAGACTCTTAAGGACAAGAACCTTTAAGGCTGCATCTCCATGAACACCTGCACTAACACACACCAGCTACCAGTTTTACAGCTCTAAGTGTCGGTGCTTCTGGGCTTCTATTCCCAGTTTGGCTGAGGGCAGCTGGCTGGCACGGGCCACGCACGACCCTCAGCGTGCGCGGGGAGCTGTGCCAAGAGCCAAGACAAAGGCCAAGCGCAGCGACGTCTCCTCCTTTGCGGGTAATAACTCTGGGTCCGGCCCCAGGCTGGGGTGCTGGTACGCCTGCTGCCACCGCAGGCCCCATTTCCCTGGGATGGGGCAGGTTTAAATCGAGCTGCATCAACTMCCCCCGCTTCCTGCGCTACCTCGGCCAGAGCTACGTGGCCTCCTGGGGGTTAGGTAATGATCCACCCCTGCAGCACACACTGATACAGGTGAATGCTGTCCTCGCCCAACTCCTGCTCACTTGCTATTAGCAACAAGAGGCATTGCGCTATTTTAGTCCTTACAAGCCCCTGAGTTTGTGCAACCAATTTTCCCAGGCCAGGCTGAACAACCTCAGCTTGCTTACAACCTATGGATAACCTTTTCCTCCTCACTTAGCTTTTATTGGATTGTTGAAGATCCACGCAGACTGTGCTGGCAAGGGTCGGACATTGGAACAAGCACACTACATATTGTATAATGTGCAAAACTAGGTGCCAGTATGTTGTCTTTATATATAATTATCTTTATGTGGGTCAGCTGCCACCCAGCTCCCAGTAAAACCAGTTAAGACCTGGCATATCTGTGGTACACAGAAAAGATCCTTCTCTCCAAGAACCTCACCCTCAGGAGCACGGCAGTGCTGGACAAGAAACACCAGAAAGAAGGGCCATCCGATACCCCACTCACACGACCACACATACAGTGTTTTGCAGAAGAACCAAGACCAAGGATTTCAACACTACCAAGAGACTTGGGGTGCCCCCATCTTATGAGGCCCCAGCTGGAGACAGCTTGAAGAACCCCATTCTAAAAGCACCAGGTCCTTTTCCAAGGGGATCCAGGGCTTGGAGGTACTTGCACCGAGCATCCAGATGGGGGTTAGGTATTCCAAAGCACTCTGTATTTTAGGAAATACAGTTACTCTCTTTCCCARGGTCCGAGTATAGTATAACCGCAGAAAAGGGAGCTGTGTCTGTACAAAACATCTCAACAAGCCCCACATTTCACCTAGGGCAAGGTCAGCTTCTCTGATCCAAGCACACCTCTGGTCTCTTTACAAGACCCAAAGGTGGCAGAGGACAAACCCACACCAAACCAAACGCATCTCACAGATGCCACCCAAATGCCCTTCAAATGATGCTAACATTCAGGTGTGCTCACTCCTTCCCAGGGATGAAACAGGATTAAATTTAACATCAGTACTCTCCTTACAGATCCCAGGAACCATCTACCTGCTTTAYAGCATGCAGCTATGCCTGCTCTAGCTCCTGTTCATGGACAAATAACAATAATGCTCAGGAAGCAACGAGTGAGTAACTGTGACCTTCTGGCTCTGACCCTATAAACTGCTTCACCGAGGAGGAGCTGAGAGCTGCTTCAGTTCCATGAAGTTTTGCTTCAGTCACACACGCTCTCTGCAAAACTTGTGTTAATGAAGTTGGCTGCGCCCTCTGGGTGCTTCCATGCGTTACCGCAAAGTTTCAGAAGTTAATACAGCAGGCAATAACAAAATCCAGTCTAATGCCCTGGCTGAGCATAAACGATTATCATCTAACAATGTGTGCCCTAAGAGCATGGAGAGGTCAGGCAAAACTTAATAAAAAAAAAGAAGAGGGAAGCAAAGTGAGTGAGGCAGCCAGTCTTCCAAGGGAGAGCAAAAGATCTTGGTAATAACGCAGGACCCAGCGCAGGCACAAAGTGTCTTGAAGATTTCAAGCGTAAGAATTGCAGACACCTACAATTAAATTCTCCGTCTGCCCAGAAAACAAAGCAAAAAGCAGTGCTGATGAGAGGTGCCAGCTGAGCAGCTTTGCAGTCAGAGCTTTTGCCTACAGAAGGACAGACCAAGGTACACCTTGAACGGTACCAGCATATCATACAGGCAGCATTACAGTTTGCCTCAAAGAAAACCCCGGCACTGACAGGGTACCTCAGTGTTCATGGTCCATTCCCCCTGTTCCTTTGGGCTGGCAGTTTTTGATAAAAGACCCTGCTGGTATCATTCATGGCAGAAGCAAAGGGGCTGACGGGGAGACATACTAGTAGGAAATTTGCTGAGATCACAGATTCACTTCTCATCCATCACCAGAAAGATCACGGCAATTTCAGTCCTTCCTCACCTCTGCTGAACCAAAATTGGCAGCTGGGAGATGGAAAGCTTTTTCATCCCTGTATTCGTTTAGAGCCCGTCAGTCATCTCAGTGCCTTTCACGCAGCTGGACAGACACACCAGTACCCTCTCCCCAAAACCACCACAAAACTGTATCTCCTTGGTTCAGCGCAGGTATCCAGGCACATGATCCAGTGAGTCTTTGCTGACCTAAAGTTTCAGTATCGGTACACTCTCCCTAAACACTTAGGTCTTAGAATTTTTTACAGGTTATCTCAGTTTGAGGTCACTTGTAGGAACCAAAAATGTCTCTTTGCCCATTAATCTTGATTTGTACACCAGCATGAACCTGCCAACTCTGTTAGCAAGTGYACTTGCTAACACCTAAAATGCATTTCAGCTACAGCTCACTCTGCTGACTCACACGACTAATGCATTAGATTAACACACCGAAAACCCATGGATTCATACCATCCTTCCAGCCACAAGCAGTCCAGAAATAAAAACGGTTATCAAAGAAGAGGGTCTACTTACTCACTGTATTTGTTCTGAAAATAAAGAATTATTGTCCCACATGAACCTGAAGAGGGTTTAGTCCCAGGAAGTTTGTTCAAAAAAAAAAAAATAAAAAAATAAAAAAAAAAAATTAGTCACTCCTGCCTCTCTCTCAAGCGTCATGCGCTGTAAAAAATGAAGCGAGTCAGGCTGCCCAAGGCAGAACAATTTGTACACATGCACTTCAACTGTCCAAGTTAGTTTCTTAAGTACAACTGTGACAAAAACCCCTAATGCACCAAAAAATAAAACTTTGCAATGGAAGGTTTTATTAAAGAAACACTACAGGATAACATAGAGCGCATTCTGCTTTTATGCTATGTGCTGTTAACACAGTCACCTCAAACACTGCGTGTRGTTATGATCAACTCTGAAAATACAGTGAAGAGAAGGGCAAGGGAAGCTATTTGGAAATTGTACCATAAAATTCCAAACAGGATGTAAATGAGAGGACAAGACAATAATTCGTTACACCACAATCAAAACACCAAGACAGAGAGTTTTATGCTATTTACTCTGTAACACTACAAGAAAAATAAGCGACCCCAAAAACTTACTTAAAATAACAAAGTGTTGTTCTTACATCATACATAACTACCGTGCTGACTCAGACCACTGATTTGTGAAGTATACATAGTTGTAGATTTAATAAGGTACAGGTTCACTGAATCTCCCCACTCCATGGCATAAGCCAACTGCTCAGTAGCTGGGGCTGAACGTATTAACCCAGCTCTCCCACCAGCTCTACTCCTCCTTTAGCAACATCTGGTCACCATCAGAAGAGATCACTGGCCTGGTAGAGCCACTGGAATGAAATAAAGTGAAAGGTCCTGGCTCCATCACACATGAAAAACTACAACGTGACAGTGAGTACTGCTTTCCCAAGGATCCCAAGCGGCTCACACTGAGCCCCCAGGACCACTGCCTCTGCATTTCACCCTCATCTTGAGGGACACTTGCCTGCCTCAAAGTTGGGAGCTCCTGTGGAGCTCTTGTATAATGCCCTTGAACCAATCAGCTTAGGCATAGAGAAGACGCTAGGCGCACCACCACAGATGTCGATGCAAGCTGCAAACACGTCCTGAACACTGGATAAAAACACTGAAAAGGGCCACTGCTGCTAGCACCTGAAATATCTAAGTAAAGCCTGGTTTGGATGTGTTCATGCAAGCCACAGGCATTGTGGGGGCTCCTTGCCAATGCTGAGCTAAGGCTCTCCAGCCTACTCAGAGAGCACTTGAAAGTCAGGGTCCTCATGAGCTACCAGATTATGGCCAATAGAGGAGGAAGTGGTCACAGAGAGAGAACAAGAACGTGTTTCCACCCACATCACAGATTCAAGCGAGGATGGAAGCAACAAGCAAATAAATGAAGTAGAGGGCAACCAGCATTTAAAGCTCTTTCTGAGCAACCAAGATGTTCTGCAGGGTAGTATTTGGCCAGGGAACCCAACAGGCTACACCTGGCAGCAGGGTAGAAGTTATGGCAGATAAGACAGTAACAAAAAACCCTGGCAAAAACCAACCAAACAAAAGCACCACCCAGTCCACAAGTAGTGGCCTTGCATGCACCATCACAAGCCCCTGTGTAGACTGTGGCTCCCTATGCTGATAGGAAACATCCCACCAAACTAATGGCATAAATTCTCTCAGCGTAGTGCTCAAGTACCTTCTGAGCAACATCAGTGAATCTAGAAAGCTCCATCCCCCTCTGGAACGGGTCAGTATCAAGAAGCCAAGAGCTCGTTTCAAGTCTCAGCAGCCCTCTGCGATTTCAACACGTCTGCTGTGTGCTAAACCACGTACCGTCATGACAGGTCTAGACTCTTGACACCTGAGCGACCAAGTTCCTATTCAATAGCTGGACTGAGTAAGACAGCTACCAGAGAAAGCCCACAGTTCCTGGTTTGTGGCTGGATAGTCTCGGCACACTGTCTCTCCCCAGCAGAACAGCAGTAACTACCACTGACACCAACGTGGAAGGAAACTTGCCTACTTAGCAACTCTGGCCAATTAAGAGAATTGCCTCTTGCCTAGAGACTTGCTTACATATCTCAGTATATCTCAGATATACTTGTAGATGTATCATTCCTGCCTATATGCCAATGCACTTACAGTTAAAGAGGAAGAGGGAGAATCCAGCTCTTCCCGAAACCAGAAGATGCTCAGTGACTTTGAGGAGCCCTAGACTACAGCCAACACCCTTTCAGGTGAACGCTGCCATCTTGTTCTGTGTTTGCACAGCTGCTAGCACAAGATCATTACAGCCAGTGTCTAAGCCCTCAGTATTATCACAACACAAAACCAATACTGGTATGACACTACACTTTGAATAATGAGTTRTTATTACTTATGAAAGAAGAAGTGGTTTCTAGAGCTTGATAAACTCTTAAGATATCCCATGGTGTTCGCATCTATGAGAGATAGGAAATCTTGTTCACAGTCTTCTGTCCATATTAACACGTTTGGCTTTGGTTTTTTCCTCCTGTGTTCCACATACATTTCAACACATGTATGCAGATAGCTGACTTAAATTCTCCTCTTAATTACTGCTAGTTTACAGTAGTCAGTCAAGAAGGTTGCACTGATGAGGGAAGAGGTAAACCCTACACAGAAAGTACCGACAGAGCTAATCATTTGCCTATTTGACTTCTCAGAGGTGGGAGGTGCAACTGGCTGAGGTCAATAATAGGAATCCACGTAAAAATATATTTGCATCACACAGCAGTGTGTGCTACAGGAAAACAGTGCTTCTCTTACCCCCCAAAAAAGTGCAGGACCCCTTGCTCGAGAAACGAAAGGAGATTCTGAGCTTCTACGTGACTGTGTAACTACAGTGTCCCGTACTGCTTTTGCTGTATAAGCTATTCCCCTGGGCTTTTTTCCCTTCTTTGCTGTAGTCTGCCCATCGTGCAGCTGAGTTGCAGCTAAATTGTTGCTGCTTCAGCTGGAGGAAGAGGGGTAATGGAAAGGGCACCTGGGCTTTTTGGTTCAAAATGAGAACATGCCGAGGGAAAGAAAGAAGGCAGCAGCCTCAAAGACACAAACTGGGCCTCAGATGAGTTATCAAGAAGTGTCACACCTTCCCTCTGGCTTGACCTCCCCTCCACAAAATTACCTTGCTCAGCGCAACACCAACACGTGCCAAAAGCCAAGCCCCGTTTATCATGGAGGTTACCTTCAGGATCAGGTGAAACTTAAAGAGCTTCTCTCTGGCACTCATAAACCTCAGACTTGGCAGAACAAGGGGCAATTGGACCTCAGATCTTACCCAGAAGTGGAAGCACAAGAGCTGAACTATTTCACAACTCTATTTGAACAAGTTTCTAGTTTAGTTTGCCTGTCTGGCCCACAAGTATAATTATACAACCTACGTTCAAAATTAGGCTGCAAGTGACCTAATAATACCATAATTTATTTTTTTTAAAAAGAGAAATCACCAACATGTGTTCAAAATCCATCCCTCTATTATTGCTATTTTTAATTTTAATTTCTCTTCAGATAGGCCTAGGCAAAAAGATTACTTAATTCTCTGTACAAGTATATATACAGCATCAGGAAACGTTGTGAGACAGAATTCCAGTGCTGGCTAACATCCTCTGATATGCAAAACCACCATCAAATAAGATGAAGTTTTCCTACACTCCAGATTCTTTCCAACCTGTTCCCACAGCTGTTAGATAAAAAGTCTCAGAAAGTTAAAATGGAGAAGCACTTGAATCATAATAACCATTATCTGACAGATCATTCTGTACCAAGAGACACTGAAATTTCCAACTGACAGACAAAAATAGCTACTGCTTTGATGAAAACTTGCAAAAAACCCCACCAAAAACCAACCTCACCCAAACCCTCCAATTTTTTGTTTCTTTTCACTGGAGATGATTAAAAGCATCTTACCCTGGATTATGCAGCTCAGTATGGGCCCCTAATAAAAGACTTCATTGCAAAATTGCCGTATGACTGAGTGAAACAATGGCTTCTTTATTAATATTTTAAAGACTCCTGAGGGAAATGCTGTACAGCTGAAATGCCCTCAGTGAAAGGTTCATTGCCATGCTATGCACTTCTGCTGTGTAATGTTTTACAAGCTGTGCTGCCCTGTGAATGGGGAGAGTTAGTTCTCAGCTGGTAGAGGCAGCTTGCATAATACCAGACAAGTTAATCAGTAACAAGCAATGCAGGAGACCTTTGTTCCGAGTGTGACATACACAAATTCCACACTAAGCACATTGACGCTTCTGAGAGTTACTCATTGACATGCTTTATTAAATTGCTTGGACTATACCTTGATGCACCAAAAAGATTAGTTTAAACAGAGCTGCATCCCTCTTATGCCTTCCATCCTAAACTGTTGCACTATAACCTCAACCCACGGATCAGCTCACTACTGGTACAAAGGCATTTCCAGGGTGGATGATAGCAAGCGCCTTGCAGCACGCCCATGCATCAAGACAATGGCAGCAGGCAGGCAAGGAAGCAGCAAACAGAAAAACGCAAGTTGGCAGCCAGCAGAGCACTTCTGTAACAGGACTCTGGTCTTATGGAAATGGTTATGGGAAGCATTTGTCGTGTCCCCCTGCTGCAAGGCGAGTGCCCCCCTGTCCACTCTGAACAGCTTGCCAAAACACCACCTTCCCCCCAGCCTCCCTGAATAAAGGCAAAGGGAAAGGAGGCATAAGGCATGCTTCTTCTGGCACTATTTGGAATGCCAGACCAAGGACAGCTGGCTTCTAGCAGGTGGAAGACACGCCGCACCAAAAGCCCAGGAGCAGCACAGCTCTTAACACTCGTCAGAGCGTTTAGTCAATACCAAGTCTGAGGAAAACGATGCTAGTTTTCATCGCCCGCAGCACTTGTCCGGACAAAACACATCTGCTGAACTGGCCCGTCCTGTCACCGCTTATCGTACGACATCACCTCCCATCTCCCCAAGGCTGGATCCAGCCAGCTGAACTTCCAGTGCCAGAACTTGTGTGAGTCTCCATCCATCAGACCGCCATAGCTGATCTGTACAGCTAGATGATATTACTCGTTTGCTTAAATGCCTTAGAAGCAGTAAGCCAGTCTCACTGGTGCGAGGCTGAGCAAGGGAAAGAAGAGCTTCCAGCAGTATGTTGCACAGTCTGCCTGTCCCCAGCCTCACTCTCGAACACCACTGTACAGCTGAAATTCGAAGAAGCGATAGGGAAAAAACCAACCATCATGACAGCTCTCTCAGAAGACAAACAAAACCCACTCTTCTTTGATAACAGCAAAATCATCCCCCTTCGATAGGTTATTTTCATGTCTGTGGATGCCACAAATAGCTCTGAGGCAAGGGAGAAGGCCAGCAAACGATACTCGAGGAGGTCCTTGCTACTGCCTGGCTGGAAAGCTGCCCGCGACACTGAAAACTGACACATCTCCCTCCACAGTCCCAATCCCCAAGGTGGAGCCTGACGGCACCCGGCAGCCATGCAGAGGCATGCACGCAGCACCCTGAGGAGTCAGTGGAAAGAGCGCCTGTGGGGACACAAGACCGAGCGGGCAGTTGGCACATCCTCCACTCCCCTGAAAACTGGCTTAACAGCCCACCCCCCTCTGCAGTTTCACACATAGCCTACCAAACACGCAAAGGCACATGTAAGCACACTCCCACAGCAATTGCCACATTATTGTCCACTAGAAGAATTAGCCACCTAACATAACAGCATCTTCCTCGGCAACAGGGAGAAGGTTCTTTCACCCAGAACTCCAATTTTACCCATCCCACAGCAAATCTTTTTTCATGCATATCTTACTGAGGGCAGCATCCTCTCCCTCTGTGTGTAAGTACACACACACAYGTATACATGTATGACTATTAAGCATTTTTTAATTATGCAAAGAAACCCCGTGAGACTGACTGATTGCCCAAACACCATGGCATAGGACCATAAAGCTAGTGTGGATGGCTCAGACACAGCAGGCTGCACTTCAGTGGAGAGACCTTTCAGGTTACCCCAGGCGTGTGCAGTCTATCATCCCCGGAGTGTTTTGCTGCAGTACAAACGCCCTTACGGAACTGCTCACAAAAAAAATTACCTTGAACTGCAACAGTATGTGCAACAATTTACAGGCAGAGTGTGCCAAAACCCAGAAATACTGGTTTTGTTATAACTGCAGGTCTAGGCTACCAGTTTTTTTAATGGTTGCAGATTATGTGGATTCCTGCATAATCTGAAAGGTACTCAGCCACTCGAGACCCAATGAACTGAGGTGTGTGTACAGCACCACCTCCTGTGGAAAGTTTTACTCACTGTACTTCCAGTGATGTGAATAAGGCCTTCACTGACTGATTTTTAATTTGCCTTCACTTCTTTAAGGAGGCAAATAAACCGTGAAGTCTGGTAGCCACAACACCCTGCATCAAGTACTTGGATTAAAACTAGTCCAGGAATGACTAATTTCAAGGAAACTTGTTTTGTCTAGAGAATGACGATTCATCTGATCCAATGGTTTGCAAGCTTCTATTTCAACAAGATATTTATCAGAAACGTTCCTCAGGTCAAAGACAGTGAGTTGAGAAACAGAATCATCTTTCACCACGTGTACATGAAGGACACAATAGCAAAACCGTCTCTAGTCTGCTAAATAGAGCACTTACTCAACATATAAAACATGCATGTTCCAGTCCTTGCTCTACCTGACTCAGAAGGAACGTGAATGCACGTGAGTACTGTAGTTGTTTGCTTGCTCCAAATAATACCTGCTTTATATAAAATAGAAAAAAAAACTGACGAGAGGTAGAGCAGTACCTGCTTTGGATGTGGGAAACAAATGCAAATCCCTGCTCTGAATGAATGTCCTRCACAACATCAGTTGATCAGAAAAATTAAGAAACTGCTGGTTTAGCCTTCACTCATGAAACCCCATCATCTCATAAATACTCCATGGCTATCAGACTCCCTTCTCTACTTCCTCCTTTCTTTCCTCTCCCCATTAAAATGGGAAACTGATGACAAGGCTGAGAAAACGGAGTGTTCTGAGCTATTTGTGTCTATCCATTGTCACTTGTGAAAATACATTTTGTACTGATACGAGGACACACAAGACTAYAAAGTGAATAAATAAGTGCCTGACCAAGTAAGTCAAAGAGATCACCCAAGAGGCTGCAGGGCAATATTCACCCTTCTCCTGTATCACTAAACTAGGAATAAAAGAAGCCGTTACAGCTTTACAACTGAAAATACACTGATTTTTCCACTGTGACCAGTTGTGGTTTAGGCTCAACTGCATCTCCCCTCCTCTCTTGAGCCAAAGTGAGTTATTCATTAATTCTGGTATGCTTTAGTCACTGACTAAAACGTGAAGTAGTTTGTAGAACAAAGACAGGAGTTAAGGGTCAAACTGGTGGGAGCAAGTGCTGGTATTTGCTTTTGGGGTTTGTTTGTTTGTTTGTTTGAGGGTGTTTTAAGATTAAAAGTGAACTTTCCTTTTTCCAGGTCCATGGAAAAGAGGTCTAACAAAAAAACCACTGAAAAACTGCTGTACTACATTAATTAAATATAGTGTTCTAAAATTAGGTGCACAAGCTGACCCTTACTTAGTTAATGAGTCCTTGCTGTTCCCGAGACAGCGTTGTTCCCTCTCCTTTCCCCGAGTACTCCTTGGTCATGATTTTTGGGAGAAAGGTCACTACCTTGCCCTTCCTAGTGACTGGTCAACTAAGTATGAACCACCAAAGTCACCTAGAGTTTGGCTACTAACTTCAGCAAGCATTTGATCTAGCCCTCAATTACTTCTCTCCTCTAAGAAGTCTCCATTTGTGGACAATCAGACAGCAGCTGCCATTGCAAACACTTTTCAAATTTCAGTTAGATCTTAAACTGTGGGTGATGAAAACTGCAGAGTAGGGTGGAGACAAACGAACAAACAAACAAAAACCAAACCAAAMCAAAAAACCCCCACAAAACACCAAAACCAACCAACCCCCCCAAAAAACCCCCACCAACRTATATGTAGTGGGAACTTGGGGGGGGGAAAAGCGTTAGAAATTTTGTGTCATTATTTGTAATAATGATTCTGTAGTTTGCTTGCTAAAATTTGTTGCATTTCGTATTTTATTTTGGAGAAGAGAAATATAAATCAGAATATATTCATACAGAATTTCAGAGCCAAACACTTTCATGCCAAAATTTGAAAAGTGGCTTAGCCAAACAGATAAAATCAGCAACAGAGTTAGAAATGAAACTCTGGAGTTCCTAGCTCTTGTGCCTGAATTCATATTGCCAAACTTACCTTTCATCAGCAGAACAGGAGTGCAAGAATTTGCATATAGGCCAGTTTTTGGAGCTATACTGGGTAGTAACTGCAGCAGAGTATTAACACTGTACAAAAAACAATGCCACCTGAAGAAAGGAAAGAGACTGCTAGGGGTGAATTAATTTTCTTTGGGGTTTTAAAAAGGATCCTTCATCTTTGTAGTATAAATCTAGTAGGTCAGATTTCTCTCTGAAATTTACTCCAGACTTCTCCTCTACTAATCAGTTATCCTACAATGATACTGTAAAGCTTTTATAGCAACAGCAGCATTAACATCTCAGCAACAGCAACATCTCCTACCAGAAAATGGACATAACGAACACACGCTAACTCCATATCGAAAGATGCAAGTCCCACTGTGCCAACATAGCCAAGGTCACTCCCCTCAATGATAAGTGCCTTACCTATCTCTGAATTTACCTCCTCCAAGGCTAAGAATAATTGCTCTGTTAAACTCTGTATATTAAAATATTCAGTTATCCGTTAAAGAATGAAAACATTCACTACCATTTACTGAACAGCATACTTCTTAAAAACGTTAGTCTGGCTCAATTTCCTTCTATGGTTGTCTTGCATGCCACACAGTCACTCTGCTCTAGCCCAGCACGTACAGCGCTGTTACAGTTATTGGGGCTGAGGGGGGAGAAAGGTCTGGTTTCTGCTTGCCAGCAAATGAGACCTCTGTGACTGGATTTCAGCTCCTCTCACAGAAAAGCTCACTGAGGAAAAAGTCCTTCCCAAGGATGATCTCTGTGTATACTGCATCATTTCTTTTTCATCAGTTGTGACAAGCCCTTGCACTTAAGCAAATCCAGAGGTTATTTTTTATTTTGCTTACCTAAGTTTTCAGGCAACTACATTTCTTACAGAACACAGATCTAAAGATACTCCAAGAATTAAAGTGTTAGCAGTAAAAAGGTTTCTATAGTTTACATTATAATGCTTATTTGCCAAACAATCAGAATGAAACATTCTCATTACTGACAGAATTTTTTCTTTACTCATTAAAGAACATTGACCGATGTCCTTTACAACTGCTGGCTTAACCGGACTGTTACAGAAGAAACTACAGACAGACAAAGAGCCACATTCTGTGTACAATTATGCCTACGGTAAAAAAAGATTTTACACCCCTCTCCCAGAAGAATACAATCAATAAATGACTGTTAAAATGACCAGTCTGCAATGGGAACTGCAAAGTGTGTAGTCAGAGTAATACTAGATCAAGAACTTAGCTTATGATTCAGCTGTGGGATTCAATGGACAAACACATGTAGTGGAGACCTTGAGAAAGAAGTCCAGCCTCAATTTTTGTTTTGGAGAAGCAATTCAACTGCTTTGTCCCACCCACCTCACTTATAGTAGTTGTAAACTCGATTTAAACAACCAACAAAATGGGGTTATTCCTGCTTTGCACCAGCATAAAGGAGACTGACTGTGGACGGGGGTGGGGGGGCGGGCAGAATTCTGCTGAAGTACTAAAATGCTCTGGGAGTGTTGGTGAGACTTTCATTTTTCCCTTGCAGGCTATGCCTTTTTTTCTGCTGCCATTTAAAAGCCATGACTGAGGGATTTTAGGCACGTGGTGACAAATACTTGTTTGCTTGTTTAAATCCAGTCCCTTTGGGCAGAAACTAGAAGTTGTCAACTTTTAATGACAGCTTGGAAATGGTTTAAAAAGCTGCAATTTTGTTGATACTGGCTGCCATTCTCAGTGTTGAATTTCACTAGTCTATTCCTTAAACTAGATGCACTTTCCTAGCAAACAGCACTTTAACCCACAGATCTGATTTTATTTCATGAAGGGAGATGGTGACGCAGTTAGCTCTTCCTCTCCCCTCAATGAAAACACCATTTTGGCAGTGTAAAATTATCCAAGCTAAGAAAACTCTTGCTGCTCCATCATTCTGCTATAGTCTGACAGCAAAACACTGACAAATACATGTAGACAGTAAAACAGAAGCTATGCATGCGCTGGAAAAACATCTGCATTGATGCAGAGATATATCCAAGATACGCTTCCACACCACTTCAACCCCCTTGTACAGACCTTAGTTTTGAGGCATGTAACTAAGTGAGTGAGCTTGTTCTGGTTTTCATAGCGAGTACTTCTGTCTTTATAAACTCCCTAATTTAACATTTTCCCATTTTATTGGACTTTAATGAAGGCATACAAAGCCAAAATCAGATAATAATTAGTAAGTTAATATAAAACACAGGAAATACCAACTGATGTGCATAATTATGACTGTCTACAAATAAACCTGAACCCTATCTGGAGAATTTCAATCCCTACTGCCTGTAGTATTCCAAGCCCCACACAAGCTCACTATAGAGACAATCCAGATCAGGAGTCATGGAGGTCATCCAAGAAAGGGCTAAGAAGGTATCCCTGCAGAAGCACTGTTAGGTGCTGATATCCAGTCCAAAGGACATATTCAGCCAAAGAGAAGACTTTTGACTTTCATTTCATTAAATACTTCATTGTACTATATTCACTCAAGAAAACTGCATGGATGAATTTTTTACAGATCAGAATTAACCAAGTTAAATGCCCTTAATAAACTCTGCTTTTGTTTCTAGTTGATTGCTGGTCTCCAACACAGCTACTCCACATATAGAACACTTCAACAGCTTAGAAGTGTCAACTATAGCTTTTCACTTTAAAACTTCCTTTGATATAAAAGCACATGTTTGTCTAGCAGGTCTTACCTCCAAAAGTCCATCTTCAGGTAGGTCTGTGCAGTGGACAGCATTCTGAATCTTGTTCTTTCCAAAGACAGCACGCAGAGTTCCAGGTCGGAGATGACGGGCTATTTCCTATTGAACACAAGAAAACCAGAAGACCTTTGTGAATCACTCTGTTCCTTTATATCGTGGATGCAATAGAATCTTACAAAGTAAAACATTATTGTGCTATTAATATATGTGTGGTACACTATAAAAGAAAACGAATTTCCAGCTTGCACATACATACAACTGCTGAAAAACCACGACCAAGATTGTGAAAATTAACTGCTTGAAATTGGGCCAATCAAGCCACCTTGGGTGAAATGCAGGACCCTTCATATTACGCAACACCTTCCTGGCGCTTGTATTAATACAGTTAGCTCATGTTAACACCTTTGCAGCTCTCAAGCACAGAATGTGCTGTCCTTAGTGAGCAGACACAAGYGCATCACCTTGCAGACTGCCTCCCCTAACACTGAACTATTTGCCTCAGAACCTGACATTTGTGAAGCCCAGCTACTGAACAGCCTCTCAGTTTTCTCCTCTGCGGTGCTTCTCTGACACCGTGACTAGTGTCAACATCCGATCCACCTCTGAGGATCAGTCCAAACTCTCTCTACATCTTTCTCTGTTCTTTGAAGTTGACATTTCAATACTACTCTTCATCTACGATGCCAAACGCCTCCTTGGCCTCTCAGTGTTTCTCTTATTACAGCAGATACCACGCAGGTCCTGAGATAATATTCTTCCCCTACCTCTCTACTATGGTATATCTCCCATCTTATACCATAGAGGACTGCCTTCATTGGCTCTCCCCTCCACCATGCGCGCTCTTTCAAGGCATAATGCAGTCCTGCTGTACTTCTCTGCACTATCACCTTGCAGTGTTGTCTTTTAACCCCTTTCCTATGCCAACTGTGCTACACCTGGTTGGCCTCTCTTCCCAACATCCTGGAGCTCTTCTCCAAGCCTACCTCATGCACAGTGTGCCTCCTTTTAAAATTCAGTGGTGATGGCATTAACCCAGTTTTCTCTCCTTAAAACCCTTTGGACATTCTTCCATGAGTGCCTCCTGAGCACTGCTGCCTGTGAGGGGACAGGCCGACGACAAGCTCACGCTACAGCTACAGAACAAAAAAAAGCATTCTTCCTTGCCAACAGAGCCTACATCAGCCCCTTTCTGAAAAGGCACCGGGTACATTAGGGTGTAATCACTTTGCAAGTGGCCAGCGCAGTTTTACTGTGCCACTCCCAGGTGTCTGTTTCGGTGTCACAGCTGGAGGTTACTGCCCCCACAGCCGAGTCACCAGACTGGATCATCCAAGCATTTCTTAACTTTCAGTGTCAAATGGGTTCAAAGTGACTTCAGTAGTGGCTCTTGGCAGACCTGGAAAACTTTGCACAGGTACAGACGAGAACCACTCACATGATGCATACTCTCTTTTGGGATGGCAGTGAATGTTTTAAGGTAGTCCCAAAAGACCTCACAAGAGCATTATCTGACCCTTTAGCCACTTTCCAGCTTCACCCACTTGTCGTGTTTCATTACTAAACGAAGACAATTGGACTTTAAGGACAAGATCTTCTCTTAGCCCAGCAAGTCCTAGATATTTTCCTGTAATAACAATTAACAATTATGGTGATYTGTTACCTAGTAACCTAGATCTGTTACCTATGGTGATCTGTTACTCACCTGGAAGACAATTAAACTGCTTTAATGCTTGGAGTGTGTCTAACCCAAAACATGCTACGATGAGAAGTTTCAGTTCCCCATTGTTACTGTGTGTATGTCACAGGTTATACAGGACCTTTGGATACGGATGTCAAGGATATTTGGATAAGATACACTCAACACCAAACAAATTTTGCTTCAGAGGAAAGTTCAAGAGTTTCACTTATTAAAAAAAAAAAAAAGCCCCAAGGAGAAAAAAAAACTCTTCTACATGGTCCTCATTAAAGGCTTGTGATAAGAAAGTCTGCTGGAGAAACAAAAGTCACATGCCAGTTAACTATAGCTATGTGACACTTTAATCAAGCCTTCCTTGAAACAACTGTTGATTCCAGTAACAACTAGCTGTCAGGAAGCCAGCAATAGCATTAGGCTTTCAATTATTTTAAGGAAAGTTTGGGCATATTAGAAAAAATTATTGTGGCTGTGAAACCTTTGGAAACACTTTACCAAGAAACAGCTCAGATCTAAAAAGCTAAAGCTTGGTATTTCATATTCTGTTTATTTCCTATCCATCAAACTCTTTTGCTCAAACTGTTCTGTCCTCCAACAGGTCCAAAAATGCTGCTTCTTATGAAACTTTCCCAAGTTTTCCCTTGACCCATCTTCCTCACCAAACCCACTTTTTTTTTTTTTTTTTCTCCTTCCTTTCTTTCTTTAAAAGCAGCTATGGCCTCCTGATTTTTCATTTGTCCTAAGCTCTCATTTCTACTTCACAACTTCATAACAGAAGACCTCATGTTTCTTCTCTCAGACTCACTCTCTCTCACTAACATCACTAACATTGGCAAAAGCTCCTACTGTTGCAGTATGCAGTCTCCTGTTCTTCCTTCAATTTTTCAACGCAGGTTGCTACGCATTCTCCTGCCCTCCTGAAACTCATCAGCCATCTTGCACAAAAAGGGAGTCATTCTGTTCTGCCTAGGATTGCATTAGATCAGAAGTACACAAAGGTAGGTCCTCCAGCACTTTACATTGTTAGCATCTGATTAATAAGAATCTAAATAAGCCTTTCTTGCCATCAGTTAACAAACAGGACAAGAGGTAAAGCAGTCTCTGCTTATATTTACATAGCCAAAAAAGGACAGTAATTGTCAATTCCAAAGTTTTACTATTCTGTCGCTTTCTTACTACACCAGTGAGGAACCCTCAGGGAACAAGGTCTCTGTAAATGATGGAGATACAAAGAGCTGTACGGATCATATATAGGCGTCCTTGTGTTTGTATAGCTGGAAATCTTGGGAACGTTTCGGGGAAGAAGGAAGAGAGTTCCTTACAGAAATTATTCCTCATAGCACATATTAATATACACTCTTCTGCTCCACGACAGGAAGCTTGCCAAGCATTTTATTTATAGGGCCTCATCTGCAACAACAGGGAGATACAAATATAATAGTGGGGTTTGGGTTGGTTCCCCCACACCCCTCCATCCCCTTTTAAACCTCTTTTTCCTAAGCTTTCTACTGAGTCTAATTTCTGGAGTATGTGTTTTGGGTTTCAAAAACTTCTTGAAAGGAGTTGAGAGTGGGATGATGGAGGAGTTAAGAGCAGCAACAGCTCTACCATATGCATGAGAGGAGAGTAACGTGTGTGCGCTGGAACTTCATGTGCTTGTGTAAACGGGGATGCCACGAACTCGCACCTTACATAAAGAATACACTGCCTGCAGCAAAACAAACCAGGGCTGCTGTACCAAAAGGCTTCATCCTCTTTGGTCTTATTCAGCAGGCTATTTGATCACACCTGACAGGCTGGGCTTTGATCTATAGCTAGCCCTTTGAAAATCCTTGTCCTACACAAGATACAGATGCATGTATTTCATGTTTCTCTCTATCATATAACTGTGCCCAGTGCAATGCTGCCTGTATGAAGTACTTAGCACATTCTAAAATCTTTCTATTTCTATACAAGTGAAGGGAAACAAAAATGTCACCAATGCCAGTAATATGTCAAAATCAGACTGAAAAATCATAAAAATACTCAATGAACAAAGCTCATTAACTGCTTTTCCTTCAAATGGCTGTTTTTTCATGGGCTGGATGGAAAGTTATGTAGAACAGTAACATGTATTCCAGCCAAAACTGCAGATTTCAAGAAAATTTGGCCAGGTTTTTTAAAGCATCTTCCCTGAATACTTACTTGGCTATCTAGAAGGGCCAAAAGGCCACTGCTCTTAAACATTTCTGCATGCTTTGTTGTTGTTTAAATGGCATTCAAGGAAAAGCCAAAGAAGCGACCACTGACTCTGTGCAGCAACCATTCCCTCCCTCCTCAGTTTGAAACAGCACAAACTCTGAATGGACCAAAAACACACAAAGGAACTTTTACAGCCTAAAACCTTGTTCTACTTGAACATGAACTAGAACAAAGAACCTTGAAAATTCGTTACTGGTCCTCTTGAGTGAAGCAGATTAAAAATAAGCGAGTTTGTGATCAAACCCTCTCCTACCCACAGCATGCTCCCAGGGCAGGTTCATTCTTTTAGGTTTGCTTTCAGGCCAGCAGCATTCAGAGGACTTCTTGGGCTGCAACAAATTCTGCACCGTCCCCTCTAAGCCCCCAGTAAAACACCTTGTTTTCCTTCTCTATCCGAACCCTGACTGCACGTCTGCTCCTTGCTCTTCTTGGCATTCCTCATTCATCACTCTGTCTGAAGGCTTTGTTGACTTGGTCTCCCCACCTCTGCCTTCCCCACCCTGCACTCATGAAGCTTTTTTCTTCTGCAGTTCTCCATGCTCCACTGCTGTCATGAAAGAGATGGTCCCTCTTTCCCCTTGAGGGTGCCAACTGATCCAGAAGGCAGTAGCCAGCCTCAGGCAAACAAGCAAGCGCCCTTCTCCTTTTAAGGACCAGCTACGCCCTTGTCAAGAGAACAGAACACACATTAACTGTGAACAAACAAAATAATCTAAATTCCACCACTCACCGTGGAATTTGTCTGGCTGAACTTTAGCCATCGGAAAGCTGACTGCCTTGTCCAAGCAAGGCACCTGAGCTTCCTCTGTAGTGAGCAGAGGGTGATAAGCCCTTTCAGGGGGGAAGAAAAAAAAAAAAAAAAAAAAATCTTTTGCAGTACAACAGCTATGTAAGGTAGGTAGGATAAGTGCCTCTCTCTTCTCTTCCCATCATCACAGCTCTTCAGTTGGCTTTTATTTTCAGGGGATTTTAGCACCACTCATATCACACACTGCTGGTTGCAGCAGAGAACAGTACAAAATACTCATTCCTACACAAGCCATCAGCAAGAGGTAAAATGATAAAAGCAGCACAGTCTSTGTCATGCAGAATACAATACTAGACAAGCATCTCCTGTAATGCTTATTCAAGCTAAGAAACACCTTAACATTATTGTTACTGTGGGAACAACCTCAGCTGATCAGTCTGATACATCCTTCACAGAAGTTCCCATCCGAAGACAAAGGCTTAACTGTCAAAATGAAATCTGTGGTCACAGATGATCTTGTGCATGATAGCACACTGGCTAGTTTGCCTCAGCTTGCTTCGCATGTTTTCTTTGCAGCCCATACTCCTTCCAAACTCTAGCCAACCAATTTTGATGTCTGTGCTTCCCCACTACTTACCTCAGCTCTGACCTGGTTTATGTTCCCCAGTTTCATGTGATGAGCCACTTTGCACTCAACATCAGCTGCTGCAGAACACAACAATTTCCTACTCCTGCATCAATTCRAGGTCCATTTAGTCATCCCTAAATGCAGTGCTAAGCCTTCTGTCTGTATCACAGAGAGAAATATCTACATAAGATGGTGCTGCTGCCACTGTAAAGCCTTTAACTGGGGAAGAGCACATTTTGCCCTGAAACCTGGGGCCTGCCTGTTGAAAAGTACTTCAGAAAGTTTCTAAATACAAAACCAGGTCAATGTTAAAGAGAATGCAATAGGTTTCCTTCAGCTTACATTTCACAAACCAACCCAGAACAGAAGTTTCTTGTTGACAGTGACACATTTTCTCTCTCTGCGTTCCACATGAGCTGCAGCAACGTCATGTACAAATATGGAGTCAGTATCAACGGCCTTACGCACACTTCCCAAGGGAGTCAGTGTTATCAGAAAGTCTTTTGTACTTTCCACATATTGCAAAAAAATAATTAAACCAAAACGACCTCCTCCAAACACACACACACAAAACACCCCTCATCTTTTAATCTTTATCACAAAACAAACTGATACACAGGTTCTCAAGAATCTGGAAAGGTTGCATTGAAAGTCTTTATAATATTTAGCCTAATCTTCTATCCCCTGAGCACTGTGCATTTGACCTAGACATTCAGGTTGTCTTCTCCTGACTGGTGGCAAAATATTTGTGCTTCCAATCACTTACTGGCCATCCTGACAAGTTTCTCATACCTTCAACTGAGCCAAGTCTGTGYGCACATAGTTACGTACTTGAAACAGCTGTAAAGGTTTGTTCAGCAAATTAAATGATCTGATCCAGGCAACAGCTGCCAAGTTTTCAATTGCAAGGCTGTAAAAAGTGCATCTGAGGCTCACCTCCTTCCAAAATTAAATAGTTTTGCAACAGAAGCAGCAAGTAATCAAACCATAGATAGTTTTGTTACAAAAGCCTACTATGATCTGAGTTTAAAAAAAAAAAAAAAAAAAAAAAAAAAAAAAAAAAATCATCCATCTGCTTTTCTGTTTATTTTAAAGTCAGCCTACCTCTGAACTACCAGTCTGAAGCCCTGTATCTTTTGGAAGTTTTGTTAACGGACCTAAAATTATCTTCCATACTCCACTGCTGGCAGTTTTTCGGAAGCTCACAAGTCTGTGGAAGTTGTTACACTGTCTCCTCCTCACCCTCCATCCCCTGAGGCACTTTGATTCCCTCTGCTTCACTCCCACACATTCCCTACCACTCCTCCTCTCTGGCAGCCCAAAGGTGCTGCACCAACTCTCTGCAGATTCTCTGCTGTGGGCAGCAAACATGGCACATTTGCCAGCCTGAGATAGCATTTTCACTGGTCTTGGCGCTTCTGGTTGATGCTTAAGCAATTCTAATGATAACTGCCCTGCTCAGAAACTTAWTTACTGTCGTATTTGTGTGCCTCTCTGCCATTGCCAATGGGCTGAATTTAGATAAGAGCAAGCAGCCATGCTTCTGAGTTAAGTGTAAACTAGATTGGATGGTGAAGTCTTGAGGATAACTGACATACCAAATGTAAGTTGGTCACAAAATAGGAATAAAGATAAAATATCTAGCTATCTTGTTGTATTATCTGGATGCAATAAGGGATATTTACATTACTTGACAAGTTGGAAAAAGGAAGCATTTAACAACTGAAAAGCAACTAACCCCACAAGACATCAGAAAACATAGTATAACTGTAAATTTTATTATTAGTTGCTTTGCTTTAAGCTTTAAAGGTGAAATACTGGTCCTACTGATGCTTTTCCAGTGCTTTCAAGGCATCCAGAATTTCATCCATTTATTAATTCACCTGTAAAACAAGGATAAAAAAAAATACTGGGCTGCAAGGGATATTTTGGGATTTCATTAATTCATGTTAGCAAAATATCTGGAGAGCCTCCAGTGAAAGTCACTATGAAGTTGCAAGACATTATTTTTAGTCTGCAGATATCTTGGCTGAGTTTTCCCCTGTAAGAAACAAGAATAATTATGAATTATCTTTTCCGCTGAAATTTTCGAGATGGAATTTTACATTTGCAAAAGCAGTCCAGATATCTGAGCTTTACACTTTGCAAAGCGGAAAAAAACTGCTTCAAAATTCTACCGAGACTTCCCTAGCTGAACCAACTTCGGACCATCCACTTCAACAGAAGATGCAGATGGACTGAAAGACAAAACTCACAAGTCTGCTGCAAACCCCAGAGATGCTTCTTATTCAGGGCTTAGCATGGGAGAGAGCTTTCCCTTCCAACTCTGTGCCCTCAAGCCTCTCCAATCCAACAGCAAGCTCTTCCTTGGAGGCAGCAGTGCTGCCATCTCTTTCCACACAGTTGTGAACAGCCCTGTCCTGATGGAAGGAATCACTCATTATTTGCGTTACAACTGTTTTTTAAAAGCCCCTGCTATGTTCATGAATAGCTGTACTAGTCAGTGTTCCTATACATACTAATAGACAGTTCCTGGTCTGGAAAACTTATATGAAGAGACACAAAGAACAGAAAATAGGAGCAGAATGGACCCCATTTTTTGGAGTGGGAAACCAAGACAGGGAGACAGTAATTTCCCAGGGGCACAAAGAAATACACATTTCACAAGGATCACAAGTTCAATGTCTAACTGTTAGCTCAGATCTTTTGAATCCCAGACCAGTTCCTCAACTGTTCTCTCCCCCTGATTTAATGCTGCTTTAATTCCTGTGTAGTGATCTGATGATAAGCCACAGTCTGCAGAACTCAGGCCATGCCAGGTCACCTATGGGAACTTGAGAGCTGCCATGAGAAAATGAAGAACTGCTGCTCACCCATCTTCCACCCTGACCTCGTTCTAGTCCCTTGATCTGGGAAGTCAAGGGATGCAGAGAAAGGGAAAACTTCTTAGTAGGAGTATCCAAGGGAAGTCCCATATGCATGTCGGATGCAGTCTATCGTACTGTAAGCGAAAGAAGCTGCTAAAAATTCTGCTCAGGTGGCCCTGCAGTAGAACAGAGAATGTCAGCCTAAACCAAACAGACCAGCAAGCAGCATCCCAAATTATTCAGCAGGTTCTCAGCATTTGAATTAATAATTTTATATCCAGTTTTTAAAATGCCTTTATTTAGTTAATAGTGTCCACAGACAATGAGACCAATGGTACAGAATGAAAACTATTACTGCAGCTGTTCTCATGGCTGTCAGCAATTGCAGAGAGGAGGATTTAAAGTAAATAATAATAATACCCATCATCATCAGAAATGCAAAACCAGACCACCTACTTCTTTTTGTTACAGAAGGGAAGGCCTAGGCCACGGTATTTGTTTTCACCCACTTTGAAGCCTTTAATAATGTAGCTCAAGCAGAAAATAACTGCAGATACACTCTGGTGGCAGCATGTACTTCTTGCATTACTACAATGGCATGCAATAGCACCTAGGGAATTTCAGTCCATACACACACCCTGTTGCAATGTACAGTACAAGGATACCACCTATGCCACCTAGAAAGCCAACTGATCCCTCTTAGGGGAAACCCAGTTGAGAAACTGATAGATCTCCTTCCAGCAGTGATCAATTCCCCTCAGATCAATCTCTTTTGTGTACCAATTTATCATGAAGAGTACATAAGATAGACTGTGATCTGCAGCTCCTTTTCTGGTTCATTATTATTAGCTCTGCCACCAATTTATTAACCAAGCAGAGCCTGAATAAGCAGTCCTCTGGGATAAGAGTTTGATAGGTCTGATCATGCTCTTCACCTGTTTATTCCAAGGGAACTTAAAATAAGAAAGAAAATGTGTGCATCCAAGAATTGACTACTCATAAGCTGCCGACTGAAAGACATGAAACCTTTTGGGACAGCTACAGTCAACTTCAGGATACTCAAGATCACATCATCACGGTTATATGGAAAAGTAAGTGCTCTACTGCCCTTCTTCTACACGTTTGTAACTTCCTCTATTGCACATTTTCAACAAGCACCTTTGTGTGCTGACTCTTGCTAACTGCCTTCTATAGTGCTCTAGAAAAAGCCCTTGCAGCCTGTTCTACCAAGTGCTACCTTGGCTTATTATTTTCTTAATAGTTTTTTACTGGAGATATTATTCGTATTACTTYGTAACTTGAAGTATACGTAACAGCACTACAAAACTACTATGTTCCAACCAGAAGTCAGGAAGAATTCAAGTGAAGGACACGGCTATCTATAGTCAACAAAAGCCTGAGTCAGGCATGTAAGCAAATGCTTTTAATCTATTCAAATCAAAGATTCTGCAAACACACAAGGTCACTGTGACCAGGATGCTAAGAAACTGGAGAAGGAGAAAAGGTTGTTTAGTGCAGTAACAGTATCATTTTCCCAGACAGAATGACCTCAGCACTTCCCATATCTTCTAGAAACACTGCTCCCTTTTTCCAAGAAAGGACTGAGGTTATACAGAATTTGGTTTTTGCTTGAATGCTTCTTTTCAGGGATTAACTTTTTTATATTCAAAAACATCACTGTCCAATGTAAAAGAGTGATTTGCTGTCTGCTGTAACCAAACAGAACACAAGGGAAGCAAAGAAAACAACCACATAGACTGAAATTAACCCAGAACCATCATGTTCTCGAAAAGGCTCTTGCCTTGTGCCTTTATGGGCTGAATATATTATTGAATCTATTCTCAGAAACCTCAGCAGCTACAGCAGAACCATAATAGAACAGTCCAAAGGGGGGCGGGGCGGGCACGGGGAAGAAAGGGAATCACCAAGGAAGGTAGACCTCCTGTGATCGCAGGAGGAGACTACAACCTAGGAATTCTGATGACCAGCCCTGTGTCTTACTGACAAAGACTGTATTTTCACAAGGGGGAAGAATAATTTTTAAAAAGTGTTAAAACCTTCCCATAGGCGAGGTAAATTGCATTTTAATCCAGTGCAGCTGGGAGAAACAAGCCCTAGAGAGAACCCTGTGGATTACCTTTGATCAGTCTACCGGTGTAAAATTACGTTGTGTATTTGTCTACACCAGGCTGGTATCACACGATCACCTGGTATGTTAGAAGCCTACCTCTTTTTCTACAGTAGTGAGAAACAAAACTTTTCTCCTTAATCCATCTAAGATATGCAAGCAGAGTTACAATAAAGATATGGTATTTTGAAATGTATTAGCTAGCATTATTTAAAGAACAAACAAGCAAATGCTAAAAGAAACTAGGCAAGGAAGCATTTTTAAAACTTTGTGTGGTCACCTTTTAAATAAAATATGATCCATCTATATGAGATACTAAATCTGTAACACCACTCTCTAAAACATGGCATATATTCAAAGCTTGGAGAGCACCTAAACAGGAAGATGCGATACAAACAGGATATGGAAGCATTCATTTTGCAAAACAAGACCTGCAGATGGACAGTTATAATCAAAACCCCGCGCAATCTGGAAAAAACCCACCTCCTCAAGGCTGAATAGACAAATTTATGTAACTCTCAGCATTTAGAAGAATCTTGTGTTCATCATAGATGCTTAAAATACCACTTTTTTAATAACACCCACCTACTACTTTGGGATGCACTCAGTCTGAGTGCAAAGGGAGCCTTTATGATCCCTAAGCCAGTCTTTCAGGCTTCTTTCACACCTACCTATAGATACAATTCATCTTTGTGATTTCAGATTAGGCAAAACGTCTTCATGTGTCTGCAGAGCTGAATGGTACAAAGTCCTTAACCAAGAAATTGAGTTTTCTTAAAAAGTAAATATTCTAAGTGTGGCTTAAACCCTTACAAAAATGGCTAGCCCTGTGATGCTTTGCAGGGAAAGGCCTAAAAACTTAGCTCCAGGATACCCTGGCATGTTATCCATTCTGGGGAGTAGCTAAGAGGTCTCTATGGCAGCACAGCAAGTCAAGGAAGATCAGTAACCAGTGCTGTTAATGCCTTGTGGCACATCCCTGCTTTCCTTCAGTCTCTGGCTCACGTTCAGCTTCCCTCCTCTTGCTAAAATAGGGCAAGCTATTCCAGCCTGGAACCAGGCACGAGGAGCCCAGGAAGAACCAGTGCAAAGCCAGAGACAGCCCGACATAAGGGAAAGATGAGAACACAGATGGGAACCCCGAGGCTTCTGAAGTTGATGCTACTTTCTGGGAGGGCATACAGGATTTTTGACAAAATGTTGATACCTTCCTGAAAATGTCCAGAAATTGCAGTTAAGAAGGTACCTTGTCATCAGGGGATACTAAAACACCATAGTGACAGGTAGCAGAGGAAACTACAAAAAACCCCTACATAGGCTAGAGGGGCTTTGGTAGCCAACTGAGGAAGAAAAAAGCATTGCAGCAACCGGAAACAAGATGCAAATGTACTCCAGTTTCAGTCCTCTCCCAGAGGTCCCCAGCACCTTCTCTCCAGAGGATTAAAGCAGCAGACTCCTCCCGCATCATGCCTCTGTGGCGGTAGTGGGCTTGATATCAGACAATGCAGTATCTTTGATTATCTACTTTACCAAATGACTGTAATTTGTGATCACTGAATCTAAGTCCAGTTACCTCCCATCCAGGATTTATTTAGGCAGAAAATGTAGCACTGCTGACATGTTCAAGTCTGGTAGCTCTGGAGCCTCAGACAAGGAGTGGCAGATAAAAGTTTGAAAAAAACCTGTAACCTTGCCAACATGCCTCAGTCACATTGGATTTAAACCAGAGTTCAGTCTTGAGGGCTCTGTCAGTCTCCTGATGGAGACTGCCAGTCACCACTAATAACAGCAATTTTCAACACATATGCACCGACCCATCAAGAATCAAAGTGAGCCTACAAACTCCAGTTCCACATGACACTGAACAGCCATCATATGACAGCAACCTTCAGGCAATAACATGCCACATTTAAAACAAGCCACTTGCAAGGAAAAGGCTCCACCACCACTACTAGTGCTCTGATTTTTGTTCTAATCTCCCCACGAAGACATATTTCAGTGAGGTTGAAGTCCCTCTTCCTATCAAAGGACTTCCCGTCAACTGCAAAGGGTGGCTTGAAGAAGACAGTATGCAAGAAACAGAGCTTTAAGCAGGTCACCTCAAAATTGTAACCAGACCATGCATACATGCCACTACAAAGCACATGCATACACATGATTAAAGCAAACGGGGCGGCAGGGGCAGGGTGTCAGGGGCTGGCAGACCTCTGCAATACCCATGCAGAAGCAAGAGAAACACATCAGGAGAACTTACTATGAACACTGAATTCATGCCTGTAAAAATTAATTATTGGATTCTTGACTCTCAGCTGCTCCCAGGGCTACACACAGCTTTGACAGGAAGAACAAATATGACATTTATGTATCAGTCTTGTTTCTGGTGCAGCCAGTGCAGACTCCATCCGTTTTAAACCAGGGAAAGCAACTCTCTGCCACAGGTGTGAGTGAGTGTCCACACAGACACAGACTTGTCTCTGACAACGAGGTATTACACTTTCAGAGGTAAATTTCAAACCATACACATACTGACAGTCTAAAGCAGTGGTGGCAACTCATGGTTACAGTCACATTACAGCTGTGGGTCATTAGAGCACAGCTGTCTTAACACTTCCTTTCTTCCAGATCCAGTCTTAATAAGCCCCCTGCCCACGCACAGATGGGTGACACAGAACAAGGTAGGAGAAGTCCTGAACCCACCGAGACTTCAGGCTTTATGAACCAGCAGTGTCAGCTCAGCAAAAGGGGGCTGCACTAGAGGGAAGAATCTCCCTCCACAGTCACTTACTCAGTCAAAAATTACCATGTCCCCCAACTAAGAGGCCTTAGCACTGTCTAGAACGCATTTTCATTAGACCTGCAGAGGCTTATGTGGAAATTAAAAACTGAAAGGACAGTCAGATGACTGACCCTAAATAACATCTAAGCAATTTAATCATGTCTTTCCCATTGCAGGCTTAGACAGCAGGATATCGTAACTGGTATCGATCGATCTGTTTGCTACTCTAGCTGATAAGGGTCTGGCGCTGAATGAAAATTTTTATTATTATTATTATTATTATTACTACATGACTCAGGCTATCTGAGCAGATAATCAATTATATGAAAATCTTCTTCATCAGAGAATTAGATTAATAAGTCTTATTTCTCTTGAAACACATTATGTACTTCACTGTCAATACTCTGACCAAGGCTCACTAGGCTACAGCGAGAATCCACATTGAAACAGCTATGAAGGTATTACCAGAAAATGAATACTTGGGAGCTCAAAAATAGTCTTTATATTTCTTCATATCTTCCACTGAACTATTTTTTATGTGATGTAATATGAAAATGTCGTGCTGCTAATGTAGTTCTAGGAATGAGCGTGAACATTTTTGGCCTCACATGTAGATATTTTTCAGTGCTAGAGATTCACAGGAGGTCTACACAAACAAAAATCTTATAGCAACAGTGCTCTTTGGCTCCTACCGTTACCCCTATTTAACTGATGTGATAACTGAGGCAGAAACGTATTGAACTTTTTGTCCAAGGTCACACAGTGAGGTCAGGAATGGAGCTAAAGCAGACTCCAGCTCTTTCAGTTCACGCTTTGTTTTCAACCATCTAATCTCCCTTTTAGCTCTTTGGCGTTGATGCAAAAGTACAAAAGACTGTTAATACACCGTTACCCTTAAAATTGCAAATCCCCAATGTAAAAAGAATGTAGGTTAGGATCTAAAGCAAGTATACGAAAATCCCTTTTCAGCCCACTGGATGCAGAAATATTGCAGCATGTCCCATCACTTTAATAATATCTCACAGCAGAAGGTACTTGAGTCACTTTTAGTGTACTGCCAATCCTAACTAAAAGCTCTTAAGACTACTAAAAGTTATGCAATCAGCCAGGAACATGTAGCTGATGTAGACTCCTGGAATCACGTTATAACCAACCCTTTCATTTGTGTATGAAGAAAGTTCAAAAGAAAGGTAAAAATAAAAACAATATATCTAATTTCTACAGCATTTTTCAAGTGTCTTACAAATACTAAGTAATCACCTTAACAATTCCATGACAAAACGTTACCAGCAGCTATTTCAACATAGAAGCTGCATGAAGAAGATGTGAAAACTGGAGCTGTAGCTTCAGACCTAAGTAATAACAAAAGGCCTCCAAGTGCTCCAGAGGCCAGAGAGACACAAACACCAATCAAATGAAACATTGATGCCAGCAAGGTCAAGCAGTGACGGGATTCCCTGGCCACCATCCCCCTGTTCCGAAGTTGAGGTTTTCTGTGATAGCCTTTGCTTCCTGATCCATGTGAAACAATGTCAAATCAATGCAGAACAGTTTGCAGKTTTTTTTTTTCTTACCACACTTAAACAAAACAGCTTTCTTGATAGTGCACACTGTGCTGCATTTACCCCTCCCCCTCCCAACATTTTCATTTCTTTACAATGAAGAAGAAACATAGCTTCTTTTCTGTTGAACTTTGGTTGCAGTTAGCAACTCTTATTTCTAAGTGATAGTGTGTGTCAAAAGTTCAAAGGTTTGTGTTCTGTATTAATCTGATTTAATTAACTTTTTAACTCCTCTTCCTAGCTTTCTAGAGCAGTTATCTCTTTGCCATAGGTATAATTTTTTTTTTCTCTTGATGTCAGAACTGCACCAGTAAAAACAGAGTGAAATAGCACCCAGCACGTAATTTAACAACCTGCATAACAAGATTTGATAGTGTATTTTGAAAAAGGGCTTAAATGATTCAGACACACCATAGAAAATCAGTGGAACTCAAAGTCATTTCAGAAATCCCATTCCTATTTGGAATTTAAATAGCCAAATAAAAGTGCTCAGCTGCTCATAGGATCTCAATATCTCAAACTTCCTAGCTTTGGGTGCGTAGCAGAGGCTGTGGGTGCTTCCCCTCCTTGAAAAGCTACAGTCTTGTGTGGAATTCAGAGACCTTTTTAAAACAGTCCTTATTAACATTGTCAAGAAACAGTATTTTCAAGATGGGCATCAGAATGGCCTGCTGGCCTTTTATAGGGGTGCTGCAACAATAAGTAAAGTGTAAATACCTGTTTATTATAGTACATGTGCAGAGAGCTTTCCATTTCTAAAAGTGCCAGTGTACAACAAGAATGCAAGCAGCAGCAAGATCTGCAGAAAAGCATTTCTCCTAGTACATACATTATCCACCGGGGACAAATGTTCCACAAGCCTGCAACCTTTGACACTGAGCCCTTCAATCAGGTCACAGTAATTTTGAGAGTGAGCATGTCCAGCACAGGTCCTTACAGACAAGTATCTTTATCCCGCTGCCCGCTTTCCAGATTTGATAGGCTGTTCGTACACTACTATAAAGGCTCAAAACAGGTTTTTGGTTAGCAGTCTTCCCTACTACCACATGAGAGGTTTTAGTAAAGTATTTATAAGCTGGTTTATAGTGCAGGATATTTTTGGCAGAGAGCTTTACTGACCTGCAGTGCTAACAAAATATTACCGAGTTACAGAAAATAGCACAAAGTTCCATTTCATTTTTAGCATTGTACACTTGGTATAAATTGCTGGCTTATTAAAGTATAATCCTCAAAATGGAACAACTCTAATTCTTTCTTCAGCCCTAAACATCAAGGGACTTGGACAAAACCAGACCTATTTCCAAATGACATCTCGCTTTGATTTGGGAAAATTTGTATCACCTCTTTTTGCATGTCTTTTATTGAAGTGTACCCCAACTGCCTCCCTGCAAAACCAAGAACAGACTGAAAGGGCTGTTAACATTCATACCCAGTTTAGATATTGGACTTGCCACAAAGTAATTATTACATTTGCTATGTATCTAAGATATAATTAACAGCACATGTGATTGGGAGAGATTCATTATATAAGTCAAATTCCAACACCTTTACTCACTTCAAACAGCACCTTGCTTTGAGAGTAATCACAGGTATTTCAATGGCACTACTTGCCAAATAGGATACTATTTAACAACAGCCAGAGTGACCCAATCAGGTACATTTTGTAGTAAACTTGCTCTTCACCTGTGTTTATAAACAGGCTGTACACACATCAGGATCTAGCATATATAAACCAAGAAACAAACAAGTAACAGACAGATCCAGATCTCTCAATGATAATGCACTATTTGCACGACACTTAGATTTACTTTAACCACTAGAATATCAAGTCCATGGTATCTTCATGGTCTGTATATAACCTTGCTAGATAATGAAACTGCTGTTATGGTCTCTGCTACCCCTATTTGAGATAAATATTGTAACCGCAAAGTTCAGTTGTGAGCTTCTCTGACGATTCCGGTTGGGAATGACAAAAGACCACTGAGATACCTTAGTCCCTTCTTCCTCAAGGACAAGCTACCAACGCTATCTGAAGAGACAGATAAATTTCAGGCAACGATCACTCTTGAGAGCAGCTGTAGTTACTGTACATATGCTTTGTGTGCTGAAGAATCAATTAATTTGCAATTCTTATAGAAAACAGTAGACAGAAATATATAACACAGCTGCCTGTCTTCCAAACATACCATTAGTGTAACTGCTATGAAGTCAGTGTCCAAAACTTCCACTAGAAGCAGGCGGGTACTCATTTTCACTTCACAAGTCACACAGTTAACCATTAAAAGGGGAACACAAACAGCATAGGCAGGTCACCAGCAAGAGATCTGAGAGACAGGAATTTAGTTCCCTCCTTTGCTGTTTTCTTGTGCTACCCAGAGAAGCCATCAGTTTATACATCCCCCAGTTCCTCAGCTCATCAACAGTTCCTTTGGTCACACCATGTTGTATGGCTATGACAGAGCTTTTCATGTGATGTAGTAAGGGAAAATAGAGAAATTCCCCTTGTATAGGTACACTTGTCTTTAATAATCTAAAGCAGCTGTGACGTTTGCAAGCATATTTTGATTTTAACATATCAGGCATTAAACAAGCAGAAACATGAAAAGGATATAATAGGCCCAAATAAAAGAACTGCATCTTTGAAAGTTTTAAAGACCAGAAACCTTAAACATGGAATTTGAAACAAAACTGAAACCACCATATTGTGTACATTACTACTGATATATCATCCTGCAGTTACAACTAAGTGAGATAAACAGGTTATGCTCTGCTTACAAGATGCTAACCCAGCAGAGAAACATTTGAACGTTACCAAACAGAAGGGGAAAAAAAGGTTTGAAAAATGCCTTTAACTTGTGCTCTCTGTAATGGAAACTCTGGATCTGAAGAAAAATATATCCTGAACAACTTGTTCTCCCCTTCAAATATTAATCTGTGTGAATTTTTTCCATGGAAACTGGTAAACCCACTTAGTCTGCAATTAAAACATCAAATCATAACCAAAAAACCATACAAACCCTGACCTCATTGCCTCCATCTTGATATTTCACCTCATGGCTCCTGTGTGGTATAGCAGCCTTCATTGTTTAACAAAAAACTGCAAACTTTTTGAGACAGCACTTACGCTTGTCTCCAAATTGCACACAGTATCACGCATATCCAGTTAGTCACCTCAAGACATGAAAAATAAAAGCTAGAAACATTAGCATAGCAAACAGGTACAAGAACTTTTACACTCTTTCTTGTTCGCTTCCTTCTAAAAAACAAAGGAACCAATTCTCCTTTTACAGTTTCAGCCTAGGAGAATGCCAGACTGCAGTGGACTAACATTTGATTTACACTGGCATGCACAAGCAATAACTATCTGTTCCAGGGCTCTGAAGCCTTGTGTTAGAATATTTATGAATCTTTAACAGAGATTTTTGCCTAGATAGCTTTCATTTCACATAAATATCATCACAGTATTTTATCATCTGGTTTAGGTAAGATCAGAAGAGTTGCTAGAGGATTTGCAAATTGGTCCACTAAGACTAGCATTTGACCTCCATAATAAGGTAATGCTTACATGTTTCCAAGGAATGCAGCAGGTACATGGCAGCCATACCACACTGCGATATTTTAATTCACATAGACAGCACATCAACTTTTTAAGCGTTCCTTATCACTCAAGCAAGTACTTACAGGGTCAGAAGGACCACAGAAGTCTCTGAACACTTTTGGAGGCTCGGGTTGTATAATCTCCATTGCTATGCAAGGGCCTGAACACAACTCTGTAACCATCTCCTGGAAGAGAAAAAATACAGAAACAAATCTGAGCTTCTTTTGGTCATTAGAAGGGTTGTATTACTCCCCAAAACTAGACCCAAACTTACAGGACAGGAACAATTAAGAAATATTGGTGCATTTAGGAAAGCAAAGACATGAAACAAAGATGTCATTAGTACTCACAACAAAAGAAATGTTCTCCATTTTGCTACTTGGTTTAGAAGGTGAAGATTGAGGTAAATTGGATATTGAGCTTCAACAGGATACTGAATAGCATGCAACAGCATCCACAATACTTTAAATTCTTTTGCACATACATCCTTATTGATCTGGACCTGGATTTCACAGAAGTATCCCATAACTTGTCAAACTAGACTGAATCAATGGAACACTTTGCTGGGTATAAGCCTGAATAATCACACTACGTTCAGCCAGTTCCACAGGCAGCAATGTACTTTGCAGTGTGCCCTACAGGGAGCATGGTACACAGCCTGTATTTGTTTTCAAATATACGCTTGTTTGATGGCTTTAAGTCATTAAAATGTCCCTTGAGCTTTTGGTTCTCACTGTCTTTTCCTCACGTATTACTACAGAAGCTGAAACACACAAGCCAATAGAACAGAATTGAAAGGGGCCTGTGGCACAACCTGTTAGGGAAAGGGTCCTTGATCTGGCAACATTCTTGTGGTGTACTGTTACCAGAATCTCAGTTACACCGAAATCATCTGTTTCCCTGGAGCCTCCTGGAGAGTAAAGAGACATCGTGAGTTCTGAGTGGGTGATGAAGATGGGTCTCAGTTTTCATAAGCTTAAATTAACTCTGGGCATTAGTGCCAATTTGGAGTTTGTTCATTAGAGGTATAGGTTTCACAAGCAGAAAGAACCTATTTTGATGTTCTAGTCTGACTTCCTTTTTTAAAACATGCCCTTATAATTGCATACTTGTCTAGAAATTTGGGTAGACAAGTTTTAAACAAATCAGGACAATTAAAAGAATCAAAACCAATGAGGAAAGGGAAAAGGAGAAAACATTCACAGGAAATAAGGGAGGACAGGGAAGGACAAGCAAGGTACTGCAATCACACCCACCAGCCATGGGCAGGTCAAGGATGAGCCATGGCAAAGAACAAGAGCATACAGAGTGGGCAAAAAAGCAGTAGGAAAAGAAGGATTAAGTCCTTCCCTGCCTTTTATGAATTGTGATGGAAACTAAATACACAAAGACTCCAAGCCAAGCAGCATTGTTCCAAAGAGTTGGTATCTTCATAACGGATTCCACACTGAGAGCTCGTGCTTAATCTCCCCACTCTGAAGTCAACGGGACAGAATTTTAGCCAAGTGCCTCTATCATCAACCTGATCCTAGGAAATGTACGTAGAAGTATTCCTGAGAGGACATGAAAAGAGTACAGACTAGTTTCATGCTCTACAACATGAATAAATATTTTAATTCCAAAAACTGTCTTATCACCAACAGATCCTCTGTTAAGAACAGGTCAAAGGGCTCTGTTAAGAAACAGTAAATTACCACAAAATCACTACTCTACCATTTCATTGAATTCTGTCATCTAAATAACTGTTAACAGGAAAGTGGAGAAAAACCAGGCTTTTAACTTTAGTTGAATCAACTGAATTCCTCCCTGCAAACTGTGTTTTTTCTTGTTCCTCCCTTTTCTGTTGTTTCTGTATCAGCACTGACCTCCTACCAGCAACAGCAAACAATGTGAGCAAAGTTACTCCTGACTCCTTCATTACAACACAAAGCTGAGGACTGAAGACCAGCTGCCATCAGCTACAGCACAGAGGCATGTGGTACTATGTGAGACAAGCTTGGTCTACCTTACACAGCCTCATCAAGTTGAATTTAAATAGCAGACACTGGTTCTCTGGTAAGACTCCCAGTTACAGCTAAATCAAATTTTCTTTAGCAAATAGTTTATTCATCAAATAACATGGCTTGTGGTCAACCAAAACCATTCCTGGAGCTGGATCAAGCTCAAGCATTTTTGATTAACAAAGTGGATTCTGAGCTGACCCAAAATAATCTCCCTCCTTTTTTCCCCCATTTTCTATTCTGGCTACAGTAGGAAATACAAAGCAAAACAGCACAAAAACTAATCAATAGTATGCAAAATCCCATGCAGGAGATACCAACAAAGCTAAAATTTTGGGCAATTGTTCAGTTTTCTCTTTTCACAGAGAAGTGCTTTACATACAATGTCAAGCCTTTATCTGACTGACAAGGGGTAACCAGAAGAAACAGGATTTTTGAAAAGGATTTCTGGATGCCAAGTATCTTCTGTGCTGAGTTATTTTGGAATGATAAATAAAATTCAGATCAAAACAGACGGTTCTGAGTCACAGATATAAGAGGTCATATTCTTTCTTCAATATCCTATTTTGCAACATACTTCTTCCTATTTGGCCTGCACTGACAATATCTATTGCTGTTCCCATATGTGCCTTCTCTGTATCCCTTTCCCACGTTTTCCCATTTCACAGATATCCTGAGTGCATGGAGATATTAATTTCATTTCATTTCAACTGAGTGCATCCAGCACATATGGCTTGCAGGACAGAGCCCTAGATTCTCACTTTTCTTCAAATCCCATCTAAACCATATCTTCTTTATTGACTTACCCTGTTTAAATGTCACTTTCCCTTCTGAGTAACTCTCCAATTAAATTATATAACTAAAACTTGCAACTTATTAGGGGGTCAGAGATTATACAAAAGAGCTGCAGAAGATGGTAGAGAATTTCCAATTTGGTTCAAAGCAGAGACTTTTTCAGTACCATGGGATTCTTTGGGCCCTGAAATATTGGTCAGTTATTACCATATTTGAATTCTACCACGTACCTATAAGTCTGCCTGTCCAATCTTCCTTTGGTCCTTGTCAAAAATGGTGTTATCAGAGGAGACTTTAAGAGTATTCCCCAACCTGAAAGTGAACTAACAGTACTCCTAACCTATTTAAAGACAAATCTACAAACCCTGTTGAAGTAAGTTAGACTAAACAATCACAAACAGGGGGAAAAAAAAAAGGAAAATAAAAATGTTGTTATTAGAGTAATATTAGTAACTGTGTAAAAAACTTTTAATAATTTAACCATTTAAAAATTAAGGATAATTTGCATAGTACGTAGCATGACAGTGAAGCTAAACTCATTACTATTTGTAAAATGAACCAAAATCCTCTGACAGAAGGTGACACAGAAATGCAAGCTCATCATCTTGTATTCCCGTTGTTCTATCTGCAGTCAGGAAGTTTTATGTGACAGTACAATAAGGCATAATAATATATAGAGTCTTAGACGTCCACGAGGATTACAGCATATCTTAAACTTCTAAATTTTCTGAACAGCCACAAAAGTCAGACCAATAAACTTAAGAATAGCTCAAAATGTCATTAGGAAAGCGTTCAAATACAGCAGCCCCATTGTAAACAAAATAATACATACATATTCTGGTCCAAGCCACTAATGCAGTATCAAGTCAAACAAAGACACAGATGTGACATTCTCATAGCTCTACCACAATAAAATAACTTATCTGAGGGTTTTTTTTTCCTTCACTCTATTGTATTTTACAAATTCCTTGGCTGAACAATTTTCACAAAAGACTCTCCTTTCTTACAACATAGCACAATCTTCAAGATGAGTTAGTTTATTTGAGAACAAGCTAGAACTGGTCAATACCAAGTTCTTAAAAGAAATCTTATCACAATCCCAAAAAGGAAAGATGTGACCACTTCCTTGTTTAATCATATTTTAAACAGATTCTTCTCAAACTTTATGCTTACCATGTATTCAGTGACGACACCTTTGTAAATCTCATAAAATTCTTCCACATTTGCACGCTCCATGTTGAACTAAGAAAACAAAAATGTTAGCCAGCCTGCCTTAAACAACAACAAAAAACCAGACAGACCCCCCTTCTTAACCAGCAAGCATTCAGAAKACTCTTTTAAGTTTTACTAGGAAAAATGAACGGCTTTACAGCTCCAATATGAAGTTTGTCAACAACTTAGCCACAGGCAACAGCACACAGTATCTTCTTAAATATAAGCAGACAACGTAGCTTTGGCTGATGCCACTAAGACATGCAAGAGGATCTGTTTGTTGCATAGTAAAGGAAAGGGGCTATTATTCATTTGTGGTGGGGATTTGAGTCATAGGGGGATTTCAGATCTCAAGACTTTCACAAAAAATCAAAGGGCAGGACTTACAGGACTGTTCTTGGGAACAATCTCTGTGCCAGCTTCCTTTAACTGCTGAGGGTGATCAGGGTGTCAAAATCCCTTAAGTATCTTTAAAAACCTTCCCCTAAATTCATACTAAATATATATTAAAAAAAATTGAGGAAGGATATTAACAGTCATTTCTCTAATCTTAGCTAGTACATTTTGTAAAGATATCTCAAATTGCTCCAGAAGAGACAGATATCTTTATCCCCCTTCTAACTATAGGGAAACTGAGATACAGAGAGGTAAAGCGTCTTGGCTCAAGATCACCCAGCAATGAGAAACAGATCAGCTGATCAATTAAATAATAAAACACAAATATCACAAGGACAGTGCTGATCCCAAAACATTGCTACACAGTCTGCACAAGGGTTTTGTATTGCAGGAAAACACCTGTGCACTGCTGTGAAGCGCACACAGCATTTCTCCAACTTCTGTTTATCAGAAAAACATACATAAAAGAGAACCTACCATCTGCAAAGCTGAGATCTGAAATCCTTCCTTGACGATGGCTTTTATGATCTTTCCAGCTAGCCCTGAAGAGACACACGAAAGACAGTATTCAATTTTAAAAAGCAGAATTTACAACTGGAAGGTATTTATGCCAATATACCACTTATTTTCAAACAAAAAAAACCAGTGTTTGCATAATGCTGTGAGAGGAAGCAGAGAGCAGAGCTGAGTTCACATGCTCTTATGTTCCATCTAAAGTGACATGTTGATGATTTCAAACAACTAAATTCCATCCAGCTGTTGAAAAGAATCTCTACCAAAAAAAGGTAATTAGTGAAGCCTTTGCTTTTCTCAGATCAACTGCAAAATACCCAGTTGCTTCAAGATCAAGATTTATATTTTTAATTAAGTTCCACTGGCAATACTGATGCTTAAACAGTAATCAATTCAGGGCACAGGCTGCCTATTTTGCTGTTTTTATACAGTGTTCACCTGAGCGGGGGTCCTACTTTAAGCTAGAAACAATGCAGGATGATAATAAATATTCCCAGTAAACCAGCACAAAAGTTCATGTCTTCTGTGGGAAAAACACGTTAGTGCAAAATAACGTACTGTTTCTAAGGTTATAACTCACAAATATGTTATTGCTGATCGTACTGTTTGCTTTATTCTCTCCAGAATGCATCCTCGAAGACTGACTGACATTGTAAAACAAAACACTAAACTTTGGAGAACAGGAACCACTGATTTTCCACTGAATGTGTATTTTAGATTTGCCTGTGCTTACAAGATCAGGCCATTTGAAAGATTATGTCAGCCAAGCACAGTACTCTGTGTGAGTGAATTTCATAGAATCACTGATTTTATAGAATGTAAACACCTGTCCTCTAGTACAATTTGTGAGAAACGACACATTTCTGGACATTTATTCAGAGCAGAATTAATCATAGAAGAATACCCTGTAATGAATGACAAGAGCAGGATTTGACTCCTGGTCATTAAATCCTTTTATGAACTAGTCTTTAAATTGCAGGATTTTTTAGCACTGCATAAATTTAGTAGATGAGAATAAAACACATCTGGTATCTACGTTCTAGCATGCTCAAGACCTAAGTTGTACACAGTCTGCTAATACCTGTGGCATAGGATTGGTGAGCTTCCTACCACATTAAAAGGTCAGTGGAAGCTCTGAGTAAATGAGACGGGTAGTTGGAGGACTTTCAAAACTTTATGTACAAATGAAAATGAAAAAAGCTGTCCCTGAAGTATCCCCCACAGTATTTTCACATTAAGGTTTATGTAGAAAAACCTTCCACATATAAAACAGTGCATACTTCTTCAAAAAAAATCTTCAAACTACTAAAGAGAAAACCTGAGATTTTGGTACATACTCAGTCCACGCAGTTCCTTGAGCTTACAGAATGTAGAAACAAGCAGAGGCAGGTGCAGTTCCTGCCATCCCACTATACTGTTACACCATGGCTCACTAGCACTGATGAAAGTTTCCTTGTAACACTCCTGTGAAACCAGGAAAACATATTTCCCCTTCTTTTTAAGGTGAAAAAAAATAATTGCAGCAGCAAAATGAAGGGACTTGGACAGGTTTGCCCAGGAAATGCAAGACCACGTCAGAGAGAGAAACCAGACCTCTAGTTTCTTTTTGTCCACGCTGCTGGAAAAGCTAAGCAGCTCAGACGCTTCCACACATAGCTTCCAGCGAGGCAGCCAGCCTACAGTCTTGACTTCAGAGATGAATGGCCAGTTTATAAAGAGATTAAGTGACTGGCTAGGGATCATTCAGAAAATAAATAAATGAATAAATAATCTGTGACAGAGCATGAACATTTCCTCATTCTCGATTTTCAGAGCCAATACTCCAGTCAACAGCCACTGCTTCACAAGAAACCAACAAAGAGGGAAGAAAGGGCAGTGGCAGACAAATGGCAACCGCCACTTGCAGGGACAAGGCTACCTTGGTATGAGAAAGCTGCTTTGCATGACAGATCTCCATTTTACACTTTATCAGTCAAGAATGGGCCACTTGCATAGGCCTTCACAGCCAGCAAGAATCTAATTAAAATACTCATCAGGTATCAGGTTCTGGGGTACTATGGAGATGTACTTTTTACAGAACTTTTGTCCTCAGCAGTTTTACAAGCTGTAAGCAAAATCYGTGTTTTAGAGAAACAAAGAGGGACTCAAATATTCAGCTTTCTGGGCTGTCTCTCTAGTGAAGTCATTAAGATTTTTCTTCTCTGTAGAGAGGAGACAGGCTCCTTTAATGATAGAAATCAAAGTAGGAATGTATTTTGCATAAAGATCTTTAATACAAGGTTCGTTTAATAATTAACTGTGATAAACCTATAAAGACTTTCCTCTATATTGTATTCCTGAGTTCACTCTCACTCATCAGAGCRACAGAGCACCTTGTTGCTCCGGACAGATTGCCCATGACTGCAACACCCAAAAGGCTTAACCAAAGGAATTACTGTCACCATCATACAGATAGATGTCTTGCCAAAAAAATTCAAAGTGCCTTGAGGAAGAGGCATGAGATTTCATTTATGTTTGCAAAGCAGGATGTTAACTCCACTTCCCAGATGTGGGAATTGAGGCACAGGAGGATAAGCGAGTTGCCAGAGGCAGCACAGATCTACAAATCCAGTGACTTGGCCTCCCTTGTCCCAGTTTAGGCAATACATGTATCGCTTCTCCTAGGGACGCTTTCCTTTCAAATTCTACATGAACCAAAACAGAAACAAAAAGCATAGAGGCAACCCCCAAGCAACAGAAGAGTGGAACCTCAAGGCTTGGCTTGGGATCTGTTTCAGGCTTTCAGCCAGTTCCATGACTGAACTGGGACACGTCCTCTCCTTTGAGGGCAGATAAGACTGAGGAAAAGAAGAAGAACTTAGATAGAGTGCCATTTCAGCAGCTTTCAACAATTTGTTTTCAACTTTAAAATCCAGATCTGTAGTGAAAAAACAACTTTTTAAGGACCCTTCAAACAGGGCCAGTGCACGTTTAAAATGTGATTACAGTAAGAACCCAAATCAAAGCTGCAGATTAGGCACCAGTTACGATGAATTTTCAGTCACAAAGCACAAAAGAATCACAAGCATTACTAAATACAACTGGGGGAATTTAGTACTAATCCTAACAAGTATGAGAGAGAGAGAGAGCGCGTGCGTGCACACGCTTTATGTCTCCTAGGCAGCATTTTGCTACTACGCACCTAATACAGGACAGATAACCTTCCAACATATTTTAATCAGATGAAATGATAGGGCACCAAGACCTCATCAGTTACATTGATCTTCTACAAGTTGTTGCTTTACAACGCACAGTATTTGAAAATTGTACTTCATTAAGAAGCAGAAAGTAGCAGGGAAGACATCAGACTGAAAAAATGTTACAACTGTTTGCAGAATTATGGATTGGAATAAAATAAAACAGTTCATGAAAGTCACTTTTAACCTAACAGCACTTTAATTAATGGACTGTAACATCTGTGTTACTGGGACCTGCCAGTCCCAGCCCACTACAAACCACAAGCCCTATGACTAGGGACATGACATTCTCTTCCCTTTGTTCTTGGTCTGTTTCCCAATTTAACTATTCCACCGCTAAAAGCTTACTAGGCAAGACAGCAGACTGCCTTCAAAGCAAGTCAAGAACTAGCTTCCTCATCTCAACCTCTATATGTCATTTTTTTAATACCCTTCCAATAATTAAAAATAATTCCTCTGGAACAACAACAGTTTTTTGACAGGAATACACAAACTGCCGTGACTGGATCAATGATCCACCTAATCCAATAACGTATTTCTAGAAGTAACTGGTACCAGATGCTTAAAGTAGCGCTAACTATAAGTAGCAATTTCATTTCATGTCTATTTTTGACATTTTAAAATGTAGTTTTGCTTCACAGTGTAATGAAATTATTTGATTCCTTATTGCCAAGTGTTAAGGTCCTGTCCCAAAACTCCAGAGAATCATGATCAGGCTTGACTCCGAGCAAAGTCCTTTTTGAATTCCAAAAGAGGAAAAAGCGTGACTCAGAGCTGGGCCCTCCTGCAATGTATTTCAGTTGAAGTTCTCACTAATCTTTGTTTCAGACAATGTTGCAAAACACTGTGCAGTAGGAAGCTGAGAGACGTCCTTCTCAGAAAGTGCACTTCTTCCCATCAGTTGATCAACCTATCCCCTGAAGAACAAGGTTTATCTATCTCTTCTCCTAGAGAAGAGTTTTTTCTACTTAGAAATAACACAACTCTAGGCATTCTTACTATGCAACATAAATACACCATTTCTAGACTCCCCAAAAGTTTGGCCATAGTGATAATCTGCAGCTATTGATCTCCCAGCCTCGTTGTGTACTGTATGAAAAAGGATATCCAGTCATTTTTGTATTTGTACTCTGGAGCACAAAGAAGTGAGTCATAGAGGGACAGAGGGTCTCCTGAGTGACACACACTGCGCCAACAGAGAGGAGAAGGGGAGCTCAAAAGCTACCCAGMCTAACCATGAGGCAGAAAAAAAAGACAAGTGGATGTAGACCGAAGACAAAGAGGAACATGTGAGGAAATGATGAGAGAATATTGTTCATAGTGATAGAATCCAAGATTTTCCATCATTCCTCATTTCTCTCTAGGCATTGTATTAAAGAAGAACCTTAAGAAGTTCGAAGGGCAGCTTTACAGATATTTATGGAGAACTCTGTCAACACTGCAGCACTGGTGAAAATCTTTACAAACAATATTCATCTGAAAATACTAAAAGGGTGAAGACAAAAGATATCACCATTGCTTTACTGGAGAATAGAAGTCAGCATTTTGCTAGCACAAGAAAAATTATGCATACAGACAGTAAATCTTAGGGGACCTTGAAACCAAAATGGCTGAGCGTTTGATGCAACTGAGAAGGAGAACAAATAGAAAGATTCAAAGGGGGTGGAAGGTTCAAAGGCTTAATCCCAGCCGCAACTTTCTGAACCGCTATGAACAAGGCAGGACCACACTTGTGAATGCCAGACAGGGCATTAAGACACAAAATGATGAAAACCTGTAGGAAAAAAAAAGCTGTTCTGGGAGTTCTTGCATGGGGACAGATGGGAAAAGTCACACTTAAAATTCAGATAAAAAAAACCCATACAGAAATTCAAGTCAAAGATCACAGCCAGGATACAGAAAGTATCCAGCAATTTGGCTGTGCAGTGTGTGCCATTTGAGAAGGGAATTTGAGGAAAAAAGAAAGATTAAGAGGGAAAGATCTATACCTCTGCAAGAGTTATGCTGAACTCAAACTGATGGCTGGCTGTTTACAAAAAAACAGAAAGGCTTAGGTCTCYGTCTTTCATTGTTCCTGTGCTAAGAGAAAGCTTAAAAAGAAATATCCAGTTTGTTTTTCTTTTTACTTCTTTCTTTCGAGTTGTTCATTATCTTGTACTCCTCTGGCACATCCACTCTGATTTTTATTCACTTGAAAAGAATATGGTCAATCACTCTGGCCAGGAGAATGTTTCTATGGCTATAATGATTTTCATTCACTTCTGCTTATTTCTTGAGTGTGAACAAAACTAAACATGATATTTTAGTTGAGGCTGTACCGCTGGATTATATGATGGCATTCAATATTACAATTCAAACCATTTGTATGCTTACTAATATTTCTTTCTTTTTTCTGGTTATCCCTACTGAACACTGTGCATGGGACTTTTCATGAATGGTTACAGTTACAGAGAGGAAACGGTTAAAATTATGCCTTGTAGTGTGCATTAGTCTATAATTGCAAACAATAATTTTAATCTACTATTGCACTGTCAATTAACTCTGGAGGTTAAAACCCTCAGGAGATCCCCTATAATCTGCTCCAGCCTTTACTAATTTTATATTCCACTTCCTGTGGAAGGTTTGCCAACTCACTGTCCTAGATCAATAGTAAATATACTGTAAACTCTATCATTTGTTTTCGACTCGGCAAAAGACTATCACATATTCCTACATTCTGTGTCTTGGCTCTTTTCAGACCCAATACCTTGCTTTTCTCCTCACGCTCTGATTTGAAAAGGGCAGTAAGAGAAGAGACTTCAAGGTATTTATCTTTTGCTCCAAGATACAGTGAAGTTAGACTTGCATGGCTGCATTTTTTTAATTTTTCAAAAATGTTCTCAAAAACTTCTGGTAACAAAGGTTCCATTATATGTCCAGGTATCAGGCCAGTGATATACTTTGAAGTTTTCCTTAATGATTAGATTAAATCTTCTTTCATCTAAATTAGTAAATATGCACATATTTTCCAAAGTTACATATAGAAAGCTGTATATCCCTGTCTTCTCCATCTCAGGTTAAATAAATGAAACCCTTCAAGTTTTCATAAGTTTTCATTGGCTAAATCTCTTATTCTTTTTGCTCTCAGCTGATTATGTTATTTTTGAAACAAGAGTGCCCAGAAACTGGACATGGTACACAAGTTGGGCTCTCACCAGCACTGAGCAGAACTAGTTACTGAAAAAAAACCTAAACAAAGTGTGTCCAACATTGTGAACACTGACTGTGCTTATGATATATCACTGTTCCAACCATTTCTCTACAGACTTTTCACTGATACCCTGCCAGTTCTTCTTTATTTTATATTTGTGCATTTATTTTCCCTCCTCCATGGTAGTGCTATGCAGTTTATATTCAGTTTCATCTTCTTCACATTGCTTCATTTCTGCAGTTCATCAGGAATGTTCTGAATTCTAAGGACATCCTCCAAAACTGTAGTAGGTGCTTGGTACCATTTGCAAACACTGCAAGCATGCTCTGTCCTTCCCCATCCGAGTCATTAATGACAATATTGACAAGAACTGGCCCAAGGATGGGTGACAAGGTTTCACTTGTAAAGCCCTTTTAATTTGATGTGCTCATGTCCAGTCCAATGTTCAGGAAAACATTTAAAGCTCTGCAGATGCCTATGCTGCACAGATCTAAATGTACGAATTACTTCACTAAAGGAAAATTTTGGTTTCCTAACAGCAAGGGACTTTGACGAAGGCGCTGATATTCCAGTGAATTAGACTATCTGGCTCTGTTTTGCCTTTCTTTATGGAAAGCATACTTAGAGAATTCAGAGATCAGCAAAGCATATTTTCCTTCAAAAAAGACATGCTGGTTAATGTCCATCATATCATCACTATCTAAGTGATTTAAATGAAATTATAGACTCTTGATTCATCAGTTTCCTTGGTATGGAAGAAGTTTCATTAGCCTGAAGTTCCCCAGACCACTCTTAGAATTAACTTTTATCTTAGAATTAACTTTTCTCTAACCCTTTAAGAATGAAAATCCCAAAATGCAGTAATAAAACACTCATTCCTAATGTCTTTTTTTTTTTTTTTTTTAATGTTAACACCATTGTCCCTGCACAGAGATGATTTTCAGCAACAGGAGCACCACTAATTCAAGTCTACTGAACACTATTGGGAAACACTCTCTTTCCAGTAGTAGGAGGATACTTACAAGCTTCAGTAAGGATTGGCTGTGCCATTTGATCTGTTTTTTTCTCTGAAGTATACCTCCTCCTCTTCCTTCCAGCCTCAAACTGTCAGAAAGGATTTCCAGATTCAGTTCACCTCCCCCTCTACCTTAATCAATGCAAATGTAAAATATATTTTTCATACTTTGAAAAAATAAATGTCACTTCCTCACTAGCCACTGAAATCCAAAGTCAGAGTAAGTTGGGAAGCCAATGCCAAGCTGCTAAAACTTTGTGCAGGAAATAATCAAGAAACAACATAGGCTCGGTTTCAAAAACAAACATCCCAAGCAAGGAATACCCATCATTACAACTACAGCAAAGAAYTTACAACACAGGTGGAAGTGGATGGACTACTGTTCTCATGGAAGCTAAATTTTTTTCTAAAAAATGGTGATAAAGTGGTAAAGTAGGTTGCTTTTATTTTAATTACTTTTTCCTAGCTTCTCTAAAGAGAACAAAACCAAACAAACAAAAAACCCCCTAGCACTACCAGACACCACCAAACACTTCAACACCCTATATATAATATATTCAAGTAAAACATAAGAAATAAAGTGCATTTAATTTTGCATAAATATATTTTCTGCCTGGGCAAATCTGTCTGCAAAAAAACGCCTGCATCTGAAAGCATAGTGCTTTACTAGGTAGTTTTCACATGATTGCAGCACTAAGATTGCCATATTGCATGTGGGAATATATCCAGAGGTCACATCTCAAACAATCCACTGTACTACTTTGAAGCATCTGCAAAGATTTGTGTTCATCCCACTTTTTTTCTCCATTTCCAGATTCTATCTTCAAATAGTTCCTTCCAGAGTTCTAATTGTTAACTCTATCAAGGCTATCACTGATGCCCCTTTGTACTCAACCTTGTACGCAAGATACAAAGAAAAGTTCTGCCTACAATGAGGTAAAGTCCACAGCATCTGCACTTCACCTTTCTGTTATGAATACTTATCACAGACAGAAGATATACTTTCAGATTCCTTATGAGAAAATTGCTTTCCTCATTTTTTCTCAAGTATGAGAAAACAGCTTTCTGAAAACCTTGTTCTACTTCTAAGTTTCCTGAAAATCAAAGTGATGAGTTACTCAAACTTATGTCTAAGAACCCAGGGTGAAGAAAAAAAAAAAATATTCCAGAGTTTGTTTACAGTTTTTAAAAATCTTATCTAATGAATACAAATCATTGTGATAAAAAACAATGATATAGATTACCTAGTCCTGAGAATGATGACAGATTTGCACCTCTTCTATCCCATCCCCTCTTTCTTTTCCAGCTTATTTCCTTTCCTAACTACATACATGTAACTATACTTAGCACACTACAGAGGTCAATTGGACATTTTCACAGTGATGCCTTCTCTCTTTTGAAGAGCAACAAGTATATTGCGTGTCAGGAACAGCTCCTCAGTTGTTTGCAGTCAGACATATAATCTACTAAAATGCTGGATTTTAGTCCTTCTCTCCCCACTCTCTCTTGTAAAGTAACTTCATTTGAGATCCTACATAAGTAAACCCTGTTTCTGCACCTGCTTGAGACTGAACTACTGTCTTTGGTATTTTTTTTGTCAAAGTTAGGTTTGTCTCTGGAGCAAGGAACTACTCTATCAATTAAAATTTTTCTAAGTCTTTAGACTTAGAAAATAGTCTTCGGACTAAGGAAGTATGATTCTTATGGTTACCTGTCATGCAGCATTTTGTTGATCAATATAAAGGTCTATGAATTTCTAAAGCAGTCCAGTAGATATTAAATTAAGACAGGAGCRCTCTCTAAGATTTATCATCCACTCAGAACAGGTCTAAAAACACTTTTCCACAGAATATCTTTTCCACTCGGGAAGAACCCACTCCTGCTCCTTTTGTTTTCTATGAGACTTAAATTTTAGTTGAAGAATAATGTGGAAGACAGCACTGTAACTTTTTTTTTTTTTTTTTTTAAATTACAAAAGAGGGACAAGAGTTTAACTTACTAGCAATGTTAGAACAAAATCTCAGGCTTAACACATACTAGGAGAACAAACCTGGGTAGCCAGTCTTACATCTACGAGCCCTCAGGACCATAGAAGGCTTCCTTACCTCTAGGCAGGCCTTTCAGTTTGCATCAGGTCCAATGAATTCCTGACTAGCAGTTCTGCTTTTCAAGTTCGTGGCACAGTTTTAGCCCCAAATTTGTTTTTGACAAAACTCAGAGTTAGGAGAACCCATGTCTCAGCTTAGGAGTGCAGAAAAGGAGGGCAGGATTTCACCTCTCGAGCTCTGGGCTGTAACCTAAGTACAAAATGTGAAATATAACAAACTTCTGACTTCAGCCTTTATAGCCTGATCGTCACTACTTTCAACACTTTTTCCCTGCTCGTTTTTCAAAGGAATTAAGTAAAAGCCACATCAAAGAAACTTTAAACCAGTCATGAAATACCAAATTCTAATTTCTACAGCAAACGTGACTAAACTGTTACACATAAATACATTAAAGTTAATCCCACCCAGTGATCTACAAGGTGCTATTTCTGCCAACAAAACAGTCGAGTCATAACTGTCCTCAGGGCATTAAACAAAAGTTCATCCATTTTGGTGCATTTACAATTTTGGCTTCTGAGCACTACTGCTAACACCTCCAGATCTAATAGCATGAGGGGAATTACAAAAAGAGAATGTCTAAATGATTGCAACTGTGGCCTTGTATCTGAATTATCAGAAGCTCCAAGCACAAGAAGCAAGTGGGTTACAGAACACAGATCCACACTAAAACTCTCCAATTATTAAACCATTAAGCCCTACAATCCTAATCAACACACTGAGGAGTTGTGCTTACCAGTTACCATCCTCCTTGACTGAAAACTGGTTTCAGGAGAAGAGGAGGAGGCTAAAAGACACCGAAAAGCGTGGCAGATTCTAGAGGGGTCAAACCATATCGTGTCTCCCTGACACACCCCTGGTCAGAACAAGTCTGCACGGAGTAGCATCAGGTTGCTTTTGCATTCTTTCAGCTCCCAATAAAGAGGAATTGGACTGCTCTTGCAAACCCTCTTCAGAGTTAAAATACAACCACCTTGCCACTGCCAACTTTCCAGCCAGCCAGGGAAGTGCTTCATCTCCACCGGGAGGAGCCGCTAGAGAATGAACTAAAGCTGTCTAGTCCGGAGCACTGGGCTACATTGCCTTCAATGGCCTTCCCAGCTGTTTTCCCATCTCTGATCCTCCACAGAAGACGTTATGCTGACACCAGACTGACAAAATAGCTATTGCCTTACTTCTTTAAGAGGTGTGTATGATACACGTTCCTAGAGGGCCAGCGATACCACCCCTCCAGCATTACCAGCAGCCTTGACAGCTGAAGTTAAATTTCGCATAACTCCCCTGACACCCTTTATCAGGCCCCAGGGTCCCTCTGCAGCCTGGAAGAAATTTTCGGTACTCTCACTTACAGGACTTATCATGTGCGTGAGTGCTGTGCCAGGTCCTGCTGCAGGTGGTCGGGCTGCGCTGCTGCAGCTGCCTAGTAATAGATGTTTCTGTATGCCCATCAGAAGAGGGTCAGCAAGGCCAGAGATAAAACCAACAGTGATTTTCCACTGCTTTGTTACTGGATAGGAACCCTATAAACCCTCTACGGTAATCAAAGTCAGTTTCTAAGAAAGGACTCTGTCYGAGAATTAACCAGCGCAAACTAGAGATTAGATCCAGCCTTTTGACAGCAAGGTAAGCTCACTGAAAAGCCTTCTGGCTTACAGATGTGGTTAAAGCAAACCATCTTCCAGGATGGAAAAATAGAAGATTTTTCCTTCTAAGAATCAGTTATGCAACAGACTCTGGAGGAAAAAGAAACACTGGGAAAAAGGACCGGAAAGCAAAATTCAAATCATGAATTCGGCCAAATGTTTCTGCAGAAATAAAGACCAAAGCTCCATATAGGCTCAAATATGTATGTGAAACTTCACGTAATTGTAACTGTGTAAAGAGCAGATTATATTCACGATAATTAGATAATCAAGTTCAAAGCCTCAGCAGTGCATAGGAAATGGCAAAAAGGTTTATTTTTAGATACTCGATACTGAAAATTTCTGGAGCACAAATCAAATCTGCAATGCATAAGAGGCTCTGCTGCTTTGACCCACATAAATTCCTTTCCATCTCTCTGCCTCTGCCAAACTATCTTTTCACGCTGATGGCCACACGGGATTTCCTTTCCTCTACAGCTGCTGTGTTTCCGCTTACATTCTCCCCACCAGAAACAGCAGGGTGGACAGACACAGCTAGAAGCACTGTTGCTGGGGGTAATCAAGTTGCTTATTTTTAAGACCACACAGTCTCCTACATGCAATTTTGCCAAAAGGGCAGCTCACTAGTTGCTATAGCACCTACTTCAACTGAGATATAGGAGATGTTGCTGGTATAACCAGAATGTCTCAGGTATCACTGAACACAGCTGCTAAMAGCCATTAAAAGACAGACGAGGTGAGCAGGGCCTCCCCATTCTGTTGCAGATCGCTGAGCCCAAATAGGTCAGCCCTTCCTTTCTCAAACTTTCTGCCTACAGATGCACAATCCATGGGGCCAACCTGCTCCACTGCCATGTCTCTGCTCTCTAATCCCTAAAGCTGGGCTTCTCCCTTCTTGTCTGCCTGTTTCAGACAGGCAGCTGGGAGTTCTCCTGAGCAGATTGTTTGGTCTCCCCAAACCCTTTCAGCATGCTATTCCCTGCCTCCAAAACAGTCTGCACAGGGAAAGAGGAATGGTGGCATTTCTGTAGAGATAGCCTGCCACTGCCACACAGCATGCTCAAAACTTTAAAAGCTTTAAAATCTATAGGAGGCAAAGGCTATGTTCCTTCAACTTTAAAACAGGTAGTTCAATCATAAGTGAGTAATTTCAGAATTAAGACTTCCAAAAACTGTTGCAAAGCTAGCGCACAGCTCTCTACTCTGTTGCRCATGGTTCTTCCAAATGTGACGATGCAAAGTGCTTTATAAGAAGACCAAGTGTACCAAAAGAGATGCCACTCAGTGATATTTTTGTTGTTACTCACAAAAATAGGCTGGAGAAGAATACGAGAAAGACTAAGGAAAACAGAGGAGGACAGACTAAGAAAGCCAAATCCTCTCTCCTGCGACACTCCTGGCCCATTGGGCTGATGTTGGAGAGTTCCTGCAGCCCTTGTGAAGAAGGATTCATCTCGCCTCAAACTGCAGACTGGAACCAGTCCAGTTGCAATAGGAAGCCACACCAGTGCTCTCAGCCAAAGAGGGAGGCCACCGCCCAACCACAGTGACTCTTCCCTTCCCTAAGCCCAACTCTGTCAGAAGCCAGACCCCTGGAAAGTTTTACAAGGCCTCCTTAGTCTCATCATCTCTTTAAGAGATGCAGCACCTGTGGCTTTTGAAACATTCAAAGTAACATTGGAGAAACCAGGCAGGAACAACAGAGCTTAGTAAGGTAAAAGCATGGCCAGTCCCTGAATTCCATCATTCTTGATATTCATTTAAAATTGATAAAATGCTTTGCTGACTTAGAAAAGAAAATTCAGTTTTGATTTCTTCATTCTGTTGAGGGTAGTAATCAATGCTGTATGGAGAACGCTCACACAAGATACACTTTGTCTTTCAAATTTTAGTTGCTGTTTGGCAGCTGCAGTCTCTTTCCAGCCCTCTGTGGTGTGAGAAAAAAGACTATATAGTGGATATTAAGCTCAACTTTAGTCCAGTCTTTCTAGTGCTCACATTGCAAAGCTGGGTGTGCACTTACATCTTCTGTTTATCTATACCTCTACCCCTTTCTCTCTCTCTCACCACCCCCACCTCCTCCAGACACTCACACTCCCAGAGGGGAGTGCAAACAGGACTAGAATTTGTCCTTTGGCGATTCAGAAAAAATTCTGAGAMGTTCAAGAAAAAAGAAAGAAACTAACAGACAGGGTACTATGAAATCTACAGAAATGAAGATTAAAAGTAGGAAGGGACAACCTGAGCTTACCAAGAGAGAGTCTGAGCCCCCATATGTAATAGAAATTATATCTTAAGTATAAGAAAGCACAGCCCAAGCCATCCACTTTGCTATTTTCACAATCAAACCCTAACAATCCTGCCACGGAAAAGTTTGTCCTCTGCAAACATTTAGCTAAGTAAGATCATAGTCCCACCTGCTGCCCATATTTCTGTAAGAGGAACATCACTCTGTCTTTGCTGCATGGCAGACTTATCAGTAGCAGATACCATGCAAGGCCTCAAAGAGATAACAGGCATGTTATCAGCAGTGAGTGTGAAACTCTTTCTTGTGAAAGCCATTTTTTTTTCAGCAAGCTCTCCAGACATCCCACTTGAGGTGTGAAAGGCCTGGAAACTGCTACGGCCACTTCTGCCTTTTCCATTTCAGCAATCCACAGAGAATTGATTAAAATGTTGCAGTGTGCTCTGCATCTTACTAAGAAAAAATCTCAATGCTCTCACATGACAATATTTATTCTGCACCCAAAAATACTGTTGCAGTGCCAGAGCCAAAATATTTTACTGCACTCACTGCTCCTACACATGCTCTTGTATCTAAGTACAGGACACAAAAGTGAGATTATTTTTGCATGGTAACAGTTGGGCATTAAACATTTCCAATACTCATATGGTGAGCTCACAGGGCATTCTCCAGCACTGAAAGCATCATGGAGTCCAACAAATGCTTTAGGTCTTTGGCTCATTTTCATAGCGTAAGCAAGCCTTTTCTACTTTCCATCCCCACTGCATTCAGCAGAACAAGATTCATATCAGCACAAATCTCCCTCTGTGAGTAGTTTTAATGTAATGTGTTACTGTGTGAGTGGAAGGCCCTGCAATATGGCCAGGTGTCCTGCTTTCACTCTGCTGTGAGGATGCTAACCTCCAGCAGATGAGCGTGGTGGGCAGACAGGAGCAAGGACATGGTAAGCTGTCACAGTAAGATTCACCAAATCTCATGTATATTTTTATCCTTCCTTTTTTCACCTCTCCCTTCTTATTCTGAAATTAACAAGTATTCACATGGAAAGCACATGACCCACTCTTCATGGAACTGAACTGCAGAAATACTAAACGTGTATGAAAGACAACGTATCTGCATACTTTTGCGTGTACTATGAAATACACCCTGTGCTCTTGCAGTCTCATTCTCCCAAAAAACGGCACAGGAACGATCATGGATACAATGAAGCACACATTGCTTTCACCTCCACTATCTGCATTGCTTACCTTCATTAACCGCATGAGGCTTAATAATGCAACAAGTACAGTTTGTGAATTTTGCACTGTTGACTGGTCCACGACCTCCACTGGAGGGAAAGAACAACTCCAGCTCCTGAAAACAATTGTAATTGAATACATTTTAGATCGATCTAGCTGCATACATCAGCTTTCATCATAAGTAACAACATCTGAAGTATCCATAGTCACAGAAGATAAACCTTAATTACAGATTTTTGTGCTACAAATACTTTTTCCCTATAATATTCTCTCAAATATATCTTTCCCTGTCTGGCACCATTGCTACAATCATAAAAACATGATTTGAATATTTCTTGCAATGTCTTTCTTTTCACTTCTGCAACGCAATCCATTTCCATTCAGAGCATTCAAAATGCTGCTGCCACAATCATTTGGTAGAGGTGTTCCCAGTTTTCTGAATTCTCTCTCTCTTTCCTCAGTATCTTTCCCAAATCCACTCCCATATACACATATTTTATCTTCCCTCTTTTCACATCATCTTTTCCACTATATGAGCAAAAATGCAACTACCATCCATTTCTCAGTATGTTTTCTTTCCATATACAAAACTGACCTCCATCCCATTTGTTTACAATTTTTTTCCTTTTGTCTTAAACAACTAAACTTTGTCTAAAATTGTTGACTCACTCCTCATGCCTTATTGACCCTATTCTTTTTTTTTTTTTATCTTACTGAATTGAAGCTGATGAACTCAATTGCTCTGATTTCTGGGATGAATCAAAAGAACTTCTTTGCCTCCGATCACTTCCTTTCTTCCCATCATCATTACACAGGTATCATATAGCTTGGGTCTTAGACCATACTGGGGTGAGCTTCACAGCCAGGTTTCTTTCCTCAGTGATTTTTTTTTTTTACTGTTCGCTGCCAGCTTCACACTTTTTTCATACCATTCATTCACATATGTTACACAATCTGCTAATTAACATCAGTCAAAGGCTCAAAACACAGATTCCATTTCAGACCTATTGGTCAAATTCAATAAGAGAACTGATAAACTTCTATTTAAGGGAAATAATAATATCCCGGAAATACTACTACTGAATAGATCTGATTTTTTCCTGTGTAACAGTTGCAGTGCTAAAGGCCATTTCCTGGAATTGTCTCATTTAATTTACTAGCTCAATTCAGATGGAATAGACTTAGCTATCTCCCAGTCTTTAGCTCATGGCACTCTGATGATTCCTGTAATCCTTATTTGAACAATTACACAATTCAAACTAATGGATCTTTCAACAGAACGGAAAACGGGTTTTGTTTTTCTCCTAGCAAATAATCCACATTTTAAGTGGGCATATCTGAGACAAAAGGGTTCATTTCCTACATCCTTCTACTGATAAAATGCTGCCTGCTTCAAAGACCTTGTCCCACTCTGTTAACTAATGTTTACTCTAAAAGAAGCAGCCAGGAAAAGGCAGCAAAATATTTACAATATTTAACACTTCGTTTTATCCATTAAAAGTCATAAAAGGAAAGTAACTAAATAATGCTGAAGGACTAGGATAATGAAATGCCAAACTATAACCAAGTGGAGCCTCAAAAAGAAAATTATTTTGCTTTCTCTTTATTCCTGATCTAAAGAAATTCCAAAATTTGGCCTGCAGAAACACACCAGCTTAGAGTATACCAGAGGCATAATTTCACTTGTCATTTAGCCCCCAAAAGAACAATGCAGTCTTCCACTCTCACTGTTCAGTTTACAATACATTCATTAAATGTGGTTGAGACTTCAGTTTTCCTTCAGAAGAGTTTGTTTAGGTCCCTTTATCTTATATTTCCTTCTTTTCAGCAAAGCCTCTGCAAGGCACAGCCAACTAGTTTCCATGGCAACTGCTATACAGCCATATAATACTGGGCCTACTAAATTAAAATAGGCATAGGGGTATTAAATTCACAATTTTGGTTGATTTATTGAAGATTGGTACCAGTAACAGCACAAAGACACACACACCTGCAAAAGTTCAGCAAAATAATCCCGCAGTCATAAAAATGCTGCAGATGAATGGGGCCTTCAAACAGCATTTCAAAAATAATGAAATGCAAAAAGAACAACAAACTTAAGTCAAAGCACATACTTATGCTTCTAATCAAAATTTTATACTAGTAGATACTCTTTCCTACACTCTCGGTTCAAAAGCTGGCACAGTTGTCATGGCAGTACACAGGAACAAAGAGAAACTTTCACCCTCATATATGAAGACATCTAGCTATTTAACCAGAACTACAAAGACTTTTCTGACAGTAATTCTCCTTCTTCAGAAAAGATCAGTTTCATCCAAACTCTTTCTGACTCTGTACCATCTTCATCAAGTCTGCCAGCAGAAAAAGTACTTCAGGTCCAGCATATGATTTCTTGTCAAAAACAGAGGCACACGGAGAGGATCCAGCAGCCCAGGCATGGTGCAGATAAGCGAGATGAGTGCTTGACCAGCAGAAAACCACCCACACTTTGCAGTTAGCTTGCTATGTCAYGCAGCCTAACAGTCAGCCAGAAGAAGAGGTTGACCAACTCTGCCCTTACCACCAGGATATAATCGCTACGTATATTTTCTAGTATACAGTATTTGGCAGCTTATTAGGTATTCCGGGGCAGGTCTCTCTCCAGCTGTGCTATTGCAGCTGTTCCAATTTAAATAGAGGAAAGACTAGGATCAAGGAAGCAACAACTGGTATCTTTTCCCCGCTGGTCTAGAGCTAAGATACTACAGCGCAATACCAATCAATCATGAGGTAAACTTTATTCTTGCCATCATTTATCAGCATATCTACCCCAGAACAACGCACACAAATAGTCACCTTAATTCTGTAGAAATGCTGGTAATATCTATCACTCAGTCCCAGGGCTTTATCTTAGCACTAAGGAAAGACACACTGCAAGCAAAGCAAAAGAGAACCGAACTCCTCAAAGCCAAGCCCACTGTATTACCTCTCAAAACACAAAGCACTACAAAGTGGCCTGTTTTCATAATTATTCATTCTGAACAATAACAGCAGAGGAAAGTAGGCTGCAGGCAGAGGACTAGTGAGGACTGTGGAAGAGAACAGATAAGCGAAACACAGGAAGGCACAAAAGGATTTAATTGTTTAATCCCTTCCTTTTTATGACCAACATTGGTAGGCTATAGGTAGATTACACAGACTATGTAATTAACTCAATGTTTGTGATGTACAGAAGACATTAAAAATGAGCAGGCATGCTCTCCTGATCAAAGTGCCCAAGGTTCCCCTTTGTGACAGAGATAAGCAAGATTTCTGTTTTCAAACAGTTTATTTTTCCATGCTAAAAAGGATCCATGAAGAATATCTAAACTAGTTCTGCACTCAAGTGGGGAAAAAAATGAGGAATTCCTGACCCAGCTGTTACCAGATAAAGTAAAAATAAACCTCAGCCAACAAACAGTCAAAAACTTACTTGAGCAGCTGAAGCAACCGAATCTGGGCCGTGAGCTGCATTTCTTAGGCCATCATGTCCAAAGTTCGCTCTAATACTGTCTGGTGCATCAGTCTGAGCCACTGYAGAGTTTGCTGGCCCCAGTAATGTTTTCCATTTACAAACTGCATCATCTCCTAAGATTTCCATAGCAACAATGGGACCACTCGTTATAAACTGGAGAAGCTCACTGCAAAATGGAAACAGCACATGGTGATCCACACTATAAATTAAAACCAACAAAAATATATGACCCAGTGGAGATGCTCGGAACTCARCTTGGCAAGGCCTTCAGCAACCTGATCTAACTTTGAAGTTGGCTCTGCTTTGAGGAGGAGGTTGGACTAGGTCATGTGCAGACATTCCCTTATTATTATGGTTGTAGAAAAACAACCAGATAATACAAACTCACTCAAGCTACTGTGTAGTATGTTAGATTTCAAAAGAATTTTTGAAAGATCAGTACTGGCAACAGTGAAGGAGACCCTGCTAACCATTTGTCTGACAGGAACGATTCCTAAGCATGTCTCTTCTGCACAGCAGGATTTCAGGATTCTCACACATGACCTGTGTGTGTTCCCCACTGACACAACTTCAGCACTGCCATCAGCATGGATTGCTCCACTTCCCTGTGGATCTCTCCCATGGATTTTGCCCAGCCAAAATCCAATATGGGAGAGAAGGGAGAAGCAAGATTTGGAAAGTTTGCAGGGGAGAGAGGACTTAACCACAAAGTGAGTTATCCCATCCTGGCATAAGCAGAAGTCAACTGCTTTTAATGGGATGAATCTGAGTAAGGAGAAGAGAGTGTCAGGAGCAGCCTGCCTCCTGTCCTGACCACCTCACTTACACGGAAAACAACCATCCAAAATTGGAAACCCAAACATTCTATTTAAAAACTAAACAAAACACCGTAACTATAATTCTGTATTTTTACAAAACATGCATACCAACAAGCCTGCCTTTTCACTGTGTAGTCTGGACAGAACCAACAAAGTAGAAAGTTGACTCAATGCTTTTTGTACTACTTTCTTAAAAAAAGAGCTTTACACAATTATAATTGTGTATGCTTCTTCAACCATCTTCTTCCTAAAGATCATTTATGCAATGATCGGTGGGCAAGAAGAGAAGAGAAATCCTACTAGTTCTTTGCTAAAGGAACAATATTAAAACTATGAAAGGTTACATAAAGAAGCTACACAGGGAAAAGCTATTGGAACTCAGGTTCTGTTGGTCAGAGACTGCTTGTTTAGGATACAGTTAAATGGCTTACGCATAATACACCCAAGAAAAAAAACAATTTCTACAACACTGCTTTCTGTGCAGACTAATCCTGAATATTAAATAAATTTAAAAAAATTAAATTCTTTAATATGAAAAATATTCTTTTCCAAACAAGTAGGATTGCTATTTTTCCCTACTATTCACTAGACTTACATTGACTAGTGAACTTGCAAAATAAATCTGAATTTAAAGACAAGTAATACAATGCTAAATATAAATGAGTCAGAGATCTTACATTTCACTGCCTTGAAGAGTCTTGTTCTATTTGATTTGTAATGCTTTATAACTATTTGTTTCTAATTTAGAGAAAAATCCTATACAGAAGATATAGCCAATAGGACTGTAGGATGGGAGACAGGCACATCACAGTGGACAAAGGCTACAGTTCCTCAGATAATTACCATTAGTGTAGATAGACATCTGTGAAATAACACTACAGGCAAAATTCTTGCTTTTTATCAACATATTCAAGCAGGCTTACTCAGCAAAGAAAAGGCAATTTTAAATCTTCCTCTGATCTCCAACATGGTCAGACATAGCCTGGGGCCATGTCTCTGTGAAGGGCTTGAGTTTGGACCCACAATAAATCAGTTGCTGTTGCAGGAGAGCAGCTGGCAGATCCTAATACTCAAGCACTTCATGACAGTACTGAAACTAGGTCTTTTGACCAAGGCAGTGCAAACCCAGGTTCCAACATGGCTGAAAAACACAAGGCAGACCTGCACTCTTTTCCTAAAAGAGGCAGACTGCCAAATCCAGAGGGAGAAAAAGAAAGGTGTTTGTTGGCACTTTCAGGCAAAGTAGAAATGACACAATCTCTGGGTCATAAGCATCCATCTGGTCAGTTATGGAAAGACTAAGGTTTTTTATGTTAGGTGGAGCAGTCTAGCATCATGGAAGTTTGATGTTTTGTCCAAGGGTAGCAGTACAGTAAACAACCGCCCATGCACTATCCTTTCAGTTAGTTATGATTCGGGGTACTCGCTACCAAATCAATTCTCACAGCTAAGTGTTCCCCCCTAATTCTCATTACCTGCAAGCTCTACCCTGATCCTGAAGATGCTCCTTCCCTTGGCTTTGAAGTTTCGCTTTGCTAGGAGCATTTTCGCTTCTGAGACACCAAAGACATTCCCCTGGTATCATCAGGCTGTAAAGAGTGCGAGTTAAAACCCTGAATAGCTGAAATAAGGATCTGTCCTTGGAGGAAGATGAACAGGGTGCATACTTTGCAAAGGGCTCCACTCAACTAAGACAAGTTCTGATTTTCCCATGGTCCTGCAGTACCAAATATGGTAAATTAATCCTGTGCATTCAATAAATAAGATTAATACACGTCGAGCTGAAATTCATATACCTACTTATAAAAAGGTTTTGATTGATGGTCTACGTAGAAATCAGCTGCTTCTTTTCTGGAAGAGTAAAAAGACATAAATATAGATGTATAGATATAGGTACACACACACACACACACACACAAACCCCCTTAAAAACCACAAACTATCTTCTGATTTTTTGTGGTCTCCATGATTTTGCTCACTTTGAGCAACTCTCTTTACTGAAACAAATTACGTGCGTGTTTTTCAAATAACAGATTCCAAGTATGAACAAAGGCATGGTTCTGTCATCTGCAATGGAACTTTTCACGTCTCTCCCCCATTTGCAGTCCAGACTTAAGCCCAATATTGCCAGAGGAAAGAAATAACCTCAAGAAGAACCTAAGAAGAATTTAATTTTCCTAACTTTGACAAATATTTGAACAGTCACAGTTTTCTCCAGCTTTTTTATCAAAATGACCACCTGCTCATTGGAACTGAATAATTCCTGGTTTGTTGCTTTCTGTTCAGTGTAAGTATGAGCCATTCAAAATTCAAAAGATTTTCACTGACCATACAGCTAATATGCTTTCCTTCCATTTCATAACTAAGGCAGTAACATGATTTAAAAATGATGCTAGTCACAGGAACTCTTGCAATCTCAAGCTTCAAACCTACACTCTGCAAATAGCCTGAAGTTTTTGCTTACAATTCACTATTTCACCAGAAAATCCTCTTCTGAAAGTAATTCACCAAATAATTTTGGAAAGCAAATATGAAAAAGGTATGCAAACAGATTAAGTATTATCATTTCTGAACACAAAGAAATATTTGAGGGATATATTTCTGAAACAAATTGAGCTCTACTACTCAGTTAAGAATTCCTATTGCAATAAATATAAAACTGCAGTTATGCTGTATAACTTCCTTTTCCATTTCACCTCTCTCATTAGTTCTCTGCTTTTAAAGAATAGAAAACAGTGTTCATCTGGGAATAATAGACTGAACTGACATACGATTAAATGAAGAGACTAGAGAGCTGACCTATCAAAGCAGGTGCCTGCCCTCACTTTCATATCTTGGCTACAATTTTTACAGAAGGCATGAATCTACTAAACAGTGATTGCCAGACAAATGTCAGTAATAATCCCTTTAAAGAAAGCAGTAGATGATGATGCTGGTTTGAACAAGCATGCCTGCAGAGATCTAAGGGTAGAATACTTTGGCAAAGCCATAGTTCTATCATTTTAAAATGGCACAGTCCCAAGAAATACAGTATATAKTATGCGGAGAAACCACAAATACTCAAAACATTACTTTAAATACATCCAGTATCACAGCCCAATCTTGTGCTTATTAATAATTATTTTCAATTACACAAGACAAGCAGAAATTTTTATATAGCAATAGGCAATAAAAGTTCAAGTCTCAAAGTTTCTTCCCTTCAGTGTGACTCGACTCTAAAGCATGTGACTTGGCTCAACAGTTCTTCAAGTTCTCAGACAGACACTGAAATAAAAGAACCACCCAACATAACACTCCAGGATCAAATCTCTCAGACTGCAGGAGAGCAAGCCAAAAAAAGATGGCTTGAAAGACATTGTGAATCAGCATTAGAAACCTGATTGAACTCATGAACTGGAGTTGTTTGAGGGAGGATCTGGGACGAGTATCATCAAACATTGCAGCAGGTGAATGCAGAGACAAGAGGAGGAAGTCACATAGTTGTTTTATCAGTATTTCAGAAAGCCAAAAAGGTTTTGAGGTAGGGGAAAATTGTTCCTGACCTCACACAGAAACCGTAAGAACACATGAAAATGGTATTATGTAAGACAGATAGCTTTTCTTTTCAAAGACGTATTGTATATGAACAGGTTTGGCAAAGCAGCAATGGAGAAATAGTGCAGTAACTTTGGGGAAGTCTTCTAGGGTAAATTAATTATGTTTTCTTTCCTCTGCAGCATGCCTTTTTTTAAATCTTGTGGCTCAATGAGATAAGGGGAGAACAGTGAAGGTTGGAGGGCATTAGGAAGATGCATGAGTAAAATCTGTCCAACCCTGCAACAACATCATAAGATCACTTGCTTTGCCTGGGACTTCCAGTCATGAAACAGCAAACACATTTGGGTTCTGAGAGCACAAATTAAGACAATGGATTTATTGAGAGCGAACAAACCAACTACTTTAAAGACAACACTGTTAATCAGCAATATGGTTTGTATCAGGAAGCTATTAGGTAAGGACATACAGACATGTCAGTAGTAAACACTGCTGAATTGCTAAAGCTATGGTAGTCACCTTGGATTCATACAGAAACATTACATATTTAATCACCCATCCTCATTTGCACAGAACTTTTTAATACTTAGCTTAATTCTCTACATGCTTTCAGAAACCTACATGATTATGAAACTGATGAGTCTTCCCTCTACTACTCACTGGAATGGATTTGATGTGTGGAACACAGGATAGCTTCAGAGAATGTTCTTAACTGCAAAAATAATATTTAGATACAGTAGAGCTAACCTTAAAAATTCCTTACCTTGAAAGCACCATCATTTTGGCCTTGGTTATTGTAAATCCTGCATTAATAATGATATCAATTAATTCTCCAATCTTGGGCATTGCATCAGGTTTAATCAAAGCCAGCGTTCTGGAGTGGGGGGGGAAGTAGAGAGATACAGTCAACACTGCTTTCCTTAGAGCATTTGGTGTGCATGTTGAGTTTATATTCAGACAAAAAAACATCACATCAAAGAGAGAAATTCTGCCACAGTCAAACGTCCTAGTCCCAGTGTCTCATCAATTTCCATGCTGTTCTTGAATGCCTGCACAAGGCATTATTCTGATAAGAACGAGCTTTGAACATTACAATTTCCTCGGCTTTCTAATCCAAGTCAGCCCACAGTGTTCCACCAGCAGTCATTATTTATTGACTTCTCCCTCCACTCACAGAGCAAACAATTTGACCACTTCTTCCTTAGCTAGTGTATATCTCTATGGCTCCTCATACGTGGCTCTGGGTTAGAACACAACTGATTTGTTAACGTCTCCCTACGCTTGCTCAGCTCCCTTTTTTCCTAATGTTAATCATTATATACATAAAAATGAAGCTGTTAAAATTCCCTGTTTAAAAATACTACTTAAACATGTGCCTCTTCCATAAAACTCGAAGTGAAATGATTGTTTTATTATTACTTTTAAAATATTTCGAGGCCTCAGTGAGAAGAAGGTCCTATTGTGCTTGGTACAGTACAAACACTTCATGGTATACGGTTTGCATGCCAAATAGCTGACACTGTTAATAGACACAATAAAAGGTTGGCAGAGGAGGTATTACGTCTCTTATACTGACTGACAGCTATATTCTAAGGGAGACCAATCCAAAAATCTTTACGCTCTCCCCCACATCTTTGTTTCCAAGTACATCCTGTCTTCTCAATAATTATCTTTTTATACTGTACATCCCCAAGGCCAGGATCGTTTTATTAGTGCGCTTTGCATAGCACCAAGTACACCATCAGCACTAAACCTATTATTAATCAAAAATAACAAGCACAAAAAGAAGGGCTGTAAAATGGCATTTTCTATTTGCATTCATCTTGTAGTAAGTCAGCTTCAAATGTGCTCAGCTTACAAATCAACAGATTTATTCAACCCTGTATCTCAGAAACTCCACGTCTCTGACAATCCTAAAGAGCTCTTTCCACAGAATTTTTTATTGCAGTACTTCCCTAAATGAAAGGCAAATAATTGCAAATTTCTCATTTTATATACCAGCATAGCATGGAAAGCAGCCTTTAGGTTAGCAGCAATATATTCTAGCCAGGGCAAATATGCTGAGGTTACAGGAGATGGATGAACTTCCACTACATTTACTTTGAACCTTAAGTGACCGCAGACTGACAGATGCTTTGGGAACAGACAGACTATCTATTTCACAGCAAATCTAAAGGAAGAGAGGTGTTAGGACCAGGAAATGTAAAGAGGAAGATTTGAACGTATGTGACATTTCATCTGAAACTAAGGGAGAGACATAGATGACCTTCACAGCTCAGAAACAGAGATTTCCTCAAGCATCAGGAAGCTCACCAGCTTAGGCCCAGATCTGTTGGGAAATATGACACAAAAAGACTGATGGACTAAGGGTGTAGACAGAAACTACATGAGAGTAGTCAACCAAGCTATGCTTCAGTCCATTGCAGTGCAAACTAAAGTTGGTTTAGCTCTATCTTCAGATCAGGAAAGTCTGACCTCTGGCCAACATTCAACACAGTTTGCCAGCATACTCCATGCAGCCTACGGCCCATAGCCTGTTCCCCTCTTCCCCAAGGATTTCACAGCTCCACCTCATTTTGTGATATTATTTATCATATGACAGGGCGTGCCATGTGCATCGAGGTACATGAAGGGGAGCAGCTGCATGCTTGACCGATGACACATACCCACCCAGTCACACAATGTATGACCTGTATCCTGGCATAAGAGGTTCTCAACTCTGTCATTTACCATGAACAGTAAGGATCAAACCACTGGAATGAGATCTCCAGTGCCGTTTGCATTTCCTTGAGGGATACTTTTTTGAATCTATGTTATTACACAGGCTATTTGAGACAGACTGCTAATGCTAGAAATAAATTGTCCCTTACTTTTCTAATTTCAAGCTTTCTAGTAAAACTGTAATTCCTAACAATATGTAATGAAATATTGCATTATGAAGCAATTTACCTAGAAGACATTAATACAAACTGCAATGAGCAACTCTTACAACATCTTTTCTCTAACACTGATATATAAACTTTAACATTTCAGTGTGAGCTTCTCAGAGGTATGCAGGATAAGAAAAGTATAATTCAGGATGCTGAAGACTGTTTCTGAGATTGGATTTTGATTCATGTGCCCTATTTTTAGTTTTAATTAGGAATATGTTTCTTGTGGTTTGACATGATGCAGCCTGCAAAGTACAGTTTGAAACAGTTTTATGTCTAGGAACAAAGGAGGAAGAATGAAAATTAAGCTCATTTGCTTACATTTTCAGAGGGACCATACGACAGTACTGCAACAAGTACTGAAACAACAGAAGATGGGAACTGATCAAAGGAACAGTACACAAAGCATGCTGTGGCTATGCTTTTGAGATCTGCTTATTTCTAATAATAGGACTGTTGCATGTACAGTAGCTTATGTCTTGTAGGGGAAGAAACACTGATTATGTCAATGACTAGAAGCGTAAGAATAACATATCCCAATCAAAAAAGAAATCAAATATTTCTGGTTGAGACATAAGCTTTCTAACACCATTTTCAAAACCAGTGACATTAACTGACTCTGAGTATTGTCTACTTAGACAGGACACACTAGTCAGACAAATGTTTACCTCAGGTTACAACCACCAAGGATCACAAGTGAAAGACTACAGAAACAGAAATCCCTGTCCCACACCAGTGATTCCTTATGTGGTACACTGTAAGTAAGCACATGCTTACTTACCCATTTTAGTCGCTGTTTGTGACGGTTTCCTTATGATACACTGGAAGGGGAGCAGGGAAGAACACCACTCAAATATGGCTGTATTTAAAAATTGACCCAAGACTTAAGAAAAGTAGGTGTAGAAATTGAAACTCCACAGAACTGTTTTAATAATTTTAGCCTAATTCCAGAAAGGGCCTGTGCAAATCTAGCCTCTTTTTACACATCTATTTTGTATCTCATGTACCTAGAGTCACATTCACTTGCTTTACGGACAAAAACAAAGGTCCCTAATTCAAAACATTCAAGATTTTTTATATACATTCCTCAGTCTCCCTCAAAGGCCTCTGCTGAGCCTGTCTGCATACATATTCAGTGACCAAAGAACATATTTCTGAAGTTGAACTAAACTGCTGACAGTCCTGTACAGCACAAAGGCAAGAAAAAGACAGGGAAACATTCTGCCTCATACAACATCCTTAAAATTATTAATAGAATTCCAACTACAGATTATTTTAGGAATTATCATGTATTGCAGAAATCTTACTATATCTATTTAACTAATAAACTGCTGTAAAACCTGCTAGGAACAGGCCAAAAAGACAAATACCTCATATGCAACTGTTTTGCCCAAGGCCTCTTTTAATATGACCCTGTTTACCCAGTGAAAGCTTCTGTGAAGAAACTGGATTTTGAGGATCCCTTGCCTGTTTAAGACACCTTTCACTATGTTCCTTTGGGCTACTCTGAATATGTAACACCACTTGCATATCTATGTTATCTTTCAGCCTACATTCCTAAAATATTTTCCAAACAGCTGACATGTCATAAATTCCCTTCCTTCCTTTTGTAGAGCAGTACAAAAACTCACCCCCTCCCAGGACCACTTCATTGACACAACTATAGTGTTGCTGTATAGACGGCAATTTCCCTTACAAGAAGAAAATGTCATTTTATCACATTTATGCCTTTTCTTGGTATAACTGCATCAGCACCAGGGTTTATGCTAGTTTAGGCAGAGCAGGAAATACACAACTATAAAAAGTTACATGGATATAAAAACCATAAACAAGACAGAAGTAATCTACGCAGGGCTCCACTGAGGAACAGCCACATATACAGAAGCCGTCCTCTGGTGTTCTCCACCTCCTTTGCTACTCTTCCACCATGCCCAACCCCAGCTTGGAGAAAAATTACCAGGAGAACTCCTTATGGAAAGATATTATGCCAGTCATTTCCAYGGCAATGTTTTTATGAGGTTAAGACAAAGATGTATGTTAAAACTTGCAACTCTTCCTGTGTGTCTGGTTATGTACAACTCTCCAAAAAGAGTTCAAAATAAGCCCAGTTAGGGGGAGGGAGCAAGAAAGTAGGTGAATAGGGCTCACTGGAACATCATACCTAAGAAAATATTCTGTGTTCTTTTCAAAAAAAGCTGGAGCACATTATCAAAATTTATTAATTTGCAAATTCAGAGATTACCTGCACTACAGTCAAACCAGATTTAAATTCCTTGTAAATTAATCTTATTGTCATTTTATTAAGTCTCTCCCGATATTTTTCTTGGATGGGCTCTTAAAGTCTTCCAAAGCAAGTCTTTCAACCAAAAAGAGATGATGAGACTTATCTTCATGCATTATAAACAAAACTTGTCTTAACAAACAGGCCTATAGGTTTCATTAACATTCTCACTCTATACTTCCTGTCCTCATGCACACAGAGTTTAGGAGATGCTGAAAAAATTCTCAGAAAAAATTCTCCATAGTGGGAAAAACAATGGAGAATGGGAATGGGCCTCTCCCTCTCCTGTTCCTACTGTTTTCAGTTACTACTACTAACACAGAGTAGATCTGATTGGTAAGGCAATAGGCTTCTGCACAGATCCCAGAGTGACAGGTGCTAGTTTCGCAAGATCCAGGCCTTTCGAGCTCAGCACACATCAGGGTTATCATATCAATTCTGCCCCAAGAGAATCCACAAATCACAAGAATCCTACTGCTGCCTGCCCCAGGGGAGTAACAAAGCTGAACAGGACCCCCTGTTTCTCTCCTCCCCCTTCACACCATGGAGAAGCTGGCCTTGAAGATTTATCAGGTAACAATGGCAGCCATGGGTTTGCCCACAAGCGGGGGCCACTTTGCTTCTCTCCAGCTATCAGTATGCCAGATCACTGCAAACTGCACGCAAACTTGTAGCTATCTCCTCCTCTCCCCATAGTACAGAAAACTTATCTAATTTCCAGCAAAGAACAATTTCTTTGAAACCCCAACCACAAAGGAAGATTTCAAAAAATGTGCTTTCTTACCTCTCTTTGCGGCTCCCCAGCTTGCGGGCTGTATATTGATCCCCATAGTCCACTAAGGACAGATGACGGGAAAAAACAGTAATTTTGTTGCCCACAAATAAATCCTCAAGGTGTAAGCTCTCATACTTGGTGCGCTTCAGAAAGGTGCGACGGTTCTTCACATCATACTGCAGAGAAAAGAAGATTAAAATCTACCATAGCAAGAGATTTAAGCTGTGGGCAAACTCAACATAATTTTTACTCTACCTTCAGAAATTTCCATAGTACTGTGGGATTGAATCTGATCACTATATTGATTTAACTCCTAAACCTTTGAACTTACAGGTGTACCAGGAAAGCTTATAAGACTAAACCACAATTACAAATTTATTCCATTTAAATAGTCTCAGGCTGACAGCTGTCTTTGCATTTTTTATCATTTTCTTGTGCTAATTCAAGCTGTGATAAATTGTTCGGGTGCCTAATGGACACCTCTGCCCAGTCTCACTGAGAGTTCCCCCTAGCAGATCTATGCTGTTTCACAGACCAGTGGCTCGCACCAGGAATGATCAAGATACACACTGTGGCAGGTCTCCTCTTCAGGGCATCGTTCCGGTGATACCATGCTTTATTTGACTGCATAAGACTCAGAATTAGGGACGGATGGATGATTGCAACACTAGGCTGAGACGTCCTCACTGCCTAGAGCTGCAAGCTCAAAAGCTTGTCAAGACAATTCAGCTATATATCACCATTCCAAGCAAGAAGCAAGATGTTAATGTGTAGTTTTCTGGGTGGGTTGGCAAAGCACAACAGGCAACCTGCTGAACAGTTTCTTCACTGCATGTAGATATTACAGATGCCTTCAGTTTCCTAGGGAAGTGGAATCCTATGAAAGGAAGAGTTTTGTCCTCCTCAGGCCAAACTTTCCCTTCTCTGTCTTGAATTACATGTACTGTCCTCCATTGCAATGGTATATAGACTAGAATAGCATTAAAAGAAAGAACATCATTCCCACAAATTTTGGAGGAAAAAAAAATTAAGAGCAAAATTACATACTCCTCCATGTTCTGAAATGTGTGAATACATTTCTCTCCTGTTAGAAGGCTAGAAGAATTGTAAGTTTTTCCAGAAGAGCCAAAACGTTGCAGATCAGAGAATATAAACTATTTTGATACTTCCTTCTGCTGAGGCAGGATTATAAGAAAGAATCCTCCCCTGCTGAAATGTCTCTAGCCCCTCATATGTGCTCCTACTAAGTGTCCTCTATTCAAGTGCGGTAGGCAATGAAATGACAACATGCTGGGAAAAAAAAAAAATCACTTGAATTCAGCTACATTTTTTTTCCTGGACTTTGCCAGGAAACCTATTAACTGTCTTGACCACATTCAAATTCTTCAATATCTTGACTAGAAATCAAACATTTCCTTGTTTATTTCACTAACAGTTGCTAGAAAGGCATCCCGAGCTGTTTCTCTCTTCTCAAGCAGAAGATAAAGGTGGGGGGGAGGCATCTACCTGTGTTAAAGAATTTTTCTTTAGAGTGGAATTTTGGATCTGTTTAAAAGACCTTTTTATAAAGCGAATGATAAGCCACAGCTGAAGAAATGCAAGACTGTTTGGACTGTTCCCCTCCTGCCCATGTACATGTAGAAGTAAATTACAAAAAACAAAATAGTTCTCTGCTAAGAATCTGTCCTTTTTAAAGATTTCTTCTCTCCTTTTAGGAAATCTCCTGTAGAAATAAAAGTTGTTCAGGTTTTAAGAATTCCCCATGAAGGTTATTAACTACGGAAAATTCAGAGAATGGGGCATCTCTTTGTCAAGAGATCCAGTTTGATCGTAAGAGCTGCTTGCTGTCCTTGGACAAAAACCTATGCTGTCTTCTTCCAGCTGCAAAGCAAGCTGGAAACTTGTCTCATTATTCCCACTGTCATTTTGCTTCACAGGAACCAAGATATGAAGGACTGAGAAAGAAAAGGAAAGCTGAGGACTTCACATAACATAAGCCTTCAGCAGCTCTGCTCCAACCTCAGCTGAGGTGTGTGATAAAGGAGAGCTATTGGCAGGGAAGTGGGAAAGGGGATAAAACATCTTTCTCATAAGCAGGGAGAAGCTGGCTCATATCCATTACCTCCCTTCTCCTCAGATACGTTAGAGGTAAGAGTGGGCTGCCACGTCCTCAGGAGGATACCAAAAGATGCTGAAGAATTAGGCAATAATAAAGAAAGAATCACCAAATTCTACAGAAATTAAAAAAAAAAATCCAGAAGAGAATTCTAAATTTAAACTCTGTCCACAAACTCACCCCCAAAAGTGATTTTGAGATATTCTTTCTATAGAGGTGTTACATGAATTTTTGCTTTTTTAACTCCTGTCCTGATCATACACAGTCCATATACACTCATGACTGTGTACACACCATACTATCTTAACCCAAGAGCACACTAGCAAAATGCAAAAGTCTACCGAGCCATAGGTATTTGATGCTGAATGCATTAAGAAGCTCAAGAACACCTTGAAAGCTCTTGGTTTTGAGACACCTAGGTGAAATGAACAATTTTGCCAGCCTACACATGGTTGTGTAGGAAGATTATTACGACTCCTGACTGATTGGCTAAACTGCCTCTGGGAAATAAAAAATAAAAATCCTCACATTTTGACAACTGTGCACACACAGACATCATACAAAGAACTCACTTAAAAGGGACAACATCGTGATAGAGTTCGTTTAAAAAGACTATTAGTAAAAAGTGCAAAGTGCATCTCCTCACACAGGTGAGCACCATGGTTTCAGTAGTTTGGATAAGAAAAGGCAGATTCCACTAGCTTTCTTATTTCTACATTTGATATTTATAGCAGGAAAACTAAAATTTGGTAATGAAATTACTAAGTGTGAATATCCAAATCTAGGCTATTCTCATACCCTTAGGTCTTCATTAAAAATCGGAAAAGACTAGTCCAAACCATTCACTCATTCCTAAAAGGAAGCACAAAGCATTGGTTGGTTTATTAGGATTATCTTTACAGTACATATTACATTTTTATATATATGCCTGCTACTGCAAAATGCTTGTTTTAACCTGCTATCAATAAACAATGGGGATTAGTTGTATGAACCACAAGTCAGAAAGGTCTGTGCAAGCACCACTGATGGAAAAATTTAGATCCCACTGTCTGAAACATCCTTCCTTTCATTAAAACCAAATTAAGAGCAATTTACTATTTCCTCTACTTTGATAAGACTCTTTTACATTTTACTCTTCAGAGACTTCTGGAATTCCTGCTGAAGCTTATTCCCCTGTTTGGAATCAGCTTCAATTTCTGTTGATCAAGCAGTAGGTCAGTGTTGCTGAGTTTCAATTCTGAAACCCAAATAGTGATTGAATGAAAACAGATCTGTGAAAATGAATCTCTCCACGCCAAAGCAAGCTTTAAGGAAAAAAAAAAAAAATCATAAACATGGAAGCTCGTCCACATGCTTCATTGTGAACTTGTATTTTTGCTTTTCTTTTAGTTTTAGAGCAAGATATGTCATAAATTAAATTTTCCTTACCTGGAAAATTAATAGGCATAGGCAGTGGCTTGCCATTTTACAAACTGTTTAATTGGATATTACATTTACGACAATATTTTTTTTTCTTTTATTCTTACCATTTCAACTGATCCATCTTTTGGATAATACAGAAGTTCATAACGCCGAAAGAGTGAAGCATTTGGGTCATACCATTCAGCAGTGAAAGCAAATCTGTCATCTTGACTCTGGAAGAAGAAAAGGGGGGAAAAGGGCTATTATATGTAAAAACACACAAATAAAAAACTTCCTTCCATTTGTTATCAGAAAAGTAAAAAAAATCACTAGTAAATGCACTTGCACACTCTGCATATCATCTTCTGGTTACCACAGCTGGTGACATCTTTTCACTTGTTAGCTATCATCTTTTAAGTATGATCGAAACAGCATGGCAGTTTTCCAGGCAATCTCAAAACTTATTCTGATTTCATCAGTCATGAAACGTGGACTGTTATAGAAGTTGTTGTTAGACTTCTTAACTTTGTGAAAGTATTTTATTTACTTTCATTTGTTAAAAAGAACATGTTTGCTCACAATTATAGAATCTTAACACATTTTCTACACATTCTTTCCTCTTCCTGAGCAGTCATATCTGAACTCCTGTTAACGATGAGATAAACATCGTTAACATGGAGTAGGGAAGTGATTGTCCCCCTGTACTCGGCACTGGTGAGGCCGCACCTCGAATACTGTGTTCAGTTTTGGGCCCCTCACTACAAGAAGGATATTGAGGTGCTGGAGCGTGTCCAGAGGAGGGCAACGAAGCTGGTGAAGGGTCTGGAGAGCAAGTCTTACGAGGAGCGGCTGAGGGAACTGGGACTGTTTAGCCTGGAGAAGAGGAGGCTCAGGGGAGACCTTATTGCCCTCTACAACTACCTGAAAGGAGGTTGCAGCGAGGTGGGTGTTGGTCTCTTCTGCCAAGCAACTAGCAATAGGACGAGAGGAAATGGCCTCAAGTTGCGCCAGGGGAGGTTTAGATTGGACATTAGGAAAAATTTCTTTACTGAAAGAGTGGTTAAACATTGGAACAGGCTGCCCAGGGAAGTGGTTGAGTCACCATCCCTGGAAGTATTTAAAAGACGTGTAGATGAGGCGCTTAGAGACATGGTTTAGTGGGGCTTGGTGGTGTTGGGTTGATGGTTGGACTTGATGATCTTAGAGGTCTTTTCCAACCTTAATGATTCTATGATTCTATGAAACACATTCAAGTTAAGGACAACGTTAGTTTGATTCACTGCTTAACTTCCTGAAATTTACATAAAGCATAAAAAGCCCGATCTCATTTACAACTCATTTTCTGCCCCTAAGGAGTGTGACAACAAAGCTAGACTGCAATAATTCTAAAACTGTAGCTACACGCGTAGCTTCTCTCCACTCCTCATCCTTCAGCGGATAACCCCCTACAAGAAAGTAAGCACAAAGGCGATGCAATGCATGTGGACATGCAGTTCTAACACCTCTTAGTGGTATAAGTCTGTTAGCTATTGATACTGCAATATCAGTTATTTGATAGCTGTTAGACGTAGCTCTAAATTTTTATTTTCCACACCTCCTCTAAATCTGATTGCTACTCCTGAGGGTAAGCACAGTCTTGTCACAGGCTTCCACTCTTCAGATGTATCTGTACTCTTCTTATATGTCTTAAACATTTAGGTAACACTGGGAGTTCAAGTTGAAGCCATGTAGGCCTTTTTAGTCCTTCAGATTTTAGAGAACAGCAGCATTTCAGTTGTTTCAAAGACTGCTCAATAAGCAACAGCACTGAAAGAGTTCCTGTGGGCTTCCATGACTGTTCTGGAACACCAGCAGGAAAAGAATCATAATCATTTTCCTAGTGAGTGCAAGCCTATAGACATATAGACATCTAAAAAAAAAAAACCTAAACCAAACCAAACCCCAAAACAACAACAGTGATCTTGCTTTTTTTGTCAGTGCATTTTTTCTTTCAGCATCTTCAGCTTAAAACTGACTTAGGACTAAGTGCTTTTGCAGGTTGAAGTCCTAACACAAGCAGCAGCAGGAAAGAATGAGATAATGAAGAACAATTTCAGAATTTTACAATGTGATGAGTACTTGTACCTGTTCAGTTAAAAGCATTATGGSAAGTGCCCCACCCTCCAGTCAGCCCTTATGGTACCCCTACACTGCAAACGGAGATATGATTATATTACAGGAAGACTTAAGCAGTGAGGGCAGCACAGTGCTCTGTAAAGGATGCAAAGCTTTCATTTCTAACTGTAGAAGTCTGTACAACACAGCCTTATTTACATGAGCTACTTTAACTTCTGTGTTATCTCTACACTACACACTGCAGCCTTTGACAATACTTAAACACGTATTTTAGGTGCAGCATCCAGCACAAAAACTCCCTAGGGACTTAGCGTGGTTTCTGGCCCTTATTTAAGCTAGACACGCTTCATCGCTACTACTGTTGTTCTGGAGATAATGCAAGCCAGACCAAACTCTTTCTTATGTCAAAACTCACACCTTTTTTTTTCTATATAGGCATGTCGTTGGCAATAAGCAATAATAAGCGTTGGCAGACAATAATAAATGATTGATTTCAACCTTGATCTTAAATACACTCATACTGCTGGAAGACAAGACAAAACATTTGATCGATTAATTTGACCATCATCTTGTCAAGAATGGATGTTATAGCGAAGCACTTCTCTACCAAAGAGGTTGTCTAAAACCAGTCCTGTTTCTAGAGTACTACCTCCAGAAGTTGACTAGTGATGTATGAAATAAAAAAAGATGCACCATCCTTAATCAATGCCTCCTCATAACATGAAGACATATATAATTGCATTACTTCATGCTACTTATTTCATACTATAGCATAACTTTCAAATATATTTTCTAGATAGCAGTTGCCAGAGAAGCTACTAATTTTCATTTAAGCAAAACTTCCAAAATTTCCAAATGCTTACTTGTCTCGGGGAAGTAATGTATTTATGTGAGCAAGCAAAGAAAACACCATTAGATTTTTCACTTAGTCACCAGTATCAGCCATCGGCACCTTGATGTTTACAGTGAGAAACTACATTGTGTGTCTTGTCTGGTGAGGAATTGGTCTGCTTTTTTCCTTTTAACACAACCTTGGTTTTAAGATCTGCTTGAAATTCATTTTATAAGATCTTACTCAATGTCTGAGCTATTCATATTTGTTATTCAGCAAGCTCTGCTGGCCACTGCTTCTTATTCAGCTGACCGGCAGAAATGACCATTCTGTATTATCTTCTTTAAGCATTGTAAGCAAAGGCAAGGTAATAAATGCTACTTAGACTTGAAAAACACTGCAGAGCTAACCCCCAAACGCCCAGTAATGTTATCAGTAAGCAGGAAAATTTAAATCGATAATTATTTTGTATCTGGACAATATGGAGAGCTAGCAGTTTTATAAAATGACCAAAACAAAGTCTGTAAAGCTTCTCCTGGGCCATAACTAGAATTTCCTCTGCTTTATGTACATAAAATTATCACAATAAGTATTTCTAAATGCAGAGAACAATATCAGAAGAAAAAAGCTTATGGGGAAACACTGTAAAAATAATTGGAAATGGATTATGTTTGTGAGCAGGTAGATTGTTTCAGAGGCACGCACTGCAAAGTGAAGAAATTCAGTATTAAAAGCAAACTGAAGACCCTGCCAAACAAGTATAATGTAAAACATAGTAGGACTGCAATTTTACCATTGCAGATTCATGCAAATAGCCTTAAAACAGATAGAAGACAATCCTGAATACAATCATGACATGGAGTAATGTGAACAAATTCTGGTGAGCTCTTGCCAGGTATCACTGTAAAACTGCCGCTTCAAGTCATCAAAAACACCAACCAATTTAAAATCGTAAGTTTTAAAAAGTGAGTACATATTAAGCTCATAATGCATCTTTCTAAATGAGAACTGAGACTTTTATTTACTTACTTAATGCAGGAGTAGGATTTTGAAGACAAAAACCAAACACAAAAACCTGTCCACTTCCCATCACATACTGTAAGGTTTGGAATAAAATTTTAAGTCTTCACAGCCCTGAAATTAGCTTTCCTGAACATTTACTTTCAACCAATTTACTGCTTAATCAACAGAACTGGTATGGAAACAACTTTCTTGCATACCCTTTCACTAGTGTGCCCTAGACTGCCATGCGGGAAGGAGTCTCAAAGATGAGAAAGTACTATGGGAGACAGCGCTAAGTTTCATCCTTGGCTTCTGTTCATCCTCCTAACAAAGGGAACTCAGAGAGAAAATAATTGTCCAGAGCAGAGTGATTAGAGACCAGCGATGACCTGTCAGGTGGTATCGTGTTCAATGCACCACACAGCTCCGGACCAATGCTGAGTTCTGAAAGGGGAAGATTTTACAGCCCTCGACCAGAGAGCCCCAGCACCTCATTCCCCCAGCAAATGGCTGAAACACATTAGTCACTAGTGAAATCACATCACTGTGAACAGCTCGAGTAATAACAAATCAAGTGAATCTGTTAATACATTATAACTCAGAAAATTCTTGCTTTAAAGCATTAGTTTCCATTCATTTCTGTACTGTACCCTCATTAAAATCACACGTAGCCTCTGCTCTCATGAATACGCAATTAACCAAGCAATACCTAACAGGGGAGAAATAATTTTTCATGACTTTTCACATCAGTGGAAAAATTACCAGCATTAAAAAACCCAGCAGTGACTGTACACTTTATATTTACATAGTGATAGTTTTAGAGTAGCTGTCTTTAGATCAGTTTTTACAGTCCCTTTCCATGGTAAAATCTGGGGCCACTGAAATCAGTGATGTCAAGAGTTCAACCTACTGTGAATGTGGAAAGAACAATCTTTTTCTTTCTTCCTCCTTTTACAAGCTGCACGGAAAAACTTTTGGATGCATGTGTAGGTTTTGCTAGCTTATGCTTTTTTGTTTATATTTGTATGTGTGAATATGCAGTAGAATAGCTCAGTGCACATGAGAAACATTCATTGAAGTACAGCTGAACTAAAAAAAATTAAATTTTGTAGTTAGTTCTGAAAGTGATGGGGGAAGTAGTCATTCTTAGCTAGCATGGGACTAAGTTCTAGAAGCTAAATCCAAGCGTTTATGAAAGAACTGTGCTCACAAAAAACTCTGCTGCAGAGGGAAATGGTTTGTCTGGAACATAGCTGCCAAGGAAGCTCATAACCAGAATGCAGAATGCTTAGCAAGCCGGACAGGAAATGATCTCTTGTCCTGTAAACCTTTTAGACTTCCAAAGGGCTTCTGTTCTGCAGTAAAACAAAAGCAGATCTTCCAAAGGTTTTCATGAGAAGCAACAGTGGTAGAACAGCAGCTCAGGGACCAAGGAACTTGCATGGGAAGGTGGAGAAACAATTTTATCCCTCTGGTCTGAACCATGCAGAACATACATCTGGATTTGGTTTTCCCAGCTTCAAGATGCCTCCTGACTGCCACACTATTTTACTATTCTGGGGCAAGTACTTCTGTCCTCTTCCTCTAGTTTTGACTAGAAATTTCATCCTAGAGTTTCTCTTACAATGGAGAACACAGGGAATCAGGAGCTACGGAATTTTTTTTCTGCTGGTCATACGCACTCTCAGACTTATCACAGTCTAAGGGAAGGGCAGTTCAGATGATTCCTCTCACTATTATATGGGCAACATATTTTTACTAAGATCCTGCCTTTCGCATGACTTTCTTTTTTCCCTTATACAGATAATTCTGTCCCATCTGTAAGCTTGGAGTTAGTATTTTTCTGCCAGTTTGTCACTTCATGCTTTCGAACTGTAATCTCTGTGATCTGTAATTGACTGGAAACAACTACCTATGCTTAAACTAGTTATTAGCCTGCAATGTATCATAACCCTTTTAGCTTACTACTCAAGAAAACTTCAAAATATTTCTTAAAATTAGAAAAGCCCTGAGGTATCTAGAAAGTGCATTTTTACATGCTATTAGCAATCTGGTCTCTGTGAGGCTTATACACACTATCAGGAACGTCAACATGCATGACATATTTGACACAGGCTCACAGCCTGTTGCCCACATATTTAGGAGTCATGAGAGTATTGCTACGTTTTAAGTGGGCAGCTTCGTGTCTGCTGCTCCTTCGATTTTCTCAGTGACTCTGAAATCAGACCAGAGAGAAAAAGAATCAAAGGACCTGAATCAACCCCCAACAAAGCAATAAAAAGACCGCACAAACCTCAGTAAAAGCTGAATCAGAGCCAAAAGGATCCATCTTGATATTTGTATTCTGTATTTTGTAAAACTCTGTGCTGTCACAGGGAAAACCTGCAGTCAAGCACTGATCTTAAGAATCAAGCTGTTTCTATGAAAATTACTGGGAACAGGATGGACCAGCAGACAGGAACTATTCTCACATTGAATGGGTATTTCTCCTAATACACAAAAAAAACTTTCTCAAAAGATTGCCCTGAAACTTCCTAAATTCTGGCAATAATTTTAAGAGAAACATTTCTTTCACAACCTGGCCCCCCCAAACCAGGCTGGTGGCACTCTCAAAAATATTTTGGAAGAGCAAGAATATTTTTATAAAAAATGAGATGGTATCAAAGGACAAGGATACAAATTATTTTAAAACTTTTCAGGTGAAGATATCATGAGGCTGACTGACTCCAACATCAGGTAGTCTGCTTATGCATTAACATGTACTTACCTCACGTTTTTAGAAAAAAAGAGAAAAAATCACAAATGTATGCGAGTTTGCCGACCACTGTCTTGGGCAAAAAATATAATTTGCTGAAATGGCCAGTCAACAGGTATCTTTCTCCTTGTCTTTCCTCTTTGTAGGTTCTACAAAAAAATAACTATTGCTGTATGTGTTGGTGGGTTCCTTAGACAGACATTGGCCTCATGCTTTTCAGTGGGCTGAAGTGGGGGACCTGACCAGCTGCCTTCATCAAGAACATTATTCTCAGAATTGGGTCCAGAGTTATTGTTGTAGATGTATCTCTAACAGCAGGTATCTAAGTCCTGTTATGAATTATTTGAAACAATTCCTCAAAGCTCATAAATCACTGATCACTCATCTTCCAGACCAATCACCACCTCAGTTTTAACTCTACTTCCTAGTTCTGAAGAGGACTTCAGCACAAATGGAAAGAAAGTCACTGATAAACTCCTAGTCTGAGGAGCAAGAGTCATGAATTTCAGCCAGATATATCTCCACCTTCCTCAAAGGTAGCTACCCACAGTCTTATACTCCCCCAGCAGGCCACAGATTAAGTATTGTCACAGTATCACCTGCTTTTTTAAGAGCCCCAGAAATATTTTGATTGCTTTAAATGGTTCACTTGTTAGCTTTCCTGTTCTCCCATTCTAACATCTGGCTAGCTTTGCTTTATTTTCAGCTGAATGCTTTTAGGTGCATCTGTCTAGGGAACTGCAGGCCCGGCAGTACGCCCAGCTTTCCAAGTAGCACCGAGTGCTCGTGAATTCAGAACACCAGACAAAAAATGTAATTTCAATTAGCTTTAAAGATGGTCTCAACCAGTGGGTTAGGAGTGCTTTTCTTTCATGTAAGGACATCTTAAATGTGACAGTCCCCTGCAGATAAATCTATAAAGCTGAAAAAGGAAAATCAAAAACATTTAAAACAATTGGAATCTCTACAAAAATGTTACATAAAAAGTCAAGACATCAAATGGGACATGTCAAGCTCTTCATGGACTTCTGTGCAATCTCAGACAAGTCAACTTAACCTTTTGTGCGTCCTTTTCTCCAGCTGTAACAAAACCCTTATTCTGGGAGGGTTTGCCACTCTGGGCACTAGTAAATAAAAGGGATACTTGTATTATAAAAGGTGTAAAGCAATTCTAGCTTACACAAACCAGACAGCTTAACTTCCTCTTATACAATCTATACCTGGACTGCTACAGTGAGATGCGTCTCAGAGAGCAAAGGAATGGTTAGCAAAATGGATGGTGTCACTTCATCACAGTGAAAAGCACTCGCTTGTTCATCAAACATGTCTATCTTCATAGTTTCCAGGCACTGTATGCCCTTCAGTCTGACTGACCAAGGACAGTATCTTTAACTACAACAGGCAACAATCTTAAGCAAATAAACTTCCAAACCACTATTCTCTGCCTTTCTTTAGGACTACTTGTCATTACTGAATGACAAGTACTTCTGCAAGTATGAGAAATAATGAGGCCTGGTTCTCTATACTCACGTTTCTCATCCCTGACTGTTTTGACCACAGCCTCTCTTCAGCTCAGGCATTTAATAAAGGCTCATACCCACCTCGATTCTCTGATGTCTAACTAGGGTTGAGCTCACACTGAAGTCTTTCTTTAAAGATGTCTTAAAGGGTTTCTTCCCTCTCCCCATTCTTGTGAAACCTGGAGGAACATCATTATCCCTCTGCCAAATCTGACCGAAATCTGCCAGTAAATTTCAGACTTCCCAGGGGGAAAACTTAGTGGTCAGATACACACCAACAGACTGTGATCACACAAACTTTGGTTTTCTGAGGGAAACAGGCTGAAAGCAGCTGTATGAAAAATTCTATTTGCACACTACAAGTAATCTTCCATCATCAATAATTCTTTAAAAGAAAAATCTCCATTTGTGAAAGAAAAGGGAAAGGGAAAAAAGCGCAGAACTAGCTAAGCCATTAAATGTTAGCAACAATTTTGCAAGACAGAAACAAGAGACTTCAGACATACTGGTGGTATTTAACAAAAAACATTCTGAGTGGCAGAAAGTGCTCTCATTTTCAGCATTGTAATGCACCTTAAATCCCAAAATGAATCCTCAGCAGTGCACGCTTATTAAGTTGTGTTATTCAACCCATCTTCTACCTTCACAGTTCCTGTAATACAGGATATTTTCCAGGCAAAACTTAAATCCACAACACTGTGTAGATAGAGCACTCAATTAGCTCTGTCTCTTAAAACTCATTTTCCTCCTCCTCTTCTATTCATGTTTCTGACACACAACCTGGTATAATTTTTAGAACTCCAATTTTGCAGCCCCCTCGCTGCTGTTTGACCTCCCACCACTTTCTCAACAGGCTTTTCTGTAGTCAAAAAGTAAAATCAAAAGATCACTTCTGAAATGGAGAAACATCTGGCAACTGCAATTTCCATGACAATGTCTTGACTACAGACGATTCTCAATCTAAACATCATATTCAGAAGCTCACTGGTGAATTTTGTAAGCGTATCTCTTTTTATCCTCCCCTTGTAGAAAGCAAATTGTGCCTATTGAAAATTTCACACGAATTCTAGACAACTATTTCAAACTAATTAAGTATTGGTTAAATTATTAAAATTCTTAATCATCTTTGGAAATCTATTGAGTGAGTCAAACACTCGACTACATTTACCCTCCTGCAAATAGGTGCTACACCCTTTAGATCCACAGTTATGTGACTCCCAATATTACTGGTACCTAGGCTTCTCAGATGCCTTTTGGACTATATATGTTCATATGGCTATTGCTGCCTGGACCATCTGTTGCCAAGTAACATGGGGATACTTCTGTCTCTGTAGCACTAACCAAGCGAATCTTCCTCTTTGACTGGGATCTCAGTTCRGTAAATCATCCCCATATGCTCAGGGGTTGTGATGCACACAGCTCTAGAAGGCTGAAGGCCCCAAATTTTCTTCTCAGATTTAGGAATCTGCAATCCCACCTCACATCAGTGAAATTATCTTGCTGTTCTGTCAATTTACTAAGCAAGAAATCTTCTTTTACTAGTAGATTATGTAAATTCTGTAAGCTTCCTATGAAGCGTGTAGGCATGATTAGTGTAACCTATCCTTTTTTTTCCCAGTCTCTCATATAAGAGAATCAAGAATTCAAATCCTCAACCATTACCTCCAATCCTCTGCAATTACATGTTACAGTTAAGTACTTAGTTACAGGATTCATATTATTTTTCTAATTATGGAACACAATTTCTCTAAAACACACGAAGGATGCCATACTGCTGTTCACTGCTCTGTGAAGACAGGTTTAGCTTTAGAAGACCAGCTAAACCTTGTCTTTAGGGGTATATGTCCCCATTTAATGCATGTTTATAAAGCTGCAGATCATAAGTTATATTATTGTACTCTTAATTACATGATCACAGGTAATTCCCCTAAGAGTAGTCAGTAGTGCTCAGCATGTGCCTATCTGCCTCCACTAACTCAAGAAGAGTCTGACAGTGATTTTAGCAAAAGCAGAGCTGTTCCCTGACTCAAAACGGCATTTGTAACACAAGTCATATCACATAATTACATTTGAGCATAAAGTTTAGGTGCTTTGCACCTAATAAGTCAGTAGTGGCAGAACTAACGCTGCTATGGTCAGCTGCTGAATGCTGGGTCTCTGACTTTGAACTACGAGGTTAGTGTCTGCATGTGATCCCAGAAAGGGAAACAGGGCTACACATACATTGAACTACCTGTGCACATCCCATTACAAGATCCAACCTATATTGTACTTACAGGAAAAACATTTTTGAAAGCCTCAAAACTTGGCCTAACATTAAAGTTGATGGCAATACTCAAAGGTAGTCTTCTTTTATAGAGACCATTCCTCTGGCAAACTTTCAGCTTTCAATTTCCAATCTTTTCAGAAATAAAGCTCTTCAGAGGAACACTGAATTTATATTTTTTTTTTTAATTAGGATTCTGAAATGTTTTCAATTTTTTTTCCCACACATTCTTATTCAAGTCTTCCATTAAATTTTCAACCTCCAGTAGAATCTATCTGGAAAATTTCAAGCAGAATGGTTAAAATTTCAGAAAGTTACGAGCAGCTGGAAGTAGAGGTTTGAAAGGAAACACCTACAAATCCTGAAACAAAGCTGTCAACAGCACTTCAAAGTAGTATAATGCCTACTGCATCTTCAGATTATCTCAGCTCATAGTAATCTTCTGAAAGGCATTTTTAACAAGAACCGGTTGGTTGCCTTAGAATCACAGCTAAGGGAGAGAGGGTCCTTCAGCCAGCCGATACCACAAGCATTAGCACCCAGGAGTTTGTGTGAATGCTCTAAAGACCACACATGCTGCAACTACCTTGAACAGTCAGAGCTTATAACAGTCAAGTAACAATTTATGATCCTATGAAGCAGACAAGCAACTCTGCCAGCACGTTTCTTATTCACTACTGCGGGCACTTAAAGTAAGCATTTTGTCTGCACTACTGTTTAACCGAATGTAGACATTAAAATACTGTTTTTTCCTCAGATTGTGTCAAATATTAATTCTAAGGTAGTTGGACTAAATCCAGGTTTCAGGTAGTACAGATGTCGTGGTCATATATCCTTTATTCTTAAGTCAGACTAACGCGAAGTTACATGTGAACAGAAGTTCTCATGATAAAAGCTGTTCAGCAATTTCCTATTAGTAAAGTTGTCAAAAATTAAAAACTTCCGTGGGGTAGAGGAAGGAAAGCGGGTAAGTATAATCATGTTCTTAAACTCTGCCAATCCTAACGAGCTTTTACAGGTTCATCTTATGAAGATTTGTTCTACAATTCAAAGATTTATTTCTCTCCCACAGCATAGGACTTTTGTCATCACAGTTTTGAGCAGAGTATGTTATTCCCCAGAGATGCGAAGGTCTCTGCTGGATGCAGACAGTGACTAAGAGATTCCAATCTCATACGCAGTTTTGGTCAAGTTGCTTAGTTCCACCTTCACAGCTGCCCCCTGCATTAGTGCATTTGATGTTCAGCACTTTTAAAAAAAAGGAGGCTATATCTCCCACTTTATCCATTTGTAAAATGGGAGTAATCATCATCATCCCTTTCACGGAAGGATAGCAAGATTTAATAGCTAGAACATCCATACTATTTAGGCATTATAAATCCCCCTTGGCTTTGCCAAAAACATGGCAGAGGCAGCTCAGTCAGTTCATCCTCATTTCCTGCTTCTGCAGACCCTTCATTGCAGTACAGGAACCAGACACCTGTGGAAGAAGTTAGAAAGGGCTGCTAATGCTGCCCAGCCCACYGCCTCTGCAGTTGCCACCAGGAACCACTGCTAGTCCAGAATGTCAGTAGCTGCAAGGATTGGATCTAGACCACAGTTCCGCTCCTCCTCCCCAGTGATTTGGGGATGTTCAGACTTAGAGGCCATGGTTCAGTTATCAAAGAGTGTACTGTAACAGAAAACATCAGACAGGGCGAGGACAGCATTGCTATTACGTAACTAGAAAACATACAGCATAATACAGTCCTGCTCCTAGGTACTGCAGTAAGAGAAAGAATACATAGAAAGGATAAAAATAGGAGGGATACTAAGTTTAGTGAAGGATCATACTTAAATGTGTATGTGTTCATGTGGAAGAACAGGTACACAGCCTCAAGCATGCATGCCCACATCTCCCCCCTTCCCATGTGTAGATCTCTCTTACATGTGGCTCTCTTCCCAAGTGTGTTGGAATATTCTGCAGAAAAAGTGTGATTTTTTAAAAATAATTAAGGTAGTTAAAATTATTGAAGAATCCCATGCAAACAAAGAGCATGCAACAGGCTCTCTGGAACACATCTCCGGAGAGGGCCACTTTTTTGCAAATACAAGAGCACCCTCTGGTGCTCAAAGACAGGTTGAGCACCTTATTTAAAACTCAAGAATTAACTTCTGAAATGATCTATCAGTAAGAAGCCGTCTGTTTGCTACCTCTTCCTAGTGCACTATGCCTCAAAATTAGTAACCTTGTAAGAGGAGGTAGAAATGACTAAATTATAACGCACAGATCACCACAGCCTGGGTGATAAAGTCCTTTCACATAGGAAAACTGCTGACACACAGGCACGTGGCCTTCTTCAATACCCAGCCTCCAACAATGCCAATGCCACTTGTTTTAAATAAGTATCAGAGCTGTCCACTCCAGGACAACTTGCAAGGGCCACCTCGCAGAGTTTCTCTCATACCGGGAACATACTTCTCTATTAGGCATTAGTGTGAGAAAAAAAGAATTTCTACCTTTTGTATGTGCTCATCTGATCAGGGTATATTCTCATTATACATGCAAATACTTGCTAAGCTCTCATTCTTAGTATTAAGCTGCAGCACTGTGTTCCAAAGCCCAGCTATACAAAATTTCTCCCTTTATCAAACCTTACGCTTTTTTTTCTTTCCATTTTGTTGGCTGGGAGAGAACTACTGGGTTCCACCCACAAAACACTACTGAGTCACCTTGGCATGTTGCTCAGGCAGCAGTGCCTCTGGTTTCCATCTGTGTAAGGTCACAAGTGAACACAAAATAGTTTGGGAGGATTAGGCCAAGCACAGTGCTTACTTCCAGGAAATAGTACTTTTGGTGATTATTCCTGGTAACCACAATTATAGTTAAAGGTCAATGTTCATGGAAAAAGCCCTCTTCAGACTCACAGCAACAGGCATTCCCTACTACCACTGTTTCTCACCAGCCAGTTAATGATTAACAGGGTATCCCATCGCACCTGGATATACTAGATCACCGTAATATTTTAGAAAGTAACACTAAAATGCTCAACTGAACAGCCAAAAACACTTTTCAGAGGTGCACTATTCCCTTGGCTTAAATGAAACGGACACTATTGAACAGAAAAAGAGAAAAGGTTCAGTTTTTAGTGTTTAGCCACTGGCCACCAAGACAGTCAGGGGCTGTCACAAGAACACGACACACGAGATGAGGCTGGGAGAACTGAGCCTGCTCAGCTTGGAAAAGAGAAGGCTGAGGGTGACCTTACTGCTGCCTACAACTATCTAACTGAAAGACACCAAAAAGGCAGAGGTAGACTCTTCTCGAAGGTGCACAGTGATAGCAAAAAATGCAAAGGACACAAGTTGGAACATGGGACATTACAGTTACATATCAGGAAAAAAAAGTTTACCAAGAGGGTGGTCAAACACCAGCACAGGCTGCCCAGAGGAGGTGTGCAATCTCCATCTTTGGAGACGTTTAGGACTCGCCTGGACACGGCCTGGAGCAGCCTGGTCTGGTTAGACCTGTTTTGAGCAGGTTGGAGGTTCCTTCCAACCCAAATGATGATTCTATGATTCTTATTATAGCTTGGCAGCTCCTTGCCCAAAGGTAATGTCCATCCTTCCAAGCTTCTCCAGAGCCTACACAGATCTGTTGGGTTCATATATTAACAACGGTCTAGATGTGCTTTCAAAAAATTAAGAGCTCTGACACAACATTCTTTAAGTATAAATTTTATCCACATCAAATCTGCCTGGAACAATTCTCTAAATAACCACTGGCTCTGTCATCAAATCCTATTATTTTTTATTGCCATCTGAAAGGAAAGTTTGCAACTTTTCTTTATTCCTGGCAATGGTTCACTGAGTAATTCCTGWATTTCTTCAGTTTCTGACAATATAAAAAAAAACCCCAACATACAATTAGAACAGATGGGTCAAAGTTATTAAGAACTGCACATACAAACCGAAGGATCCGGAGAGACAACTCTGGGTGATAAAGGGAGATTAGTATTGAATTTGTCATTAGGTAATGCTAGGTAACTTTGACTATCATACTGTCAACTATTTGAGCCACTCCATCAGAAGAGCCATCAATGCATCTAAAATTACTTTTAGAGAGATGACAATTTCTGCAAGCCAAAGCCAAGACTTGGCTAGAGTAGGAGATGATTTATCCCATGGATACTGAACCTGTCAACTTTATATTTGTAGGGTGGTATTTTATATAGCACCTAATGTCATAAAGATGGCAGTATCAAACCCAAAATGAGCTCCTGGAACAAAGGAAAGTTATATTTTTTAGCAGTTTTCATTTGGCTGACAGACCGCYAAAGATTCTGTTATTTTATCAGCTACATCTTCTGCAATGTACATAGCCTATCTGCTCAAGAAGTAAATTAGCAGTATTTGGAAACACTAGTTCAAGAAGAAACCGTGTCATATTTTTAATGTTTATAGGAAGACTCACCATGCAATAAGCATCTAAAGGCTACCTGATAGCATTTTGCTTATTTTTTCCTCACACTGCACGCAATGTTTTATTTTTCCCTGTGATGAAATGCTACAAATGACAGTTAGCCATTAAGTAAGGAAACTTGTCTTTGTGGTTGGTTCTGTCATGCAAGCTTACAACTGAAAAGGGTCAAGCCACTTTGCAGCTGAAAAAAACCCAATGTAATCACCAGCTGGCACTCTAGTGAAACTAAGTCTTGTTTTACAACCAAAGAGGCAAATCTTCTCAAGCATTCGGTAAGTGTCTTTTGGGGATATTTTGCATCTTTTCCTGGAAGAGTTAAAAATGCCTTTTTTTTTTTTTTTTTTTTTTTTTTTAACGGCAACTATTTTGCAACAAAAAGTACATAACTTGAAAATTATGAAAAGAAAAGTTATTTTATGAACGCGCACTTGTTCAGGAAAGTCTGTTAGCAGGAAAGAGTTTTGTCTGTTTATATGATCAGCTCTGAATGACAGCTCTTCGCCAAAGTTATCACATTTTACCAGCTAACCCAGTATGGTTGAGATTACTGGTAAACCTGTAAACCAAGGTATATTCGACAGCTGCCCCATGAGCTGTATTGCCTTTATAAAGTCTTCAGCTGAAAATTTGATCACACCATGACATGCCGGACTGTGAGGAACCCAGGTCTCACTGTTGTCAAGTTCTAGAAATGGCTGATTCACTCCTGTTTTCTAAGATCCATTTTCCAAAACATGAAATAAGTCTTTTCCACCGATGACTCAAAGTGTTTTAAAAAATTACTCATTTTTCTTCCCTAAACTGAGGATTTCCATGTTGATATTCTCTAAGTTGGGGGGTTTACCAATGAACTGATGATAATAATAATAACAACAATAAACAGCTAACATACAAGTTACAAAATTTTCTGTYGAAGTGAGCTGAGCTGCTCATCTCCAGATATATTCAAGATTGTGGTCAAAATTACAAGACTGCAAGCTCTGGCAACCCACCCCAGGAGAGTCTACTTCATATATATTTTCCCCCAACTTTGCAAAAAGAACTAAGGTAGTTGGACACTCAAATTCCACTAACCAGGTGCTTCTACATCCACAAAATCAAAGCCAGATGGCATCATATTAGACAAGTCACCTGGCTTTTACGTGCCTCCATTTCTTTATTTGTCTATCCTGTTGTTCAAAGAGTCTTTGTAATGCAGGCTGCAGTTGTCAGATGTGCAGGGGTAAGAATAATTGTTTTAAAGAGTGGAGGGCAAAGAAATTATCTAACTGCACCTATGTACAGCCTCTCCAAGTGCAATAATACTCTGTATCTGTGTGACACGCTGCTTGCATACAGAGGCCATTGCTCTCTGGCAAATGCTGTATTTCTATATCTGGAACACTTTCAAGTGCCAGAGTGCACCAAACTCATTAATAAAAAGAAACTAACGTTGTTAAGATGATGGTCCAATATGTCTCCACGTGCAATTACATGAAAGGCACCATTAAAGCATAATGCATTCCAGCAGCCAAGTGAGACAGCACATCTCAGATGGAGATAAGCAAGTTTTGCTTTGGGAATTTACTGCTCACCGTCCACAGCAGCCATGTGTCACACATGTACAATCAAGACGCTGGGATGCATCAGAGCTGATTTGAAATACTGTCATCTGATGACAATGAAAACTGTTTTCCAATGATTAGCAGACCTTTAAGCCAAAGTGCTGTCATAGAAAGACAAATAACTGCAGGATATTTCAGAACATTTCTCCCCTTACCTTAGCTTCCACCACAGTTATGTGCCCAGTTTTACAATACACACAACTACTTCCAGCGCGCTGCTTCCATATGACTGAAGTATAGGGTCTAACACAAATATACTCCAAACTGATTCCACTAAAAGTTATTAAATTTTTCTTTCTGTGGCAATTATATGACTTGTAACAGTTTTTTTCAGAGTAGGTATATATGTTAAAACTAATGCAATCTATACGACTGACTGGAAGCAACACAGTACTAAAGGTTGGCCAATATTTCTAGCAGAAAATTCATTACTTTCAGAATATAATTAGGTCCCTGAGGCTAAAATCCAGCTTGTAGATCAATATTTGAATCCACCTGAAGGAGTCTTTTATTTTTTTGATTCATTGTTCCTGAGAAAAGATGTTTTGAAAATGTTTGAGATGGATCAGGTGTGGTGTCCAACACATAACTTATCCCTTTCCCAGGATGCTGTTTCCATACCTAATTGGGCAGCACACATTCCCAAAATATCTATTTTACCATCGTCTTCCAGCTACCAAATTATTCTTACTGTATTTTAGGAAACTGGCAGGAGGAAGGGTACATGAGTGGGAAAATTGGTGGCTTTGTAAGTATAAAAGAAACAAGCAGGACTCTGTAACACTTGAAAGGCCAGAAAAAAMCAAGAGAGAGAAGTCCCAGGGCACTGGAGAAGGGCAAAAGAGACAGTCAACCTAACTGCAGTCTTTGGGAAGATAATGGAATGAGTTATTAAGCAGTTAGTCATTCAGCATCTAAGAAGACAATATGATAACAAAAAGCAGCTAATGTGAATTTTTCAAGAACAAATCTTTTTCTGACACAGTGAGCAAGGGAGAAGCCACAGATGTGACAAACTTGGCTTTGATTGGACTTTTTTAATCTAAGTCACCTGAGAGTCTGACAAGCTGAGTAGGGAATTATTGCCTAAACTGAAGAGCAGTTATTACTACTATATGAAGAAGTAATTAGGAATATTTCTCTTGCAAACTGGGAGTCAAATGGGGTTCCACAATGATCTGCCATGCACCTAGCTTTATTTCATATTTTCCTTATTACACTGATAATGAACCCGAGAAAGTGCACTTTCAGAATCTGCACTGATAACTAAGGTGGGAAAGATTGCAAGCAGTTTAGTAAACAGAAGCAGAACTCAAAATGATGATCTGAAAATTCTATAGAGACAGACGCAAAGTACTACAATGATGATCAAGAAAACAAATTCAAAGACAAGGGGAGAAACTAGCCAGACAACAAAAACACAGGAAAAAAAATCTAAAAGTTACAGTGGGTTGCAGTTAGAGTGTAAGTGCAATGAGGTACAGTTGGAAAAAAAGGATGGCAAACTTGGCACTATGAAGATCTAAGACACAAGAAACAAGTATTTTGCTCTGTTCAGCAGCAGTGAAATACACAGCAGTTGGCAAACAATGTACAGATTAAACACCACATTTAGAGAAAACTTCATACAGAGTGGAAAACTAAACTTTAAAAACACATGATCAGTAGGAAAATACTGAGAGAACAAAATCTTCTTAGCACAGAATAATGTGAAAAGAGGAAAGGGTGAAGTTATAATCTTCAAGTTCTTCTGCACATAAAAGACAAAAACGGAATATCTTTATACCCACCAAGGATAGAACAAGTAGTCGCTGGCATTATTTGCAGCACAGAATATATTAGGAAAAAAACTCAGTGAACTATAAAAATCACCATGGTATGGAATTATGTCAACAGATCATGCAGTTCCTGTCACCGAAGCCTTTTCAAAACAAATTAAACAAATTYACCATGAAATGTTTTGTTAGAGGTTGCTGTAAGATTCGACACCGCTTTAATTACTCAGTTAACTTGGTGTCACCTCAGAAATAAAGGGAGGTTAGAAACACATCACACTCATAGTGACAGTCAACTACAACAAAGCAAACGTTTCACCTGAGTGACATCGGTGTGAACTCAGAAACCAGGACTTCTGCCGACGTGAGTAAATTCAACATGGGAATTGAAAATTACAATTTTGCCTGGATTAAACAAAAGACCTGTAATGCCTGTATTTGAAAATGAACAGTGGCGTTCCTAGTTAAGTGGCAAATGCTGATCTTGAGTTTGTGTTCTGAAAGCAACGTGCAAACAAAACTGCTACACAGGCTGGAGGAGCTGGGGCAAATCTGAGCTGCTTGAGGCAGGTATTTAAAGCTGAGCATGCTAGCAGGTGCATCAGCCAGGCTCTTACATGTATTTTGCATACGTGTATGAGTACAGAATTCAATTCAAAGTTGTTGGGTTTTAATCAGCTTTGCAACACTGGTTTTTGCATACCGTCTTCAGCAAAGGGGACTCGGTCAGTTGTTTTATCCGTGCAAGCTGGTTTTTGTATTAGTCCCCCCGCAACGATATCCTGCCATCTCCCTTGCATTACTAAACAGAAGATCCAGGCAAGAATAAAGACTGTTGCACCTGAAACATATTCCCTTCTTAAAATTCACCAGCTGCCTTCCCACTGGGTCCCTCATGAGTTTCCGAACTAGCCTGTTCCTAATTCAGGGCGGCTCGGACGCACAAACAGCTTTCCAGCTGGGTATCAATGAGACCTAACGGCAGTTTAAAATTACCCACTTACTGCGCCTCACAACATCCCTCAGAAAAGAGCGAGAAGGCGGCCCAGGGCAAACCTCGAGCCAGGGCAAACCTCACCGGCGCCCACCGGGCGGCGCGGGCAGGCGGGGGACAGCAGCGGCACCTCCCCGCCCCGCTCACGCCGCCGGCACACCGGGAAGCGCAGCCCCTGAGGGGAGCCCTGGGCAGGCCCCGCGGCCGTTATTCCGGCAACTCGGCACCACCTGCCCCGGGTCTGAGCTTCGCCCCACCGCCCGCCTCAGCAGCCACCCTGCGGAAGGACCCCCGCCCGCTGCGGCCCTGGCCCTGGCCCTGGCCCTGGCCCCGGCCCCGCTCGTCCCGACCGCCCCTCGCGGCGGCGCTCACCATGGCGATGGCAGCAGCCGGCAGCCCGCCTCACCCTGCTGCTGCGAGCGCGACGTGACGTGACGCCACGCGAAGCCGCGCCCTGGCAACCGAAGGCCCGCCCCCGTGCACGGCCCAGCGATTGGGTGAGAGGGGGGAACGTCGCCCGGGAGCGCTCCACCCGCCGCAGGAAGCGGAAGTTGGGGGAGGTGGCGGTTGTGGCAGTTGTAGGGTGTGCTGCAACAGAGCTGCTGCGCGCTCTGGTAACGTCCTCGGGGCCCTGCCGCCCCTCCCGCGGGGTGCCGCTCTGCCCGGCCCGGGAGGCGGCCCGGTCTGTCGGGGCCGGGGCAGGCGGGTTGGGGCGGCCAGGGGTTGCGGCCGGCCTGGTGGCAGCAGGGCCGGAGCTTGAGAGCGGGGGGGGCTGGGGCGCCGAGGCGGGCGGAAGAGGACTCGGTCCGTGTTGGCCGATACTGCCGTGGGGTGAGGAACCTCTTTTCCAGAGCGGTGGGTAACGTCCAGCTTTCGCTTACCGGCAAGCTGCGGGGCTGAGGTGAGAGGGGGCACCTCCCAGGCGCGGCGGGGACTGGGTGGCCGGGGCTGGGTCGGTGGTGGTTTTCCGAGGCCCTCGTGGATCGTGAGTCAGCCGTGTTAATAGAGGCTTTCCTTGCGTTGTTTGTCATGTGCGGGGTTCTACAGGGCACGACGTTAGCTGAGAGGTGCAGTGGTTAACGATTCAACCAGTGAAGGAGTTTTGCCTATAGGGATGTAATAAAAAAAGGGGGGGCGGGGGCGGTGCAGAGGCTTACATTGAGACTTTGAAAGTAACAGGACAGTAAGAACAGTGTTATAACACGAACAGTGAAGGAGCAGGATCATCAGCGGATGGTTTCAGATGAAGCGGATAAGACCAAGTGCTCATAATCAGTTTTTTACTGTGTATTCTTGCCTCTATCTGAGCAGCTACGCTTTCATCTTCCTTGTTCTCCTCAAATGAGTAAAGATCCTCAATCAAAAATGAATGACAGTAGTGGTGATTAGCACATCATGGTCTTAAATGAGCAAAAACATAACTYCAGCTGTACAAGCAACAGATAGTAAGATGTTCCTGTATCTGTACTTTGAGAAAACTCAAGGAGGGAAAGTAATTTCTTTTGTCTTCTAGTCATCACAAAAGATAAACCTACCTCTCGCAAAACAAATCATGAATCTAGAAAGCTGGCAGTAGCATGTTCACTGCTACCATTATCTTTTCAGGGCAGAGAGCTGTAGCAGTGGAAGTCAAAAAAGTTGTAGTTAAGCCATTTCCATTAGTGGTATAATGAAAGGAAGCAAGGGCTTTGGGAGATCTCCCTAGAATAACAGGGAGAACTAAAGCAAAAAAACCCAACAGGATATAGCAATCTCAAACTAATGTAGTTACTGGCAGACCCTAGAAAAGGGAGGTGAGTGGCCTGGGGAGTTGGGAGCGGATGGACCTGTGGATAAAGGAGGCAGTGATTGACAGAGTTTGTGGATAATGGAGAAGATGGCCAGGATGGCAGTTTGGGCCAAACTGGGGGTAAGGTTTTACTGTTGGCTTAAACTAAGCATGTGCAGCCACTCAGGGCACTGACTCCTGCTTTGGCTGGGAATTGGCTCTGTTAAAAAAAAAAGTTGTAAAAAATTGCCATCATTTCCTCCTCACCTCTTGGTCTGCTTTAAGCACAGTGTGGGATTTCCCTTTCTTCTGGTTCTGTGATGATCTTAGGTTATCTGTGCATGGTTGTGCACAGAGTTTTAAAGGGTAAGATGAAGGCTCGCTGAAAACAGGAGGGAGACCAGAAAGAGAAATTTGAGAAATGGAAACTGGAACTGGATGAGGAGCAAGAGATAGGAGTTGAAGTCCAGCTCTTTGTGAAAAAAGAAACAAGTGTCAGAAGTCTCATAGGCCTCCATTTAACTCTTTGGGTCCTGGTGTGTTTTTTATAATTTGGTGTGGTTTTTTTCACTGTACTACTGAACTGGAGTTTAGAGGTTGTACTAGAATATGGGGTAATCCAAGATTAACTGTCACTGTTACCTTGCTAAAGATTTTTTTCTCCCCTCCTCATTTCCTCCTCAGACTTACGTAGTTAGGAAGAGCTGACTGCTAAAGAGAAAATGACATCTCTAGAAAAAGGTAGGTGGTTCACATGATATCTAAGCAGACCACATTAAAAGTACTTTAACTTGAATTCTAAAGACTGGAGTTACGCTGTATGCCAGGCTCCATTCATTTAAACTTATTCCTTTTATGTAGCTTTTAGGAAGTAGTTATGTGACTTCATTATTGCAGTGAAAACCAGAGCTGCCTGGATGGAACAGTTAATTGAATGTAGTTTTCTAATCCAGCTTTGTATTGAAAAACARGTTTGTCTCTGGTACTGTCATCTGTCTGTACACTTGTCTGTCAGTCCTCCTCTAGTATTTAGAACCTGTTGGTACTGATTCAGCCAACTTGAAAGCAGGGCAATATAATGGTGTTACTACAGCATTTTTGAAATTCATTATTTGGATAGAGGACGCAGGCTCACGTTAACTGCCCACAGTATGAGGAAAAAAAGCAGTATGTGTAGCTACGTTCTAAGAAACTTTCTTGCCTTCGCCCATTGTGAGGAAACTACTACAATAATATTTCATTCAGCTGAAAACTTAGTGAACTTAAATAAATTAATTTCAGTAAACATCATGCATATTGGGGAATTCAGAGCAGAATGCAGCATTGCTGGGAATACTGGAGTCTATTGATTAGAAATTAAGCAGAACTGGCTTGTTGGCTTTTGTTAAACCTTCACTTGGGCAATTAAAACACTTGGGCAATTAAAACACATGGTAGATAGTACTTAAAAGTCTGCTAAACTTCTTAAGGTGTTAGTAGCTATGTAGCAAATAGCTGCTTTTCATTTAATTCGTGCTTTTAAAATGAGACTGCTCTGATTCTGTCAGGTCCCAAAACCTAATTTTGCTTTTAACCTATGAGTAATATGGTCAAGAATTTTCTCCTTACTAGCCCTTTTCCATGTCTGCATCTAATCTTGTATGGCAGCAGGAAATTAAGATTAATACAATTCAAATCAATGTCTGTCTCTTGTACTATTAGTATTAATGAGCAACACACACTTGAGTAAGGACTCTTCTAACTTGTGCATTATAATTGCTGCTGCAAAGGACTATTTTACACATGCAGTGTGCAATTAAAATCTGTAGCTTTGAAGTACAGAAGTTAAATGAAGAGTTACAATGAAACTATAACAAAGTGAAAGGTGGTAAACTTTCCCTCCACTATTTCTAAATTTTAGTTGATGATGCCTCATCACCCATCCGAGGACCTGGAGATGGCATGGAAACAGAGCAGACAGCTGAATTGGTAGAAGTAGTCACTGGAGCCAACACTACGAACCATCATATCCACCACAGCCCACATAAAAAGACAGTCCCTTCCCTGAGTCCCGGAGTTCTGCAGCTGGGGAAAGTACATGCTGATAAGTCAGTGGAGATTGAAGCTATTCGTATATTAGTCCCCAAAGCAGCTATCACCCATGTTGTTCCAACTAAAAATGCTAAGGTAGCTAAATCAGTGGGACATAAAGGAGACCCCTTCCATCAGTCAGATGGAGCTGCAGATCCCAAGAAAGAACAGATAGAGCTGAAAAATGCAATCGAAAAGCTAAAGAATTCAGAAAAGCGGTTGTTACAGGATAAAGAAGGTCTCTCTAATCAGCTGCGTATACAGACAGAGGTAAGAAATGAAAGGTGTTTTCTCACACAGCTGAGCTGCTTTCGTTTATATAAGCAGTTTGTGAATGCGACCAAAGAGAACTGCTATGACACGCTCTCCTTGAAACAGACAGTTTCCCTTTTGAACTTGTACTTCTACTCTGTATCTTAGCTGATATCTAAGTGCTGCTTCTCTGACAACAGATGAAGGTATCAAAGGCTTGAAGCTGGGAGAAACACATTAGAGGGCTGCAGGGAAATGGATCTTTCATGAGGAAAGATTTTGCTCCTCAACTCAACCACTAAGTGAAAAATGTTATGCCATGGAAGGGGTGACTACAATTTTCTACATAATATAATCTGTGGATGTCTTGTCTAATCCTTTGTTATCTTACTTGAATACTACTGAAACTTTCTTTGTTTCTTGTAGCAGGCTTTCATTCTTCCTCTTTGGCCTCTGTTAGAATTTAAACAAGAATGTGTTAAATGTGCATTAGTCTCAAATGTTTATGCTCACTGGAGTGGATTGTGAGGCTTCATATACTCTGCATTGGATTTGTCCCATTCTGGAAAGAGAAAGGCAATTTGTTGTTAGCTATTTGCAATAACTTGCACTGCATTCTGGAAGTAGGAGGTGTTTCATTCTATATTGGTAATTACAAGACAGTCTGGTCTAATTCTAGGTGAATCGGGAGCTGAAGAAATTACTCGTTGCTTCTGTTGGGGATGATCTGGAGTATCACTTTGAACGGATGGCTCGTGAGAAAAATCAGCTAATCCTGGAAAATGAAGTCCTGGGCCGGAATATGTCTCAGTTGTCGGAACAATTAGAGCGCATGTCAATACAGTGTGATGTGTGGCGAAGCAAATTCCTAGCAAGCAGGTATTCCTTCTTACAGAACTGTTATAACAGCATTCTCCTTCAGTCTTTTATTACATATGCCCATTGCAATGCCTGGGAATGTGCCTAAATATGCCGAGGACAGCCACAACGACTATACTAACACCTACTACGAGGTTTGAGTATACAGAAAAGGTACAAAGTAAGCTCCTTGTAAATCTGAATAGTTCTGCTTTTCAAAAGTAATACAGTGGATCCTAAACCCCTTAAAATCTTAACTATTGTTCTTGTCAACATAGCAAGAGAAGCTCTTATTTCTGATAGACTGTATGCAGTTTAGGGTTTAAAAATGTCTCCCAGGACAGCTGTCTTGACTCATCTTAAAGGTAATTAGCTTGATTTTCACCCCCCACCCCCCAAGTAGGATACAATCACCAGTGTGTGAAGAAGTTGATTTGGTTAAGAACTCTGCTTGCAGTGATTCAGGGATCTACTAGGAAGGGCAGCTCAGTATGGAAGAAAGGGTAGGGGCACCTTTTCATTAAACACTGATTGTGTTACTGCTCAGAACCCTACTCTTACTTGTATAACCATAAAATAATGGGTAGCAAAAGTCAGGAGCAAATCTTAAGCTGGTCTGAATGTCAGAATCTCATTTGACAATGGATTAGACTTTTAACTTGTTAAGTGTAGTTGTCTTACCAGATATGTAAATAGCGTTCTAGGATTTTTAATTTTTTACTGTACTTGGATATAACTAACTAAACTTTAATTATGATGCTTAATGCATATTACAAAAAGGCCTTACTGCTTGAAGGAAATGGTAATAGAATACAGTGTCCACCCTTTAATTTGCTGGTCTTAAGAAGCTTCAGCATATTGAGTGAATGTAAATACTTGTAATAGTCCTAGCAAGGCACGTGTTACTATCCTAATTTAACTTGTTTCTTTAGCATTAATAGGAGTTCTGAGATCAGAGATGCATGTCCCTTCTAGGAATGGCAGTGTCGTGATGTGCTTAGAGTAACACCCTTCGATATTGTAACATTCTGGTTCATTGAGATCTTGGATTTCTAACTGGTGGTTGTTTAAATGTCATTCTGTTTTTTGCATTTGCAGTATTGCAGGCAGTTGAAATACCTGCTTGAGGGGTCCGTGCCAAGTCTCACAGCATAGCAAAATATGACAACAGTTGTCTCATTTGTAGCTCTTAAATGCTCCTATCTGGCACATATAACATCTAGGTACTGCCCCTGAGAAAGGCAGAGAGGTGAATGAATGCAGTTTGTGGCCATAGCTGTCATCTTTAGAGAGGAGTATGAAAAGACATGATTACAGCATACTTGTGAGAACTGTGTTAGTAAAACAAAATGTATTTAGCTTTATCTGTCAGGATGCTTGTCCACCTTGTTCACGTACTCAAGGTGTTTCAAAATGTCTGTTACTAGATTTGTATTAAGTGACATAAGACTGTTTAAACTCAGCAAGTCAAACATAATCTTGCAGTTGTGTTGACTGTAGTTGAACAGAAATTGCTCTTAATACATGTCCTTTGTAATAAGGTTGATCTAGGCCCTGCATAGGGGAGGGGGATGAGAACAGCAGCTTAGTACTTAGTTTGAGCTGACAAATTACGGTCTGTAGTAGAATAAAGGTGACTTTCAAACTGCTCACTTACACTACTGATTGGAGATTTCTTTTGCAGGGTTATGGCTGATGAGCTAACCAATACCAGAGCAATTCTTCAGCGTCAAACCAGGGATGCACAAAGTGCAATCCAGGATTTGCTGAATGAACGTGATCAGTTCCGTCAAGAGATGATTGATACACAGAAGTATGATTTTTCTAATCCAGACTACCTCTGTGCAAACTTTTCATTTCTGTCAGTTTATTCTAGGCCAGAAAAGAATCAAGTAACTTTCCCCTATTCCAGTGATATTCAACAAAAATCAATTGTGCTGATGGATACTACAGTCACTTTTCAGTCTCAGAGCTGAAAAAGCCAAAGTAGCATTAATTCTTTCTTCATCGTTTCCTGGAGGTGTGAGGTGTTAGGGGTCATATACTGTGGAGCTGACATCCCTCATATCCTCAGACTTTCTCTATTTAATCACTTACTGTCTTGACTTCAAATCTCTTCTGTCTCCTTCCAAAACACACAGATTCTTCTACCCACGTTGGCTTTTTAATGCTTATCCTGCCAGATGTAAAATAAGTTTTACCAATATTAAAATACTGTGTTGGTGAGGCCTTGCCTTGGAGAATAGCCTGTCTGCCTCCTTGTTTTCAAACACTTAAACTTCCTTTTTTGGTTAACATTTGGCTTGTGCAGTAAGTCTTTGGAAGAGATGATTCCTCTGAAGTATGCTGTGTGCTGATAGCACAGAGTACAAAAACCACTATGAGTGCTTTTTTTCCTTTCTGCACAGGCTGCTGGAGGAGCTGATGGTTTCTCTTCAATGGGGGAGACAACAGACATACTATCCTAGTGCCCAACCTTACACTACAACAGAGCTAGCAGCTGTGAATTGTAAGCTAGCCAAAGCTGTAAGCTCACATCTTCTTGGAAATGTTGGCACTAACAGTCCAAAAAAGACTTCAACAGCTGTGGAGTTTTGCAATACCCCTGCTGAGAAAATGGCTGAAATGGTAAGAACTCTTCATACATCTCAATCTGTCAGCACAGAGTCTTCTTTCCAGAAACGCATGCCTTGCTTTGTGTTAACTACTTAATGTCTTGCCTTTTTTAAAAACTATATGCAGGGGAAACATGCTGAATAGAGCTGTCCGTTTCCCTCATTTAAAAAAACCAAAAAAAACCAAAAACAAACAAACAAAAAAAAAAACCAAAAAAAACCCAACAACCCCAAACAAAAAAACACAAAAAGAAACCCCAAACAAACACCCTCCCCCACCCCCAAAAACACCCAAACTGGAAGAATAAGCATAACAATGTAAATAATATGATGATACATACTGTTTCCTTCTCTGTCCCTAGCACCACAAATAACTGGGTCAAAATTTGTTTAGAGGTAGTGTGTCAGGAGGAAGCCAACTGAAAATACTTAGTTGAGTTTAAAAACTGAGTGGGAGAAGAAACCTAGTTCAGGTAAGAATAAGTCATAACACTTCAGCAGTAGTTTCTGTTGCCCTAAAAATCAGTTCTGTTGAAAGTGGGTGGAAACACAGAGAGAATCCGTATGATTATCTTTCAAGATAAGGTTCCACTACAGGAAGCTTGATGTTTAAATAGCAAACTAGACTAACAGTYTGGAAGCAATTGAGTAATAGTTGAGCAGCAGGAGGCTCACAGTGCCTAGTGATCTGTGTTGTTCTTGCCTGGTTTTGCTCAACTCTGCTAAAAAGATGAGGATTTTTTTTATTCTGAATAAAATCTTACCTTGGATTTCTGATGGATGTCACTAATTTATAAACAGTACTTAGTGTCTTTATATTGAGGGTCTGGATAGATGGATATTTAGTTTTCAACTTGGAAAAAAATTGAAAAATTGCTTTTGAGCAGAAATCTTTCCTAGCTGTTAGAGAAGGATAAAACCCATTAAATGTAATAGATACATTTTCAGTCTCAATTTTTCCATGCTTAGGTGCTACGTGTACTGGATCCAGCTGCATGTACAGAAACAACAACAGAAGTTTCTTTTTCTGACACTTCTCCATCCTCCTTTCTTTCCACAAAGAAGAGTATTGGAAGGTTTCACCCATATACAAGATATGAAGATGTAACTTTCAATTGTTGCAATCACTGTCAAGGAGAGCTGATAGCCCTTTAAGAATACAGCCAATGCAACTGCACATGCACTCTTTCTGAAGAATTATATTAGTTGATGTTCAGCAGGCTTCCCTTTTTCCCATTTCTTTCCATAATGGGTGGGTTTAACATTGGAAATTATGCAGTTTCTGCTTCTCTACCTCTTGAAGTTAGGGACTGACAGGATTTCCTTAGCCTCTGGGATACTTCTACTACTTTTCAGTCTGGAAAGCTACTTACGTTCTTCTACAAAGGCAAGACCAAAAATGTTATGCTGGTCCAATTTGTAGAGCATAGAGATGCCCTTGACAATTTAAGGTTTACAGTCTTATTAGCAAATCTCAATGAATTTCTCTTTAGAGGGAGACAAAAGCATAACTATACCAAAGTAAATGAGTGCTGATAGGTTATGTTAAAAAAAAAAAAAAAAAAAAAAAAAAAAANGCAATGGAAAATGGTCAGCTCCATGCTTTTTCTTTTTTTAATCTTAGCCAAGGTGATGAACTGCCCCCCAAGTCTATCTTCAGCCTTTTAAATTTGGTAATAAAAAGGAATATGTGCAATGATTCTTCATAGCTGTAACTTCTGAAAGTAAGAGCATATGCAGTGTTGCAGCCCTCCTGGCAGGAAGAGGAAAGAGCTTGAATGAACTCTAGCTATAATATATAAATAGTAACTGGTTTTAAATGGGTTCTGGAAAACTGTGTGGGGTGAGATTATTCTTGTGTTTCCATAAAGCTAAAATAATGGCTTTCCCATCTATTTCACCTTCTAGAGTGAAGCTGTTGCATAGCTGATCCTCAGCAAAGACAAACTGATATACCTCCTTTAGTACACAGTGTTGAAACCTGACCTAGCATTAGAACTCAGTCTTTGCCCAAGGTCTTCCTGGGTGTTATGGGAAGCTGAAGATAAGCACTAAGTTTGCACAGGTACTGGTAAAAAAAATATTTTTTTTTACTTGTATGGTTTTATAATCTTGATGTAGGTTTGAAGAGAACTTGTAGCAGATAATCTGCTAAATCCAAAGAAGCCTATTTAAGTTGCAAATGTAAAGAGGAAAAGTAGGAGGATGCAAATACGCGTTTTAATTTCTTAGTTTCACTCCTCCCAAATTTATCATATGTAGCTGTCTAGTTTGGGGAAAGGGTTTCTGAAATGGTTGCTTTTACCCAGTTTTCCTTTGTATCTCATGCCATGACCGGAATATATTAAGTTATAAGTTCTTGCTGTTGCTGGCCATGCTTTGGTTTGCATGAAGAAAGCTACAATAAACTTTCTTTGCTTGCTTTCAAGTTGTAATTTTGGATTTAATATAGCTGTATTTCTGACCTTGTTTTCCTGCAGCATAAAAGGAACTATATGACACTGAACTGTCAAACCCTTCACTCTACTGGTCTGAGGTAATGAACCAAGAAGCGCTTAACTTTTGTAGCTTACTACAACTAGGGAGATAGTGTGAACCTTCCCTCTGCATTTGCTTGCTAGAGACAAGAAGCATTTCTTGCCCTTGGTGTCAGGGGAAGGTACAGGAAGGAGGAAGGCACCTGTTACTCGTGTTTCTCATTAGCATGTTAAATTTTCATTTCACATCCATGCCTGTTATTTATGCTGGTAAAAGCTGCAACACAGCACCCTCTGGTCAAACACCAGTACTCTCTCAATATGCCTGTAACTATCTCCAAAATGGTAAGAGAAAAACACTAATGGCAAATTTGCTTTGCATCTACTACATTTCCTTCTGTTACAGTACTTTCAGAAAACACTTTGAATGTGGAAAAATGTAGGAACAATGCCAGATTGTGAAATCTGTTGGACACATAGCTGGACATCTTCCACTAACTTCATGATTTCATGAGTGCCTCAGCATGTTCTCTGACAAGAGTTCACAATTTAGGTGGGTAAGGTGATGTAGTTTATTATAATTACTTCAGCAAACATAGCCATGTATGCAAGGAATCCAGCTTCCTTGATATTGGTAAAGGTCATAATTCACACAATCTTTTAATGTCATGGAATAGAAAACTACTGAATACGACTCACAGAAATAAGTTCCAAAACTGCTGCACGTTCACATACACGTTAGCCTTCAATGACCACTTTCCCTGAACTAAAATAAAATAGTTCCCAGGTCTAGCCAGAATTAACAGCTGGTCAACAGATCAACAGAAAGTGGTACAAGAAACAGCATTTCCCAACAACATAACACCTTGTACAGTCTTCATCACAAGCAGCAGCAAACAGCAATATTAATCCAGCAAAAATTCAACATTTTACATAATAGCCTGCATCCAGGAATTCATGGTAGAGTTGAGTATAAAGTGCCTTTTAGACAGGAATGTGTTTTTGCCACCCGCACATATAGATCTCACACTCATTTAGATTTGGTCAAACCAAGAAGATCCCTGAGTTATACACAAAAGCAGGCTTTTCAACAAAATTACAAATAAATAGATAGTAAAATCATTGTTAGTGAAGGTAATGGTTAAACTTGCTTGAAAGCTTTAAAAACACCACAAACAAACAACAGCTGTAAAGAGCAAAACCTCAAGCCATAAAAATTAAGAGGGCTGCCACCAAGAACTCTGGTTACATCAAACTTTCAACTGTAATTGTCTGTGAAGCGAAAGGATTTAGGCTCTGAACTTATGCAGTGGATGTTCTGCATCTGTTTTGCTCTTCTGGCTTCTAATCTAAGCTGCCTTGCTCTCTCTTTAGCAGCTAGTTCTTCTGCTCGTTTTTCTTCTCTCTTTCTTTTTAGCCATCTGTGGAGAGAGAAACAGGACTAGAAGTACTGACAGTTGCAAGTGTAAGTTTTACATCATCCATTCAAAGGAGACTTGCCCCCATTTGACTAGAGTCACCTTGTCCTGTAGGATAAAGTTAGGTGTCATGGCTGAGCCAGTCTAAAAGTCTGCCACTCCTAAACATGGGAAGCACTACTTTTCCATCCCAATTCTCCTGCTTCTGCACTTACCTTTACCTCCCCCTTTTGTTGAGCCGATTCAACTCAAGGACTCGAATCCTTTTTATTGGATTAACTTTCTGCTTGTTTAATGAACTGCATCAACCCAAGCCTGCTCCAGAACAGGCAAAAAGGGGTAAGGGAGAAGGATCTCCCTTTTTCAGCAGAAGCAATTCACTATTTCAGCTCAGGTTCTGACAAGTAGTTTCACAACAGTGAACGAACATCATCAAGGAATTGATGTATTTCTACTAGGGTGTAAGTTTATGAGGGCATATTCATGCAAAAAACCCCCCAAAACCAATAAGGACTTCAGCAGTAATGATGTACCATAAAATAACTACAGTCTTAAGCTGATAGACTACACAATTTTCAAGTACGATTCCCTTGGAATGACCCTACTCACTCTTTAAAGGCTCTGTTGCATTCCTCTGTTCTTGGGAAAAAGGCAATTCCCTCAGCTTGGCGTCTCAAAATTTCTATCTGTTTTTCTTTTGTGTGTTCTTGGTGCTTTTTTTTAAGCCATAACTTGAAGGCTTCTTCTGGATTCCTGCTCCTCTCCTATTTTAAAAAAAAGACATATTACACAAGGCTTATCATTAAATGACCTTCATATTAATCATGTTATAATAATTTTTTGAACTCTGCTGGCCTCTCCCATCCACGAAACATACTTTATAAGCAAACTAGAGCATATGCTAATCTGGCATGGAATATATACATGAGGTAAGCATTCAAAGCGGTATGTTTTAAAAAATACTGAATTTAGCTTTTCAAGCCCATCGCTGCAAGGCAGAGGAACTTCAGAACAGAGCATCTGAATCTTCAGGTTTTGGTCAAGTCACGTGCATTAACTGCTTGCCAACAAGTTCTGATGGTAAGGAATACACTTCAAAGGGTTTTCTGGCTGCTTGTTCACTGCAGGTTTCAATCAAGTCATACCCCTGATAAAAAGGAGCATTACCGTATCATCTCCTGTGATTTTATAGCTATAAGTTCATATATGCAGCTTCTACGATGCAAGCCACCCTGCCAAGCAGAACAATCCTAAACATGCAAGTCAATCTAGCTCTTCACTGAAAGCAATGTAACAAAAACATTTTCTATCACTGTAAATTTTCATATGCTTCACTAAGAACACAGGCTTAGAATTTGGTTTTCCAATCTAACCAGAGCACTATAGATCCCAGTCTTACGTTGGGGAGACCTTACTTTGCTGTTCATGTCTTCTAGCTCCTTTGCACGACGAATTCGCTTTTCTTCTTGCACTTGTTCTTTCTTCTTCTGTAACCAAGCTTTAAAAACCATCTCATTCTCTCTTCTCTTCTGTTCTTCTTGTTCCCTTTTCCTTTCTTCTTCCTTGAATGGAATGAAGAATGAATAAACTTAGTTTTTAAGAGAATCATCTTAATCTGCAAAGGCCTTCATTGTCACAATAAATAAGCCATTTGAGTTATATGAGAGAGACACAAAAATACTGATGAAACAGGAATACTCAACGACTGCATCATAGTTGATACTACTTTTAGGAAGAAACAAGTTTGAGCACTTCTGCGGTTCATGTTCCATTCAGATACTTTCAGTCTAACCCTTTCTGTGATTACCTCCATTTCCATGATACATCTCAACTCACAGACATTTCAATAGCAACAGGTCAAGACTTTTAAAATTAAGCCTGCCCAATAGCTCTGATTGATTGGCTTAAAATCAGTTTAAACTGATGCATTTTAAAAATGAATGAAACTCTCAGGCTTGATGGATCACTAAACTCTAAAGGATATTTAACTACCTATGGACTGCAGGCACTACCTTATAAATAAGGATTTTTTTCTGGACATGAAGTTGTACTGTATTTACTTAAGGAGTATTAATAGCTTAATGCTTTTTTCAAGTTTACAAAATGAACTGATTTTTACAAAATTGAGAAAAGTTTTTTATAATAATTATCAGCATTTTAGCTAACGACAAGTATATACAAGGAGGAAAAAGGTTTTCAAACAACGCTTCAGAAAGCTGATGAGGACGTTTTACCAGGTTTTTATTCTCTTTGACACAAAAGCTACAATCCCCACTCATTTCAGCACTCAGACAAATCTATTCTTCTTGCGAATAGATGATGTTCCTCGCACCTACACACAACTTTCAGACTATTCTCCAAATTTACAATTTGTAATTTACTGAAATGAAAGAAACCCCACCAAAATGAAGCAGGTGGATTCCAGTAATGTCAAGAAATGTTCCATGCCTGTGAAATCAATCCATCACAGAATGGAAGAACTCCATTCAAGAATGAAGAAATAAGGTAATACATTCTTACCTTTTCATAAGTCAGCCAACAGAGGAAGAGATTTAGCACACACTATTAGGAAAATAATCATCTTCCTTACCTCCACCATACTACCTTTTACTTTAAATACACAGAGTATGGTGTCAAGAGATCTAGTCTTGTGTGTACAAAGAAAACACAGTAATCAGTAACTCTTCACATTTCATACCCCTCATTACTGAGCTAAGCCTCAGCAAACTTTACAAATAAAGCAGGCTAGACCTATTTCCACGGATAGAAAGCAACCTTTGAAGCTACTTAGCCAGCTTACTTAGAACATCATGGCACAGAAAAGTGGTAGATGCTTCATGCTCTTTTTATAGAGCAACATACATAGTAAGTTTCCTTTTTGTAATTGTATCATCATAATGCAAAGCAAGGAAAAACACTGAAGTTTTTAAAATCTTTGGTAAAGATTTCTGAAGTTCCTATTAACAGCTGTCAGAGGCTGACTCTCTATTAAATACATTTTTTTTCTGAATAAGGAGCTGAGAAAGAATTAAAAGGGTTTTTTTCCCAGCAATACGTAAGATACTGATTTTATTTTCTAAAATAGAATTTATATTTTTTTTTCTTTTAAATTACTGCCCTTTATAGATACAAGAATAATAACCTCAGTACTGGGAATATTTTCTTCTTTTTGTCCTCTGTAGCGCCCAGGTAAAACCAAGTAAGAAGGAAAAGCAGTATCGATTAACAGAGAAAGGGGAAAAAACCTACTTTGCAACAAACTCATTGACAAAACTTACTACAACACTCACCCATGCAAAACCGTTACAGGAAAAAAGTATCCAGTTATATTATTGGTCAACGTGACTTCACCTGCATGCATCTTATGCAAGCAACAAGGCATGCCACTTTTGAAGTCAACTGTATCTTTCATACATGTTAAACACACCCCGCTTTGTTCATAGTTCTCACAGTCATTCTCCCGTGTAAATCTTATTTTATGACTGAACAGTCTCCCAGATGATAATTGCCTATTACATACTTCATGACCACCCAAAGGTGCACATGCATTACTGTGGTTAATGTTAATTTCCTGCATTGCAGTGTAATCTGTGGAGATGCGATACCATGTGCTACGTTCCAGTGGGCCTGTAATGGAACCTAGGTAGAAAGAGAGTCAATAAGCAAAAGCAGTAAGTACAATACAGCAACAGAAGGCCTATTTATGAAGGATATATTAAATAAATACTTGATTTCTCCTGTAACCAAGGCATGATCCTATACCACGGGTTTTTTTTCTTTTAAGGAAAGGAGTTTTGAGAGATTCTGCACAAACTCCAGAGAATAATAATAATAATAATAATAATAATAATAATAAATTAAATTATTATTATTATTATTATTATTATTATTATTATTATTATTATTATTATTATTATTATTATTACTGCCTCTTTCATCATGGAAAAATGGAGGAAATGCCCTGAACATGTGGCCTCTGTGAAGCAGAGGAACAGGATGGTCACTGCGATCTACTTGTTGCCTCTGTATCTTTACCTCTTTCCTCAGTTTTTCTTTCCTTTGTTCTAACTGCTTCCGCAATTCTTTTTGTCTGGGAGAAAGACAGTAGGTGGAGCTTCTCACGGGCACATTTGCAGACTGTGCTCTCTGTGGAGTCTTCCGTCTTCCCAGACCTCTTGCAGCATTGATAGCAGAATTTGGACGATGCTTAGGGTTAGATGGAGGCTTAGGGAAATGCACACACTCTTCTCCACCAGGAGAAAAAGAATGCGCTCCTGGTCTTACTGGAGGTACTTCCTTCACTCCAGAGACAGTGCCAAAAGGACCGTAGTGTGAAGATTTTGGAGACATACGTTGAGTTTCAATATCAGTAAAAGAAACACTTATAGGGGGCAAAAAGCCCTGGCTTTCAATATCACGTAAACTTAAGAGTTCAAACTTCCCATCTTTTTCCACTAGGATTTTACCATCCTTCTTTTCCTCATCCTTGTCAGCACGTGGTGAAAGTGATGTGCTTTCCTGTCCCATGTCATTAGAAATATGCAACCGAGATAGCCTATTTGAAACATCATCTCGTCTTGCAATGTCAGTTTTACAAACTTCAGCATCTTCTAGAGGAGGAACTTCAAGATCCACCAACTTATCCTTAAATTTTAATTTCCGTTCTCTGTTCTGATCCACAGGAGCCTGATTCTCCAGCAGTTTGTTGGCTTCTTCAATCTTTTCCAAGATGTAACGCTTTATTTCTTCATCCTCTTCCTCATCCAGTTCCTGCTGGTTTTCCAGCTTGGATTCCTGGATAGAGCTTTCACTATCAGTATCAGATACACGGTCCCCCTGTTTAATATCAGACCTGGATTCCAAACTCTCTTCGTTGGAGGGTCTCACTTTCGCATCTACATCTGCCTCTGAAAGCTGATCTGGATTTTCTTCCATTTCCTCATTGTCTTCCTCAAACTTGTCCACAACTTTAACAATTTGTGCTTCAATATCCTCTTCATTTTTTTCAGGATTCTAAAAAAATTAAAATAAACTAGTCTATTCTCCCAACAAAGAACAGTGTCAGAGAAAGAGAAAAGAAATAGCAAGAGAGAAGAGCAGTACTAACTACCCTAATTCTAGAACAGGCTGTCAAATAGTGCATGTCATAACTAACAGCGTTTTTTGGCACTAACTCTCTTGCAGTTTCTCCATGTTCACATCTGCACAAAGTTTAACTAACCATGGCTTGCACAGTAAAGCGATCAGTGACAGCATGAAAACAGAACAACGCGTGTTGCACAAACACTTAAAGGCACACAGAAGTACTTTTGAAATAAACATACTATTTTCAATGAACACTGAATTTTCTGTTTTAAGGCAATAATAACCAAACTGACCAGTTCACTGAATTACTTTTCACTATTATTCCAAATAACCTTCCTTGTCAAAATTCAGTGAATATACCTACACATTTCAAACCATACTGAATTTTGTGCTTATGATTCCAAATATTACTCAATTTTGTCTTCTAAATAAGACAACTAGCATTTAATTTAACAAATACCTCTCTTTCACCAAGGTTTTCTTTCTCTTCTTCATTAATTAGCCATTCGAGGTCTTTTTCAAAGTCATCCTCATATTCTCCACTTTCTGTTAAATCACCCGTATCTGCTGGATCTCCTTGGTCTTCCTCTTCACTCATTTTGGTGATGTGTTAGAGCAATACTATAAAAAGGAGAGGAAAAAAAATTGCTTTAAAACTCTAGTGACACACAAATATAGAACATTGATATCTCTTATATTACGCACATCAAGCTTGTGAGCAGTTTCAATACAACCATGTTAGATAGTGCCACAGCACCTCATAACTAAGGATCACTAATAGTTTATAAACATGAATGGTTTTGGCATTTCCAGCTCCGACTACTAGGGGAAGATTTGAGTCAAAGCAAACCGAGGTGACTTACTAAATGTCTTGCAGTGAGTCTCTGACAGAGCCAAGACTAGAACTCATGATCTCTTAAGCGTTAGTCCCATCCTTTAACAGAGATAGCTGGTTTATGCTTATTAGAAGTACTACCAGCTTTCATTGCTCCAGGTGTGTTTTACATTGCTGTTTTTTATCTGCCTGGCCCACTTTCCTTTAAAGAAATCTTAACTTGTTCAAAGTTACATTGCAAACATGTGGGATGCACAAGTCCTAGAAGATCCATGCCATGGCTTACAGTAGATCAAATTATCAAAAAGCTTCCCATAATGACATATTAAAATAAGAAGACATTAATTGGATTCTTGACAGGAATCCTCTGCTAGACTGACTGAACATTTACAAGCAGCTAACTTTCAAACCATATCATCTCCACTAGTATTAGGGGTAAAGAAAGTCACACAGACACCAATTAAGACTGCTGGGAGAAGGATTCAGTTCTGGTTTGAATTTCTGAGGAAGACAACAATGGGAAATACTCAGTAGCCAGTTAATCAGGCTGGATATAGTCATATTCATGACAAAACTGAAGATGAGCCACTATAAGTGGTCAACAGCTTAATGTCCAGATGGAGATTGGTGACAAGTGGCGTTCTGCAGGGGTCCGTACTGGGACCAGTACTGTTTAATATCTTCATCAATGACATAGACAGTGGCATCGAGTGCACCCTCAGCAAGCTGAGTGGGGCAGTCGACATGCATGAGGGATGGGATGCCATCCAGAGGGACCTGGACAGGCTCGAGAAGTGGGCCMRTGTGAACCTCATGAGGTTCAACAAGKCCAARTGCAAGGTCCTGCACCTGGGTCGGGGCAACCCCCAGTATCAATACAGGCTGGGGGATGAAGGGATTGAGAGCAGCCCTGCCGAGAAGGACTTGGGAGTACTGGTGGGTGAAAAGCTGGACATGAGCCGACAATGTGCGCTCGCAGCCCAGGCGGCCAACCGTCTCCTGGGCTGCATCAAAAGAAGCATGGCCGAGGGAGGTGATTCTGCCCCTCTACTCCGCTCTGGTGAGACCCCACCTGGAGTACTGCGTCCCTCAGCACAAGACAGAGATGGACCTGTTGGAGCAGGTCCAGAGGAGGGTCATGAAAATGATCAGGGGGATGGAACGCCTCTCCTATGAAGMAAGGCTGAGAGAGTTGGGGTTATTCAGCCTGGAGAAGAGAAGGTTTCGGGGAGACCTTATTTGCAGCCTATCAGTACTTAAAGGGGGCTTATAAGAAAGATGGGGACAAACTTTTTAGCAGGGCCTGTTGCGACAGGACAAGGGGGAATGGTTTTCAACTAAAAAAGGGTAGATTTAGACTAGATATAAGGAAGAAATTTTTTACGCTGAGGGTGGTGAAACACTGGAACAGGTTGCCCAGAGAGGTGGTAGATGCCCCATCCCTGGAAACATTCAAGGTCAGGTTGGACGAGGCTCTGAGCAACCTGCTCTAGTTGAAGATATCCCTGCCCAAAGCAGGAGGGTTGGACTAGATGACCTTTAAAGGTCCCTTCCAACGCAAACTATTCTATGATTCTATGATAAGGGTTGAGTCTTTTAAACAATCTTTGGCCTGCATAGTACACAGGTGCCAACAGCTCCTGAAGGACTGCTTAAATGCCAGTGCTTGGGGGTCCAGGCTGACTGCCTGCCACCCCTCGGCTCAGCTCACTCAATTGAAGGCATCTGTCTCCGTCTAAAGACACAAAAGGGTTAAAGACACGTGGAGACACACATCAGCCTAGACAGCTGATTCTGCTCTTCCTACAGCTTTAGCCACTCATCATTCCTTCCCCAATTTGTTTATTACTGTTTCCAAAAGCAACATAAAAGAAGGAAATGTTGATTATTCAAAAGTTCCTATTCTCTACCTCTGCTGTAGGCTGGAAGGTGCCGTTTCTAAGAGTCTCTCTAGTAGGACAAATCTATGTCATTTACAACATACTAAAAGATCCCGATACGAGCATTAGCATATGGCAACACAATACGGGATGTAAGAGTTAGCTCTGACCCTGGATGGCCCTGGAGCAGCAAGACAGCTCTTGCTGTGTGACCATCCTGCCCTTCCAGACAAGAAGGGTTGCACCTGGACTTCCCAATCTGTCTAAGCATTTTGCCAAGCATTTTGTAAAAACCCTTTGTCCTGGTTTCAGCTGGGATAGAGTTAATTCTCTTCCTAGTGCTGTGTTTTGGATTTAGTATGAAAAGAATGTTGATAAGACACTGATGTTTTTAGTTGTTGCTAAGTAGTCTGCTAGTCAAGGACTTTTCAGCTTCCCATGCTCTGCCAGGTGCACAAGAAGCTGGGAGGGAACATAGCCTGGACAGCTRRCCCAACTGGCCAATGGGGTATTCCATACCATGTGATGTCATGCTCAATATATAAATAGGAGGCATGATCCAGGAAGTAGAGATTGCGGCTTGGGTATCGCTCAGCGGGTGGTGAGCAATTGCATTGTGCATCACTCATTTTGTATATTCTATCATTATTATTATTATCATCATTATTTTCCCTTCCTTTTCTGTTTTATTAAACTGTCTTTATCTCAATCCACAAATTTTACTTTTTTTTTCGATTCTCTCCCCCATCCCACTGAGGGGAGGGGGGAGTGAGCGAGCGGCTGTGTGGTGTTTGGCTGCCGGCCAGGTTAAACCACGACACCCTTCCATCCAGAAGACGCTGCTTAAATTCCCTCAAGCTTTTGTTTTAAATTCTGATGAGCATCTCAGAGTTCTCAGTTATTTACTCACATGAATACCAGCTCCACTTCTTAAAACCCTGCGTTTCATGCTTGACAAGACTGCAGCTCTTTTAGACCTCAAAATTTAGTCAAGATTTGTTTAAGAGGAAAGAATGGTAATAAAGCTGGGCACTTTTGTTGCAAACTTGTTTGTATACAAACTTTATAAAAACTCTTCTTTTTGTTAGATCCATATTTTGTTCAAAAAATCTGGCATTTTTTTCCTCCTAATTCACTTTTTTTTAGCCATCACTTACCACGAGAATCACTCTAGATTTGTCTGCGTTTAAATTTTCAAACTTGTTCACACTGTTGCCTTGGCTTTCCAATGTCTATTTCCATCATGTTTTTCCTGCACCTCTTCTCATACAACATGTAATCCTTTTTGCTTGGAAATGCCTCTTCCTTCACAAATATCCTTGGTTTGGGTGGTGACATGTACCTGAGTTCTTAATGGAGGTTACTTTGCTCTAGTATGCTCTAGTACATGTTCAGCACAAAAGAACTATTTCCCTTTAACGTCTTCATCATTATGGTAAGTGGACGCAAAAGCTACAAAGCTGAATTGTGCCTTTAACAAAACATGTTCACGTCAGTCTGTGACACTCAACACAAATACGGAAAACTGTTCAATTTATTTAGGATAAGTATAATAACGGGGAGCAGCATAAAAATCAGCCTCTTCTGTTGTAACATAAAGTAGTCATGGCTGAAGAGATAATTTCAGTTTAATGACCTTGTTTCAGAAAATCCTCAATCAGCTCCTGTTCTATTTAGGGTTTTATGAAGTAAAGATTAAAGTGCTTCAGTTTTAATAGGGACCAAAAATATTCAGAAAATCTCGTCTTCATTTTCACCTCCTTCTATTCTAATTGCGGGGGGGGGGCCGGTACGCTCTGACTGTTCTGCGAAGCTTAGTAACACCTCTACGGGGTTATATTCAGGCACAGGCTAGGCACAGCTACAACAAAAAGAGGGATACAGTGATGGACTTTTGTTATTTTGCCCCTTTGTACCAAAATACACATATATACAGACTCATAAACCCGAACCCAACACTGTTACGGTGGGGAACGCCCAGCCCCGCGGCGGGCCCCCCGCGTAGCCCCGCGGGCGGGCCCAGCAACACCCGGCTCCGCGTTTCAAGGAGGGCAGCTTCTGCTTATGACGACCGGCAAACGACACTCACCGGCGCGCCGCCTGGCAGCGGCCCCACAGACAGTGCCGCACCGCGATTACTACCAACACCCGCCATCAGGCGAAGCAGCCTCTCACTGGGCCGTAATGAACAAGGGCCGGCCGCGTGCAGCCCGGCGGGCCGGCGGCAGCCTCCCGAGAAGGGGCCGCCCCGGGCCCAGCCGGCAGGTGCGGCCGCCATTCGCCTCACCGGCACTACCAGCTCCCCGCGGGAGCCAGCCCCGCCTGCCTCGGACACCCCGCTCACCGCGGCCCCGCCGGGTCCCGCCGCTGCCCCCCCCGGCCCAGGGGACGAGGTGCCGCCGCCGCCCGCCGAGGCCCGCCCCGCCCCGCCGGTGCGCCCGGCGGCGTTACCATGGCAGCGGCGTTGCCATGGCAGCAGCGGGGGCCGCCCCCCCGCTCACCTTCCCGCAGCAACGGTCACGGCCGACGGTGGCCCCCGAGGACCAAACTCCGCCCCGCCCCGCTCCGCCCGCACCTTTTCCCTGCCGCCGGCGCCGAGGCAGCAGCGGGCGCGGGCATGGGCGCGCTCGCGAGGCGGCACCGCCCCGTTGCCATGGAGACGGGCCTCCACGCAGCGCCCCCCCCTCCCCCAGTTTTGTCATCCATCTTCAGGTCTGAGGGGCCGTTAGGAGAAGGCGCGGTCTTTTCCCTTTGCGTTACAAAATTTCATTTAACGCTCAGAAATTAAAGCGAAGCAGAACCCTAGGGGGCCCCACAGCCGTGAGCACCCAGGAGAGGGGCAGCAGCGCGGCAGGTGGCTTTCCCTGCCCAGCTGAAAGCGTTTTGATGCTGTTAAATTATCCACTTGTTCGGGAGCAGCCTGAGCATCCGTGGTTTTTGTGTTGTATTATTCATGCTCGGGCTGGAGATGAGCAATTTGATCAGACCGAAAGCTAGCGGTGTCAAAATTTGGCTTTCATTGATAAAGATAGCGCCGCATCTCCAAAGAGGTGCTCCACTGCATTAATCACACATCACTGCCAGAACTTTCAAACGTGAAAAGATGAGGAAAAAAGCCACCAAAACCCACTCTAAATAAATCCCCTTCTGGAAAAAGCCACCAGACGGCAAGGGGAGGCACCCCGCGCTACTGGCAGCCCCCTGCGCCAGGGCCAAGGCTGCTCCCCCGGCCATGCAAGGGCTGGAGGAAGTGGAACCAGGATGTGTAGTTTGAACCAAGGCTGGTCCGTCCTCAGGGTTTGGGATTTCGTCCCTTGTCTTTATACCGTGAAATACAACAGAAGCCATTAACTTACCTCCAGTGACAATGGAAAGGTGGAGGGAGCGGCCAGCGGGGTGACCAAGGCTCGTGCAGCGTTGCACGGTGCTTCCCAGCACCACATTTTGGGGGATGACCCTCCTCAGCCCTCCTGCTGGCACGTGGGCCTGCTCCGTGGCAGCACGGCCCCACCAGGGTGGAGGGAGGGAGTTGTCCTCGCTGGCAGCACTGACACGGCACCCGTCACACCGTCCCCCACACAGCCGTGGCCCCCAGTTTTGAATACACTGGCCCAACAAAGTGAAGGATGAGAGTCTACAAATGCACCAGAAGGCCACGTGCCTCAGAGGGCAGCACGCCCCCTGCACTGAAGGGTTAATGTTAATGAAGGAAAATATGGGCAGAAAAAATCTAGCCAGGGTGTTGATAACTCTCAGAGTAATGCGGGTAGAGTTACCCTTTCACTCAAAGTAACGTGGGGCAGAAAGCTAAACCCCTTCAAGGTGGGGTTCAGGAGGTCTTTGAAGACAGCTGTCATCATAGGCCACACATCACAGGAGGAGGTTGGACTCCATGACCTCGGGGTTTCTACTAATYCCACACCATATAGCCAGAAAGAGAAATGGGGTTTGACATTGGTTTGGGCGGGTTGGAAGGGCTTCCTGATATTTACCTGAGATAACACTCGGGTACCTGCTCAGCAATGGTTCCTGCTGTACGTGGAAGAACTTCAACCACTGACCTCACCCAGGGTCATGCAGTTATCCTGTGCTTGAAGACAATATGCTGAACTTCTGATTTTCCACATTTCATAGACAGGTGGCTTCGACAAGTTCATAGCAGACTAAAACAAAGGAACTGGGCACAGTATCAAAGCTTTATGCTCTGCTTTTATCGTAAGACTATCCTTCATCTTACAAGTCAGTGCTGTCCCTTTCATTCACAAGAGATGCTTTATTYGACTAATTACAAATCCGTGTGATCGTAAGAAAAGGATTAGATCCCGTTGCTGGATAATGATAATGTAATGATATCTTAAGGTCAATCTAAATTCATACATGCATTCATTAACCCATATGTCATTAAATTTAGGTTTTCAGATGTTCCCATCTGTGAGGGAGCTACAGAACACGGTCATGAAAAAATGCAACGGAAACACTAGCCAAGCAGTGCAGGGCTCCAAGGACAGGCCCCGACRTGTTGGTTGTTCTTTTCTATGTCAGTAACTCATCAGACGCTGTGTTTAGGGAACACTCATTTATGCAGAGCAAGTATGTTTGACAGAGAAAGGCTGTGTAACGCCTCCAGAGCCCTGTTAAACAAGCACCTTAACACCTGTTTTATGTTGTGTAGAAAACAGTTCACATTGTCAAGAGTTGCTGGGAACAGGGTCCATTGCCCCTTCCATAACCAAAGTCCCTCTTTCCTTCCCGGTACTTGGCTATGATCACACCAATAGAGAAGAAATCGTAATCACTTCCATGCAGAGCCCTTCCCTTTCCCCAAGAGCACTGCCAGAGCAGCCGGCTGTTTCACGCACACAGCCACAGCATGGTTGAGAGTAACCCTGCTATGCTGTGGTGGGCTGTCAAAGCCAGCGCTAGCCCAGGAGGACAGCAGTGGGTGCTGCTCCTGAACCAGCAGCCTCTGGCAGCTCTTACTATTCCTCACCTTTTGGACAGAACAAGCCCAGCACCTGTCCTYTCCCCCTAACAGTGATCCTGGAGCCCAGGAACTATGCCACGTCTTACCAGCATCATCGGAAGCCTGCTACAGGATACACAAATTCGGTGGTAACACTCACCTCCAGCAGCCCCCAGCATCAATTGGCACAAAGAAAGAGCCACCGCATCCCAGGGAGACACCCCAGCTGTGCGTAGTATTTATCTCATCTCCATCAAACCGCACCGTTTGCTGTTTCGCAAATGCAGGAATTCAGCTCCTTGACAGTAGCTGGGTGTCCCTTTTCAGCACTCTCAGCTGTATGCAGCGTGGCAGGATGCAATGGGAGGAGCAAGGAGGATTGCCACAGTTCACGTGGACCTGCTTCGCTTGCAGGCAAGAGCAGCCTCAGGATTCTTGTCACAGCACCTTTCACCAGCACCAGAGATGTGAAACGCTTGTATCCACCTTAACAGTAATGCTATACCTGTATGAGCTACTAGTTACCTTCCTGCCCTATGCAAGCAGAGATTTTAAACCCCTGCACAGCTGACTCCTGTATTCACCCAGAGAAGGCAGATGAATGAAATTCAGAGCAAGCCTGACATGCTAACAGTCCTATCACTCCTGCCTCAGCAATGAAGCTCTCAAGGCAACACTTATAAGAACRGCAGTTTTTCCTAGACCTCGCTTTCCCCCCAAGACCACCCGTTTTCTCCTGTTTTTGCTGTTGTGCAGAGGGCTTGTTGGGCTACTACCCACACTGAACTACATCAAACTGGCAGCAGATATTCAGAAAACACTTTCCCCTCCAGCCCAGCCGGTACTATCAGGTACAAGCCATCTCTTCCAGAAGCACAAGACAGGGAGAGCTTTCCAAGGCAGTCAAGAGTGGGTGTGCCAGGATGGGGAGTTTACAGCATTTCTTCCTTAAGGCCTCAATTCTGTAATTAGGTTGATGTAAATAGAAGGGTCCTGCCTGCATGGCAAACCTGCACCTGCTTTCTCTTACAGTCACCCTCAGCGAGGCTGATGCTTCCTGACCAGGGTTACCCTGCACCAGTAAGTAATTTTCTCCCACACTGGACCAGTCTGCACTGGAACTATACAGTGGTATTTCTGAACTGCTCAGCAATTAAGGTTCCTCAGTGCAAGACCCAAGACACTTCCACAGAGTTCTGCAAACCTACACGAAACAGTCAACAACTACCATCTTTAAGACTTGGTTCTTTTTGCATGGTTTGTCCTGTATTTCCCCCTCCCCCCCACCTTTGGAACAAAGATGCTCGGAACAACCTGCATTAGTCAACTGCAGCAGCAGTGCTGTGAATTAGCAAGGTGTCAAAATACAAAACAAACACTGGCTACACAGGATATCTTGGAGTATTTTTATTTAACAAAAATAGCTATTCAATTAGAAACCAACAATGTCAACATGTTTACAGAATTTCATAGGCATCAGTAACTGCGTACAGCTCCAGTCAGGCTCTGTTATCACCTCATCACCACAGCAACAGCACAACGTAGGAACCTGAACAACATCCAGGTGTGGCTTCCATACATTAATAGGCCTGCAGACATACACAGTGTAGCATGCCTCCCTATTGCAGTTGCCACAGTTTCATTCCTTTGGTAGAAAAATCATTGTTATTGCTGTAATTCATTAGTTAATTTTTGACTTGCTTTTAAATAACTGGGTTGTTCCCCATCAAAGATTTGTTCTCTGTATGAAAAATGTGATTAAAATTGAGCTGCCTCTTTTGGTCACTTGACACAAGTGCTGTACGCCCCTCCTTGTGCCTTGCTGCAACTGCCATCAGACCAAGGAACCCAAAGGACAGGATATGCAGGATGTGCACTTACTATCCCTTTCCCTGGACAGCTCGTCAGCTAGCATTTCATGGCTTCAGATTTTATTTTTTTAAAAACAAAAAACAGTAAAGAAAGGAACATATACATGGGTGGCTTCAAGTTTCCATTTCAGGATAAGGCAGTTAAGTTTACATGTGTAAATGTCAGTACAGCTGAGCCCCTATGTTTAGGGGGATGTTTTAGGAGGCAGGCTGCAAACACAGAGAAGCTTTGGGGAGTGGGTTCCCCTGAGCAGCTAGCCTGGAAGGGCTCCCTGGACCCCAGGCAGCACATCTCAAACACATTAACCATTTACCTTGCGTGGTAAAGGCTGAAGCTCACAGAAGTGATGAGAAAGGCCGTACCTGTCCCAGCCAGGGGAGAGAAGCCTTCCCAACCCCGATGCTGTGAAGTCTCCATGGCACTAAAAGCAAGCAATGAACCAAAACTGCTTCTTCAGGCTCTGCCTGGAAGAAGCTCTAACCAGCACATAGAGAGAAGGCACGGAGGGAAGCACACTGCATTGCATCTTCTTCCTTGCCAGTTCTCCTGTACACTTAAACTCACCACAACCTGCACAGCAACAGGGACAGTCCATAGGCCATTTCCACAGTATACTACAGGTATCTGTTGCTGTACCGGTCATGGTGCCTGAGTATCCAGGTGCCCAAGCCCAGGACAACTCTGTGCAACTCCTTCCCAGTGCTGAAGCAATTTGGAAAAAAAAATTATTTTTAAAAACCAGATATGAGGCAAATCCCAAATTGCTTAGACTGGACAAAATAAAATAAAATAACTGCCCACTCCAAACATTCATTGCCCTGCTTTGGTGGAAAGAAGAGGTAGAACTAGTGGACAGAGACCCACCAGAAGCATAAAGGCATTTTAAAACAAGGGGAAAAACTGACAGACGAGAAATCAGCATTTTTCAAAGCCTCAAGCAGTCATCCTGCTAACTACTATAACTGAAGGTATCTATTTAGTCACCAGAGTCACGATTCTCCAAGGTCACAGAGAATAGCTTAAAATCCTGCAAGTCACCTTCCTTCTCAGTGCTATATAACATCCACCATCCCACTGAAATAACCCAGCCCCCAGGATTGTGAGGCAGCGACTCCTGTAATCACAGGAATCTGCAGTCCTAAAGGGCAAAGGCAAAGATGTCCAAGGGTCTCTCAGATTAGCATTTTGTCTACTTAGACTCCCTCTAAGCTTCCCCTCTAGCTATAGAGTTCCTTAGGCACAGGCCTTCATGGCACAAGTAGCGCTGCTGATAGCCAATTCACCAGTGTCACAAGTTGCCCCAGGACACAGTTAAAATTTTGGGAAAGCACCATGATCAGCTATGGTAAAACTCTGGCAGCAGGGGTGACAGACAGGAACAGCAGAAACAGTACAAGCAGCTCAAGGAAGCATGTGCATATGCAGAAACACAAGTGTACTAGTCCTCAAAACGGAGCATCCAGCGTCATGGGGCAGGCACAGGAGAGCCACACTGCAGAGCACAGGCCTAAGGCCACCTCCTGTCCCAGGCCTGGGGCTCTCCAGAGAGGTCTGTTAGTGTGCCCTCACTTCTGCCATGCAGCAGCAGCACCTCAATGACAGAGAGCAGCAGTTGACTAGACAATCCTGAAGATGCCTTTTCAGTGGCAGCCTCCAGATGCACAGCCTTAGACTAAAACCTCCCAAGGCTTTCATTCTTTTAAGAAAACTTACTGTTCTTTGCTGCACATCCCATATATGCAACAGAAGAACAAAAGGCATCTTAGAAAGAAGATATTAGCTCTTACGTAAGTAAGAACAAATACATTTACCTTCTAAAATGTGCTACTAATATAGTATAAATATGGATCAAATACCATTAAGGTGACTGCCTTGGTGAGAAGAGGCAGAGATTAAAAAAACCAGACCTATATCTTCATATGTAGCCACCGAGAGTCTTCACTTGGTGCGCTACTTGCGTTCAGGAGATCTGCTTTGTGTCTGCTCTTGTCTTCTGTAAGCTTTCATAATACTGTACATGCCACTGCCCAAGAACACCAGCGAGATGGCCGCAAAGTAAGAGGCATAAATCATGAACTGCAGAGAAGGGGAAAGAAAAAAAGAAATGGTTAAACCAAGTAGTTACCAAATTTGTAAGAAGGTTAATACATGAGCTCCCTTCCTCTTATAAAGTATCAGGAATCAGTGATTATTTCTCTGTCAGCAAACCTTTGACTCAGAAACAGGTGGCTGAGAAGCTTTGCAGCCTGGTTTATCTTCCTCCCTCCCATCAGTAAAGCTAAGAGAGCCTATCATACCTGGGTGAAGATGTCCAACCCAAGCCCACTGGCATCCACAACAATCAAAGTGAGCAGAGTCTGAAGTGCTAAGGCAATGAAAGTATTGACCCCAAACACCAGGGCGTACCGCTCCACGCTGAGATTTGTAGCGATCTGGAACCTGGAAAGGGATGTCCAGAAACATAAGGAGAGGGAAAAAGTAGGGAAATGCAAGAATAGGAGGAACATCTCTGGACAACACGACTATGCAACCTAAGAGTTACATAGACTGGTCCAGTACTTTTCACAGCTAAATTACCTCGCACTGACAGCGTACTTCTCTAAATAGGATCATGACAGACTAGCATAGTCAGAGACATCTAAAAGGCTAAAAACACCTTTGGGAGCTCTGTGGGTTTCAGTCTTACTGAAGCAGCGCTCCTGCCCGATGCAGTTAAAGGGTCTTGTCACACAGAGAAGATACAGCGCGCTCTGATCCCAGAGAGCTGTTGGCAATCTCAAAGCATCAGCCTGCTGCAGTGTGGTCCATAACCTCCCACACCCTTCTGACCAGAACTCCTTTTGCAATTACCAGTTTCAGCATCTCCCCTCACATTGTGCTTGAGCTGTATTATAGCGGTTATGTATGCGTGGTTCAACAACAGCTGTGTTTTCCTCCCCGAAGTGACAAATAACATCAAAGTTTTCCTCCTTACAGGTTAGGGAAAGTTGACACTTCAACACAGGCAAAGCATTGTCCTCTCGTCATCTGTTAACACTTCATTCCAGCTGTGTTTATGAAAAACATTCCCCTGGCAAGCAGCACTATCTAGTATTTAGAAATAGTCACTTTAGTGTCATAAGACTTTTGAGCCTGGGCAGGCTGCCAGCCAAATATATCTCTGTGCCTCAGTTTCCAACCTGAATCACAACACAAACCCTTGCAACAGATTTCCAAATTCCTGGTAGGCAAGACCCTAGTTACATGGAAAATATGCCAGCTTTCACACCAGCTGTAACCTTGAGAGCAATTTACATTAAAAAGATACTCACGTTGCTATTGTGATTAGCAGCATGTAGATAATTCTGAAGACAACATACGATGCATAGCACACCCAGATGTTACGAACAGTGTCCATGATATATACAGCAGCAGCAATAAGAAAGGAGAACACGGCAAGCACCACCTCGCCCCACGTTGCCCAGGATGTTTTTACGTGACCCACAACAAACACTGCAACAGCTCCTGTGAGGGGAAGGAAAGCGCAACTGTTAGTTATTACAATTGGAACAATTTGGAGACTGTGTATTAGAAGCTGTACAGCCCCTAATAGCCAAACATGATTGAAGTGGAGGACACTAATGTTCACACCTTAGCAGCTCTCCTTCCTGATCTCTCCCTCACCTGGAAACCTGCTGTAAACTCCCATTCACTTTTACAGGAACAAGAGAAAAAAAAAATAGGTCAACGCTGACCACCTCTGAAGTCTCCTCCCTGGCTTCAGAAGCACAACAGTCCCAGGACTCAGACCACAGCCACTCAGTCCTCTGCACCTGACCGTAGCAGTGTTGTCAATTGGGCTACAGAGAAATGCAAACCCRGGTTCTCAAAAGCACTCAGCTAATTATTTTGTGGTGCTTTAGGGGGTTAGGAGGGAGGAAGACACTACCCACTTTGATACACAGCTGTTAGAGCTCTCTCCCAGGAGGCAGAAAAACCTACATTTACTGTCATCTTCATGCTGGGCTGTAAGAATAAGTAAGAGCAGGGGTCCAAAGCCACATCTCCCGGGATGCAACCTAATCACAAGCTACAATCACGCGTTGTTGATTGTGCAAGAACAATCCTTTACAGCCAGAACAGGTTTGTAACTCCTGCTGGATTTTACAAAGCTGGGATGGGGAGAGAAGACAGATCACAAGATGGAAAGCATGTGATATTTCATGCAAGTCAACGAGCAGACAACGTGTGTTTCACGCACTATCACAGTTGTAACTACTGAGAAGCCCAAATACATTACAAGAAAATTCCCATTTGAAGTAGGCCTTGTTCTGCAAACAAGTCAGATAGCAACCAACAGCATAATGATGCTGCTGTACACAGCAGACTAGACAAACAGCATACTGACAAAGGGAGGTTTACTGGAGATCTCTGAAAAACAGGATTGTATTCGGCATTTGACCACTGTACAGAAGTGCTACAGTGCAGCATCTAAGCTCTTTGTAGCCCTCAGCTGGCCTGCTATCTTAGAAATCCTTCAAGCACATGAAGACTCCTTATGTACCATCAGTGTGTACAAGCTTGCAACCCTGTCAGACCTCACATCAGTCTTGCAGACTAGTGAAGAAGGTAGCTAYGCCAAGGGAAAGGAATTTATTTCCCCCCACTAAACTCTTCTTTCCAGTGCCTGCTGCAACACTACCTGACTGACATTTTGCTCTTTGAAAGCCTGGCTCCCCCAGTAGCAAAACCCTGAGATGCAAAAAGAAGCTAAGTCCTAGAGCCTTCTTTCTACAGTCTCAGCAATTCTAAAATTTGGGAACAGACATCACTCTCTGGGGATCTCACGGCAACTCACAAAGTTGTATTCCCCCTATGTGTCAAAGCTATAGCAGCCTGACACCTAATTATGACAAGATACACAATCTGTGTCCTGCAATCAGACACCTACAGCTGATTCAGTGGTTTCACATCCCAACCTGATAAAAGATTGCCACATTCCCAAGAAGGTGCAGGGATGCAGCAAGGTGCAGGGTCAACAGTCAGTTGACCTCACTAGAAGGAATACTATTTATCTTGCCTAGGACAGGAAGCTGACAGCCACGTTAATCACCACGCTCTACTCAAACCCTTCTGCAGGGCAGCACAGGTACAGGCAGGGATGGCAACAGCATCTTACATGCAGGTTGCCAAACATTGCTCATAACTGAGCACAGAATGACTAAGAGCCATGAAAACAGCGAATCAGATCTGGGATGCACCAGGAAAGGTATTTCTAGTAAAGGGAGAAAAGTGAAGAGTGTTAATGTTCTTCTACAAGTCTGAGGTCTCACTGAATAAAGCYGAGTGCAGCTCTGGTCATCCATCTTCAAAAAGAATGCAACTCAAACCAGGTTTYGTACAAAGAGGGGCTAGTAAGATGACAAAGTGAATGAAGAGCTTAACTTTACCAAAGAACAACTAGAAAAGCTTGGCTTCTTTGGCCCAGAGCCAAAGAACAGGTATCTATAGATAGGCCAGAATGAGACAATTTTGTGCTAAAATACAGCCTTGGCATGAAGTCAGAGATAAATAAACTGCTCATTAATAAATTCAAACTGGAAATCAGAAGAAGTTAGAGCATTTGCACTAGTGCCAGGAAAGTCAGGTCACTGGATGTTCATCCTTATCAGGTCCCTTCCAGTCTTGTTATACACTTCAAGCTTTTAGTTGAGATTATTACTTCACTAAACTTCACTTGTTCCAAGCAACAAATCTGTGTCAACCAGAAGGGTTTTTTGTTCAGGGACAGAGGCTAACTTGCTTTCAGAAAATGTCACCCAAAAATCATTCAACCATTTATAAAAATGATACTAGAGGAAAAAATCAAAATGGGAAACTAAAACTTCAGTTTTGCATGAGTTTAGTGCCAACCACCTTTTCTTCCAATAGGTCTATTGTTCACAGGCCTTTAAAAAAAAAAAAAAAAAAATCTACCCCATCCTTTAAAAAAAAAAAAAAAAAAAAGGACCTTTATATCAAAGATGTTCATAATAAGGTTTGAAGAATACTACTCTTTTTTTTTTTTTAAATCTGCCCACATTTGGCCATGCTATGGGTCTTCTTTCCCTTGATACCGACTCTTCTCCTTCCTGGGACCAAGGCAGGATAGTAGAGAAAGCCAAATCAAACAAGAAATAAGAGCCACAGCATCATGCTAGAGTGGAGGAACAGTGTATGACTGCATGCTATTAAAGTGCAGGTTTAGCACACCAAAGGCAGTTTAATAGCCAAAGCCTTCAGAATCAAGTTGCCAACAGTTTCAAACCCAACTAACAACGGGTGGTAGACCAGCTTTTAGAACTATAAAACAGCCATGGCTTCCTACTGAACTCCAAGAGGGTGCTGAGCATGCCCAAGAAAGTACTAAGCCTTCCTTGTTTGTGTACCTTGGTTTCTTTTGCCCCCAAGTAGGTGATGTCCACAGCAGATGGTGGAACGATGACTCCATCAAAGAAAAGGAACATACTGCAGCAACACCTAGAAAGCCTCTGCAAGGGTATGTTAGCTATATTAAAAAGGTATTGTCCTAGTTCTGGTAATAGAACAGTATTAAACAACTTAATAAACAAATGTTTGTGTTGACTGACCTACGTGGCCCTTTCAAGTCAAGCAACTTCTTTCATCTTAATAGCTTTTCTGCTTAACAGCGCTCAGATGACTACATGTGGCTCACTGCACGCTGCGCATGTACAGGAAACCTTCATATGTTCCCTACACTRCCAGAGAAACAAAAAGTAATAAACCCATAGGACCCTCAGCTTGACTTAGAGCGGTTAAAACAAGCGTAACCCCACTGCCATAGTGACAGCCAAGAACACACAGTCAGCCACATGCCTTGAGCCTCCTGCCAAATATTTCAGAACRAAGATTGACTTGAGAGGCTCCTTTAAACACCTATGCACTGGATTACAAGGATCAGGGTTGCATGCAGCAACGAACTCAACACTGAGTACCGTACCCATGCATGTCACTGAAGACTCACCCCGAATGCCGAGGTTGCCTCTCCTGCATGCATGCGGGAATGCAAGACACTTCCAAACCATGCTCTGGTGACCTTGAGGGACATAAGGCATTTCTCACAGCAGAGTGCGAGCTACGCCAGCATCTTACCTAGCAGTGTCGAGGCCGCCTCCACGGCGCCATTGTAGATATCTGTGCTGTGAGAAGGCAGCACCATCTCCCAGAGGCCCTGAGCGTAGTTGATGACCTGGAAGTAACCGCAGGTGGACAGTGCCCACCACACGGACCAGCAGAGCATGGTCTGGGAGGAGTAGCACTGCAGGAAGTCCCGCCAGAGATCTTTGAGCACCTTTACAATGTCTACTTTCTGCTCCTGCATAGATTGGAGAAGGAAGGGGAGAGAAATGTTAGTCTCTGTTTACAAATATTCATACTGCGCCACAAAATTGCCCCTTTCAAGTGGTCTGATCACTGGTGAGTGACAGTACCACTCTTGGACACAAGTCTCCACAGAGTAATGAATAAAAAGCTTCCCCATGCCTCAGGCCCAGCAGCTGGTCTCTGCCCTAAGCAGGCCTGCCCCCTCAAGTGCAGAGGAAGGGTTCAGTCCCAGGCACCTTCTCAATCTCTGTCTCTCTCAAGCAGAGAGCAATAACTGCTAGATGTTAGAAGCACTATGCGATTAACTGAAGGGTTACTGAAGAGAGTAGAGACACAGGAGAATGGGACACAATATCCACTTTGACGAGACAGGATCAGAAGCCAGTCATTGAAATCATAAAGGCAAAAGCATCACTGACACTTTTAAGTCCTGATCCAAATTCAACCAAATTTGGTAGTTCAGGGACATGAAAGCCACCAGATGAGTATATTTCCCCCCAGACAAGTCGATTTTCTTTAGTAGTAGCATTTAGGGATTATAAATATTCAAAGAAGCAATATCATTATGCCACACTCTACCCCTGTTAATGTTCACCAAGGCTCTGAGAAGGTGAGAGATGTTGCCTGGGGACCTGATGAGAAACAGAAGCTACTTCCACCAGACACTGCTCTCACAAATGGCAGCTCCTGTATAYACAAGTGCTCTGATAAATGGCATGAAATAAAAATGAAGCTTTCCCCTCCAAATCTTTCTAGAAAGAGCACGAGAGGAGGCAGATCCATGAAGTGGTTTGAAAAAAAATTTGAAAAATCGATCAGTTCTAGCAACAGGGGATGACAACAAACGAAAATTGCTTTTTACGTACAGGCTGTTACAGCCCTGTTCCTAACCACTTTATGCCAACAGCAGCAGAGGAAACAAGTTACATCTTTACTTCGTAGACAGAGCTGCTGATTACATTTGCTGCACGCACACATGTACAAAGTCTCTGTAGACAGGTGAGACCCTTCTCGTGTAGGTCAGAGCAGCAGTTACTTCATGTGAGACTGGGCAGAGCCCCCAAGGCCCACCCAGCATCTCTAGCCCCCATGAACTTGGATTCCCAGCAGGGAAACATACAGCACTGACCATAGGACTGAGCCATTGTACATTGTGCCACTGCACGTCCAGTTTTGGAGTGGTTTCCAGACAGCAGCAGCAACTTTGGGCTCTTGGCAGTATGCCCTTTCCCTGGGGGAATCATGCACTGTGTGCCTGGGAAAGACTATTCTCCATGAGCAATAAAAGTCATTTTAAGGTGTTTCTACTAAACCCCCCAAAGACCATAGCCTAACTCCGTCCTGAACTCCCTTTTTTCCACCCCTCAAAGCGTCACTGATTTCTGAGCATCTTTATTAAACACCACACAGTCCTGTTGGTGCTTTGCCAATGGCAAAATGCTTGCTCCGTGTGTGGACACCGTTCCTCCAAAGCCCAAAACTTGGGAAGAGGTCAGCTTTCAGCGATGCGACTTTAGCAACCTAACTCCCACACAGAAGGTTTCACGTGAAGCTCAAGTTTAGGCGCAGGAAAACCAGGGAAGGGAACTGTCACATAGCCTGCAAAAACTGATTTGGCACATTCAACCCAAGCATGTGCCCAATAAGCTGGAAGAGCCCATCCACCCTCCCACCACCTTCCCTCCTGCTTCTTCAGTACAATTATTCCTACAGCTATTCATTTATGTTCATGAAATATGGTTGTCGTTACCTTAGTAAGAAGGACTATCATCACACACCAATGCTTCTCAGCTTTTAGCACCTGGTATAACTGAACCCTGGATAGTTATGCAAGTGTACTTGCTCCTTTTTTAAAATATTCACCATTAGTTTGGAACCACTCTTGCTCTCGCAGGGTGGGAGTAAGATAAACAAAAGGGATGGATAAGTGATATTAATGCCTTAGTCATTATTGGCACAGAATTTACCTTAAATACCCTTCAGCATGCAAGTATAACATAGTTAAAAATACTTTTGCTCACACAAGACTGTGCTGGATGGGGCTGGATTAGGTCCCTGGAATGTTAATACCTTTAATTCCCAGCTGTAGCTTGAAGAAGCTGAAAGCAGCCCCAGATGCTGCCTCCCTCGATGCAGCTAACCAGGGCTTACTTGCTAAGTGAAGTGCCCATTAGCTGACTAAACCAACAGCCACGCTTACCTTCTGGCTTGCTCTCAGAACAAGCCCAACCTCCGCACGACCGAGGAGCAAGGCTGACCTCTGAATCCCCCTGCCATGACAGGCTCTCCGTACGCATGCATTACCCGGAGCAGCACGGCAGAGACCTGCCCAGCAGCCAACTGCACACACACATCGGGCCTCAAAACTGGAGGCTGCCTGCTCGTCACCTCGTGGGACCCAACACGTCCTGCCACCAAACAGGGGCACCTGCACGCTTGTTTCCATACAAGTGACTTTGTTAGAGGTTACGTAGCCCACAAAAGCCACAATTTGGGGCGCTATCTTTGCAATCTTGTGGGCTGCATTACACTGTTATTATGCAGAGGTGTTTCCTGTGATTTATCCATATTCTGTCCATCTATAACTAATCAATGTCAGCCTGTAAGTGCTCTCAAGGACTACTGCAGTTTCCTTCCAGGATGAAAAGATAAAACCCAATTACTACACAGCTTATGACTGCAGAACTTGCACAACGATTGAAGTAATAGGTGTTTTCAAAAAGCGAGTGCAGGAAGAATTGCCTCTTTTCTGCAAGTCACAGAGTGCACCCAGAAGCACACACAGAATCAGACATATACACATTTTTTAGCGCCCCAGAGATGTCCCTTGCTTTGTACTGCTGAACGGCAATTTGATGCCCAGAGGATTTTAATCACAGCCTTGTGAGACATGCAGAACAACTTCAGAAAAACTAAGGAGCAGCCTACCATGCTCAATCAGCAAAAGGAAGCCAGGAATAAATTTTCCTGTGCGATAAATAAGGAAGCAGGATAAGCAAAGGGATACTTTTTGCTGTTGGGTATTACATCTCTACTGCTGCGTACATATATGCACATTTGCATGCATGCATGCATACATACATATATGCATGCACGACAACCACATCAGTATCGCATCTTCTACTTATGTAAACCCAGGGCACAACTCGCCTGTTTCTCTGCTGAATGACCCTCCCCATTTAAGGGAACTTTTGTCTCATCCTCCCAGCCAGGTGCCCTTTGCACGTCAGGATGATCTTGGACAGCTGATCCATTTTTACAGTCCATGACCTTCATTTCCCAACTGAGCTGCTGACTTGAGACATGGTGAAAGAAGAGGCTTTTTCGCGGCATCGGCAGGAACCATGCGGTGCCAAAGGCAATGGATATGCTGGTTAAGGAGATAACATTCAAGCTGAAGAGGGACCATCCTGCCACCGACACAAGGACCTGCCCGGACACCGAGCCCACCGTGTAGCCCACCAGGGTGGCGCTCCGGCAGTAGCTGGTGACCTTCTGGTACAGATTGACATTGACGACGCTGTAGATGTAGGAGTAATAGGCAATGTCGGTGGCGGTCCCCACCCCATAGAAGAACTCGAGGAACTGGACAGCCCGCAGCCCCTGCGCATACAGTAGCATGAACCAGGTGATGATGAGGCTCAGGCCCTGGAGCAGGACCACGGGCTTGTACCGCAGGTAGTCTGTGGCCAGGAACACCGGAAACAGCAGTGCCAGGTAGGAGTAAGTCCACACCGGGTAAATCTCGTTGAACACCTGGTGGGGGGAGGAAGACCGTGGTAAGCCCCAGCACCTGCGTACTGCAAGGAAAACACAAATACAGACAGCCAGGCGGGGGTCCGAGGTGCCCCGGGCCGCAGTACCTGGGTCTCGGAGAGGTTTTTGTGTGGCCCCAGCAGGTACCTGGTGAGGAAGGGCTCCGAGGGCCGCACGTTGCAGAAGAAGCCGTAGGCGCACAGCAGCCCCGTGGGCAGCACCCAGCAGCAGCCGCCGCCAGCCTGGGCGGAGCGCCACACCGGCCGGCGCCCCCGCAGCCCCGCCATGCCGGACGGAGACGGGGACCGGGCCGGGCGCGCTCCCAGGGCCGGTGGGGGGTGGCGGCCGCGGGCCCGTCCCGGGTCACCTCCCGCCGGCGCCGCCGCTGCCTTCCCAAAAGGCACCTCTGGCCGCCGGCCCGCGGCGCTGCTCTTAAAGACCATTCGCCGGCACGCGGGAGGCGGGGCTGCGCGCTGCCCTCTGATTGGGCGCGACCGGCTCCTGCGGCAAGGCCGGCCAATGGGGAGCGGGGGGCGGAAGGGCTGTGGCGGGAGAGGAGCACGTGTGCGCGGAGGGAAGGCGGGGGCGGCGCTGCTGGCCCGGGGTGGGCTGCGGAGGGGCATCGCCCCTGCCCCGCCGGGGCCACGGGCGGGTGAGGGACACCTGGAAATGGGGTCCGCCCTTGAGTTTGAGCGCTGCCTTCCTTACCTGAACGGCGTAAGTGGGAGGCCCCTCAAAGGAAGGGACAGCGTGTTTTATGGGTTATGATACACGTTCAAAACTGACCGCGGAGAGCAAGATGGACACCCCTCTTGTGTACGTGCAGAAGGAAAACAGAACACAGCGTGGCGGAGCTCCAGTCGCTGCTGAGATCCCCCCAGCGGCTGCTCTCCCCCCAGAATTCCCCATCTYCCCCTTCCCCCGAGGGGCAGGTACAAGCCTTTCCTGAAAACCATCTAGACAAAGAGATCCTTTACCTGCTGTGCTGTGCTTATTCTTTCTTTCCTGGCCCAAATGCATTCAGCTGCTGACCTCTGCCGCTTTCTTCCCGTTAGCAGGGTAAGAGCTGGAACCACTTCTGTGGTTTAATAAAAGCTGCACCTTAATGTCCAGCCAGAAGAAATATTAGACAAGAGGAGAAAATAAAACTATTACATTCAAAGTAATTATCTAAAGCTTCACCCAGGACTACTATTCTTAAAGCTTTGCCAATCCTTCTCTAAACTATTTGCTGTTGTGCTACTCAATCTATCCCACACTGTCTTTCAATCTACCTGCTTTGCCCTTCCCTGTGCTCCACTCCCTTGATCTCCACCGCATTGCTACCGCTGCTAGGGCTTCCTACTCTATACCTACAGTTTGTTCTCCAAATTGGCTGATGCTGTAGAAAGTTCGCACCAGGGGTCAGGCATCCCACCTGTGCAATTGCATATCCTGCCTCGTAGCTGGGGTCAATGCTCAAAAGAAGCAAAATAAAAGCCCTCAGAAGGCAGCTGGGTGGGCAAGAACAGGTTCCTCTCAGCCCCAGAACAGATTCCCTGAACCGCAGAATTTTATTACTATCTTCATCATCATAGCTTAATAAGCATAGCTACAAAAGGTTTTAGGGCCATAAGATTACTCATCTCTCTGTAAACGCAGCTAAACATTCTGGTCCTGTATGATCTGGCATCAGTGGTTTGCTGCTTTCTGGCTGTCTTCTGGCAAAATTTCCTTTCAGTTGTTCTCAGGCTGTTGCTCCTTAGCATCTCCATGTTCTCTTTTGTTTGTAGGTTTATTAGAAAAAAAGAAGAAAAAAAGACAACAACTGCCATTTCACCATTTTGCTTGAAGCAAAACTCTAAATAGAAAGAGTCAGCTCCCGTTAATACTGGCATCTATCTCAACCATTTGCAAGGAACTGCTGATCTCTTAAAATAGCACGGTTAGAGTGAAATGAGCTGAAACAATGACTGATAAACAAGTTGCCATGGGAAAGTGAACAGAAATGCACAGTTCCATCTCACTTAGCTCTTAGCAGCCCCTCTGTTCTGCTGGCATGTGGCTCAGTAGGAGGTAATAAAAGGATATGGCCTGCTAGAATGAGGTGTAGTGCATCTTCTTACCGATCTGGATCATCATCATCATCATACGCCGAGCAGAGGCGGGAGGAAAGAGTAAAACCTTGGAGTTCGCATGGCGTGCCCTGCCTAGGGGCAGCAGTTCCCACAACTTCCAGGCTGCTCACAGGATCTGATGCGTGGCCTTGGTCCTTTCCAAAACAGCAGTCCCTGGAGTTGTGCCACTGGAGCTCAACTGGGGTTTCCAGAGGATTGGCTGGGGTAGAAGGAGTTATGTCAGCTCAACCCGTTTCCCTGAAGCGATACACAGTCAGTCAGTCAGTAAGCCAACCTAGATTTCTCCTCCAAAAACTGCATAAGAAAAAGCACCTGCAACATTTTGATTGAAGTTCTCCAGGTTTTCTCAGGGTTTCTTTGGTTCTCAGAAGAACTCACCTTATTTTGTTTTCATGGAGTATTTTCAGCTTTTGGAAACAAGATAAAATTTTATTCCCTGAATTTTTCCTTCTCTGTTTCCTTCCCTAGCCTTCCTCCCCATTTTCTCTCTGTCTTGCCACTCTACTAGAAAAAGTAAGATAAGGTTAAGGGTGTTTGATAGTAAAGAAAAACCTCAAAACTTCCAATTTTTTTTTCCAAGATGGAAGACATAAGCTGTGAAAAGTAGGGTTTCTCACACTTTCTTCCCTTAATCTTACCTGTGCCCTACCTCCCTGAACAAGCACACACCTTTTTCAGTGGAAAAAAGGAGTAATAGGAAGTTTAAAAAGAAAGAAATAGGGATAGGGGAAGACTTTCTACCCTTCAACCATAATTTTTTAAATTCCAAAACAAAAACAACCTTACAATTTACATTAACGTTAAACAATGATTGGTTTCATCCCCAAGCTACGTGTTGGTTCATTTCTAGCTTCCTAGACAGGTGATGTGAAGAGTGTTTTGAAAATGACTACGTTCCACACCAGATGAAACCATTTTCCAGAGAAAATCATTCTCTTACCGGAAAGATTTGACCAATTTGAGTGACTGCTCATATTCTGAACACTTCCACATAAATAATATTACGTGGAAATAATTATAAAGTCTTTCAAGACCATAACAGTCAGTGCAAGTCTGCCAGAGAGGCACCACCTGCACATGTGTGACCTGAACCAAATGAGTGATAGTTGCAGCATGGACGCACTGCGAGATGGCTGCCCTTTACAAACACAACTCTGGCATGTACATCTCCTGAGCATACCCCAGTGAATAACATTTTATACAACGCCATAGCTCATGTAGTAGTACTGGACAAAACCCTTCTGTGCTGGGTGACTCGACCACTCAGAATTGCCTTCAGAGCGTATGAGCTTCCTCAAACAACTTCTTTATCAGAAGCCTCACCTTCGTACAACTCGGGGCTCTTGTACGCTAGAAGGCTCTCTTGCTGGCCAGGGGACACGCTGGCTGTGTTTTCCTGCTCCTCTGTTGCACGAGGGAAGCTTGAAATCTGTCTGTGCTTGCCCAGAACTCTTCAGATTTTCAGATCAATCTCAGAAATTGCTGCTGGCATTTTGGAAGAAAAGGATCACGCCAAACCCTTCAGCAGGGCACTGTTGCTGCTTTCCTTAGTGCTAATGACTAAGAATCCCTTTTTGTCTGAATCCAGGGTGGAATCACCCCTCGAGGATGCTTGATTCAGCATGAGATCCAAGCAACTCATCTAAATGCATACTTCAGTCTCTGAGTCACCACCGTTTTAGGGTCACATCTTATCCACACCATAAATTCTCATAGGTTTCACCCGAAAATGCACCAGAGGGGAGTATTGTTAACTAGTTCTGGCCTGCAGTTTATTGTGGAGGAATTTATAAAATATATGTGCAAGAAAAGTTCTCTTAAAGTCTTGCCAAGTTGTTTGGAGAAAAGTTTCTATAAGTTAAAAACTTTCTGCACTCTCGTGAAGCCGTTCTTCAGAGTGCTCTGTCAGTATGTGAGAGCACTCAGATGGTACCAATACCTCAGAAACTCTTCAGAAGGAGGGAGTAAAACAGATTTGTCTTTTGCTGAGCATGGAAGGAACAAAGGCACATAAAAGTGAGAAAAGGCAGCAACTGATTTCTTTGTTTTTATGATTTTGGCCGTTGTAATTAATTTGGGGAGGTAGACTCTATTAACTAGTATATATGTTGAAATGCGACAGAAGTAGCGAGAACAAAAAAAGCCAAATTATTGCTGAAATTAAGCATGATTAGTTTAGAACAAAGCCTATAGATTGTAGCTATCTGTAAGAACAGAAGACTGGATACAACCTTAAAGGTCTGTGTCTTCTAGTTCCCTCTCTGACTGATCCTTTGATAATCTGGGGGCTCTGAACAGGAGACTTACAAATATTATGCAGCCATGAAGGGTTAATTTAAAAGCTCTGGCATTGGTTACTTTATTCAGATAGCATGCCTTCATTTCTGTTACTTCTGGTTCTCCTAGGGTTTGTTAGTTCCAGACTTCTAAGATGTCACCTGTTGAGTAAATACGAACCCAAATTCAAGAACGTAGCGCTGTCCTGCAAGCACAGAGCATGTGTTTCCCTGGCATCAAAACCAATGGAACAAAGTAATTTCACTGGAGGGAAGAATACAGTGTTTTCCCATATCAGGACCTCAAATAGTAAATTCCTATTTTTAAAAAAGCCTTAAGAAAGACCACAGAATTGACTCAGCTTCTTGATCCCTTCTTCATAATTCCTTTAAAATTCCTTCCCCTCTTCAAAAAATAAATATGCATAAATTCTGCTAGGATATTCTTTGAATGCCACAGCTTTTTTGGAGCCATTCTGGCTTTTTGAGAGCAAGAAAACTCTCAGGGGTACGTTGTAATTTTGTATTTTAGAGAGGTGAAGGGAGGGTCAGCAGTCTTTGTCATAAATATATTGCTGTAATCTGATCAATTGCCCTTGACCTGTAAGAAAAGGTCCCTTGCTAAAAGAATGCAACAGCTCTTCTCTGTAGCACGGACAGAGTGTATTTTCTGCTTCTATTTTACTATACACAGTCTGGAAGTCCAAGATATTTTGGTACTCTAGTTCAAGACAAATTCATCTTATTTTTCATTTTTCTGAAACTTCACTGCTTTTTACCTGTAGTTCATGCCTTGATGTCCACACATTCCACCATGTATCTCCTCCAGCGCTGCCTTCATCACCTCTAGTTCCATGCATGCTAGATCTTGCGTTCAACAAGACTGGTAAACCGAGTATGTCTTGAAAGCTGTCCATGTGGGGGGAAAAGCAGCACTGCGGTTTACTGGAACACAACTGATAGAGAAGCCAGTGTAAAATCCAAGCTATCAAGACCTGCAGAAGCCTTAGGACAAACAGCAGCCATCTCTCCAAAGTGTGGGAGTTGTTAGGAGGCAGGTTGCTATCGAAAGCCTCTGGCAGAGAGCTTCCCTTATTCTCCACACACCGTGGCAGGCTCTGCATTTGACACAATACAGGCTGAAGCACACAGCTGTTGGAAATAAGGCATTTATGGCTGAATTTGTGGAATCACTTGCCACAGGATAGCAGATTAACTCTTGGTCTAAGATGGATCATACATTTCCGTTACATACATAACATTTTAAAAATATTTTGCAGTCAGCCCCATGGGAAAAAAATGGAAAAGTCACTTAAGTTTGCTACAAATGGAGGCACTGGTGGACAAATTTTCATGAGAAGTGCTAGAATAGAGTACAATAGCAGGTGTTACAAAGAAAAGCAAGCAGTGGATCAAGTAGACTTAGAAGAAACATACCCTGTACTTTTATTAAATGTAGAAGCACATAGGTTGGTCCGAATTAGTTGGTGCTTTTAGAAGTATCTAGGTCACACTGGGCTTAACATAGTATTGCTCCCATTAGGAATGGTGTTACAGATGTGCCCAGGAACCCTGAGAATGATCCCATGGCCTGTTTTGGAGAGTGCTGTAGAAACATTCAAGATGATGGAGTCCCTACCTGGAGGAGATTATTGTAATTAAAGCATGGTGCAAGTACTAGGTGTAACAAACAAATGGAGAATGAGGCACAGCGATGATAGGAAAGTGTAGGTGGATAAACTGGTTATGATGTACAGCTAGCGTGAATAAACGTAACAAAACAAAATATAGGAGCGAGAGCAAGAAGAGGAATATTCAACACTGATTAAGCGGAATGACTGACTCATACAAAAAGGCAGTTGGTCACCCCAGGACAGTGTTGCATCTAATTTCTATGGTGCTAAATAGTAACATATTAAAAAACAGTCTTCCCTAGCACATATGGGGCCATGGGCACAGCCTTTACCTTCCTCCTTCAGGTATGCGTCAAAAAGATCTTTTCCTGTCATGAAAGATACCTCCTGAGCATCACTCCTTGTGAAGTTGCAAGCCCTCTTTTGCCCCTTAGCACAGTCCTGAAATTCTGATCAACCCACCAGTGTTCATGGCCATTTCAGGGGGTGCTGGAGGCTGCTCAGAAGGTTGGATATTTGTCTGGAGTCCTGACCAGATTCCTACTTGATGCTTTCTCTGTAGAGTTCTCCAGGCACTTCACATGGGCATACTTTTGCCATGCATGCTCACTGATGTCTCTAATATGTGAAGTGCTCCAAAGCCCAGATTCACCTTTGCATCTATTTTGATGCACAGCTCAGGAGGTTTCTGAGAGAGTGAGCACAGAAACATCATCTGCATTGACTTTAATCCATGGGTAATACACAGCATTATGTCTCCATTACGCTTTGCTATGCCAGTGGCGTGGAGGGAACCACCCAGTTTGCAAACCCCTGGAAACCTTGGTGAAGGTGAGCTGGCTCAGCCTCAGTCCAGCTACCTCTGCAGTACAGGCATTATGGTCAGAACTGCCAGCAGAAAAACCACAAAAATGGAGGTTACATCTACTCCATAAGCAAGTGGTGTGCTTACTGATTCATATAAGCCTGCCTGAATCAGCTTTAGACTTTACAGGGCAGTCTGTACAAACCTGTCTGAATACTGGGCTAATGCGTCGGGTCTGAAGAAACTACTGCGGTGCAGCTGTCAGTAGCTACTTCAGAGCTGCTCAACTGTCTTTATGTGTACTTCTACCTCACTTCCAATCCAAGCGCAGACACAACCAGTTTCACAACTTCTGCTTGAAGGAGTACAGCCACCACCTCTGGAAAGCAAAAGCAAACGCTTAGCGGCACCTAGGGAGGAAAGCATGGGACTTCATGCACAGCCATCCCTATGCTATTGTCATCTGCAGACGGTCAGCTTTGGGCACCCTGAGGCCTCCTGGAAGCTGGAACAAGCGTTAGAGGGCAGCAGCTCCATTATAACGGTCTGAGGCTAAAAGCAGTTAACTTTGGACCTTTGGATCAAAAGGCCAGTGTGAAGGCATCCACCCAGATTTGTGAGTGAAGAAATTATTGGCCAGAATACTCTGAACTCTGGCACCACCTTTCTCCCTCAGTCCGAAAGAGCTTGTGTTTGCTAACCTTCGTGCTGTGACACGCATCTTTATTCTTTAGTTTGAGAGAACTGCAGGAACTCTTGCTCCCCTTGTGTATTTTGCAAATAACTTCAGCATACACAGGATTTCGTTCCATAGCGTGTAAAAGGTGGTGCAGGACTGACTGTTTTAACTACAAATTTCCAAAACCCTTGGCACTGATAAAAGTTCATGAAATTGATAAAAGTTCTTGGTTTTCCAATCATCTACAGGCTCATGAAACGTGGCTTCCCTTCCATTTGGCAGAGCCGGTACAGGTATGTTTTCACATCTTGTTTGCTGTAAATAGGGACCAAGAATTTGACCCCCCATTTGCATTTGGAAATACTTTGTGTACTTCGTCTGGCTGGGATGGAGTTCATTTTCTTCATAGCAGCCTGTATAGTGCTGTGCTTTGGACTTGTGACTAAAACAGTCTTGATAACACACCAATGTTTTAGCTATTGCTGAACAGCGTTTGCACAGCACCAAGACCTTTTCTTTTTCCCACGCTGCCCCGCCAGCAAGTAGGCTGGGGGTGCACAAGAGTCTGGGAGGGGACACAGCCAGGACAACTGACCCCAGCTGACCAAAGGGATAACCCACAACATACAACCTTGTGCTCAGCAGTAAAAGCTGGGGGAAAGGAGGAGGAGGAAGGGGGGACGTTCAGAGTTACGGTGTTTGTCTTCCCCAGTAACTCTGACATGCGGAGGCCCTGCTTGCCAGGAAGTGGCTGACACCTGCCTGCCGATGGGAAGCGGCGAATAAATTCCTCACTTTGCTTTGCTTGCACAGGTAGATTTGCTTCACTTATTAAACTGCCTTTATATCAACGCAAGTTTTTCTTGGTTTTGCCCTTCCAGTTTTCTCCCCCAGCCTGCTAGGGGAGAACGAGCGAGTGACTGAGTGGGGGCTTCGCTGCCAGCTGGGCTCAACCCACCACAGTCCTTCTTGGTGCCCAACGTGGGGCAAGAAGACTTAGAGATAACCACATCTGATCAGAGCATGCTAGCTGGAATTTATAGCTGTTAATTGGCAGGGTCCTGCGCTTGCTTGCCTTACTGGATATTAGAGTCTGGTGCTTGTTAGTGGCTGTTTCGGATTTTGCTGTTTATTGTAGCACTTATCACCTTACTCTGCTGTGCCAGGGAACATTTTGTTAGCAGCAGTGGCCACATGCCTAGGCTGGCATAGGGCCCAGGCACTGCTGCTGTTCCTGTACCGGACATACTGGAACACCAGTGTTACGGAGTTAATTTTCATTGTAGCCCATAGGGTGTTGTGTTTTGGATTTGTGACTGAAACGGTGTTGACAATACCCCGATGTTTGAGCTGTTACTGAACAGTGTTTGCACAGCACCAATGCCTTTTCTTTTTCCCACTCTGCCCTACCCGTGAGTAGGCTGGGGGTAGGGACGCAACCAGGGCAGCTGGCCCCAGCTGACCAAAGTCCTATCCATTAGCAAGTAGAAGCAGAATCTCCAACTTGTAAAATTGATGTATTGAGTCATGCTCCTGCAATCAGTTTTGCAGTTGTCTAACTTTATTTTTTTTTTTTTTTATATATATAGATATATGATTCTATGTAATTACTTATGTAGAACTTTAAGATCATGGCCTTCTTAAACACAAATTGTTTAGCACTTATCGCACAAAATCGTGGTTCTGCTGAAGTTAGCGGCATTTATTACCTGTTTTCTAGGCTAACTCCAAAGTTTACATTTTTTTTCTGTTTTTAGTGAATAGGGCTTGTATTGCAATTTCATGGCTCTATCAAACAAAAATAAAGCAAGCACCATTACAAAATATTAAGAAACTCATCTTTTAAGATGAAGCAATTATTCACACAGTTTCACCATTTGAAATTAATTCTAATTAGCACTGAAAATTCCCATCAAGCTGAAAATTTCACTTTCGTGATGCAAAAATTTCACTAATTATTGCCAAAGAGGTACTACCGTCAAGGCAAATATACAAAATAAAATGTTGATGTTTTTCATGCTACAATATAATGTTTATTTTCCAGTGAAAGATGATAACAGTTTGTGACATAGTATAAAAAAAAAAAAAAAAAAAAGAAAATATGTGTTTAGTTTTTATATTTTTTTCACTCCTGTTCTATACCTTCATTTTGAAATGTATGGTCCGCAAGATACAAGAATTGAAAAACTACTGAAATAACTTGGATAACACCATACAAGGTTCAAAGACAAACTACTATGAAAAATCCACCCTGCTGAAGGGTACCCAGTGTGATAAGTGGAAGTTCTGCAATTAAACAATTTACAGGATAGAAGCCAAAGACACTACTGAAAGCTTAGCTAAAAGTCTGCTGGAATAACGAGTTCATGGACTGTGTATATATTTTCACTAGATGTAGTCATCCTGGGAAAAATCCAGGTATGCTCTATGCACAAGAGTAGTTCCATTGATGAAAACACTGTCAGGGCTGAACGGTAAAGAAGATGCAGATGTTTGTGTTACGCAGTTTCATCTAACCCTCCTCTGCCACCACCAGGTTGTATTCTCACTGAGCAGCTACGGTTCTCAAGGCCTTCCTATTCGAGGGAGCTCCCCCTCCCCATGGTCTAAAAGTTTGCATGGGACTGAATGCCAGGACTTCTGGATTCTCACTTTGGTTCTACTGTTGCTATTCCATGACCTACCATAATCCAGGTTAAACCACCTCCCTCCTCGTTTCTGGGAAAGAAAGGTATTGCTGACCGCCCCCGCCTCCCCTTGCCAGGGCACTGAAGATGAATTGTTATGTGAAATCCACAGCATTTCAGGTGTGCTGGGTATGTAAGAACCAAATCAATAATGCGAACCCGCATTCTCAGAGAAGCGGTTGCATACGCCTCAATACTGGGATGGGTTCTACCTTTGTCGTAGTGTAGATTAAAGACACGTGGAGCCGAGGCTACCCCTACAATCATTTCTTACCAAGGCACTGCTGGAATGCAGCACCACAGCTCCATATCTGCATTGGTTTTCCCTCTCAGCCCTATGTATGGAGAACATCCACCTGTAGCTTTCTATTCCTCCTCTGTGCTACAGAAGCATTACCAAATGGAGATAACCAGGGCTCAGGATTAAGGYCAGTCTCCATCCCCAGGGATTTAGAACTTAAAATTAAGTAAAAAGTAAGACAGAGTACTGATTAGAATGAAGAACTGATACACAAATCAGAAGGGGCTGCTATTTCTTCCCAGACAAAAGCAGCTGTAAAGTGTGTATTTGTAGGAATGAAACATCTGCCAGATAAATCACCCTCAATTCTTGCTGGCAAAACATTAAGGTCCTTTGAGGAAGCACACGTCCGAACTACTATGTATGACTGTTTTAAGAGTTTTTAAAAAAATTGTTGTTCTGCATGACGATGGCTGAAAGGTTAAGAGCTCCCAGACTTGTCAGTCCTTTTCACAGCCAGACCCCCGCCAAAATCACAGCCATAGAGTTCTACCCGAAGAGCAATACCATGACACCACGTTCTTGGAACAATGCGGATAAACCTAGACAGGATGGGTGGATTAAAGAAATGCTTGACGTGCCCGTTGCTGTCTTCATTACCTGAGAAAACCTGCAAATACACAAACACAAAATTAGTTAAAAGGCAGCACTTCAAAAAACCCTGCTTTTTCCTTTTAAAATGGTTCCAAGCTGTTGCATTAGCCATCCAGGGTAGATGGACTGGCTCATTTCTGATTTTACGTAAGATCACGTCCAGTCTCTTCCTAAAACACTGGGTCAAAGCTAATTCAGGCCAGCAATACCTGAGTCTGAATGAATTAAACAGCCTCTGTTTCCATCCACACCATGAAATTTGCCATTCTAATTTGGATGGACTGAAAAAAAGAAACTTCCCTTATTTGACCTCTGCTAATAGCCCTTGTGGGTTAGGTTGGTGTAAGGTGTTACGAGCAACAATATAAAGTACCGCGTCCACTCTGTGGGTATCTGGAGCTCTCCAGCTCTGTTACAGCAAAACTGCTCACTAACATTAATTTCACTATAAAATCAAGGCAGAAAAAAAAAAGCTGAAAAGAGGCCTTGGGAAATCCATTGTTCATTCAAATTAAATGTCCTCATGCATTCAAATTAAATGTCCTCCTTTACAAATAGTGTCAGCTCCTTTTATCACAGTGTTGACTGCATTCTCTACAGATTTGGAGTTCTTTCCTTTTATTACTGTTAAGTACTATGATCAAAATCAGATGGATATTATGTCATTATCTGTAGTAACCCCAGCTCCCTAGCATTTTAAAATCCTGTGAGAATATCTCTTTGGCTGGGTATTCTGCCTTTGGGCCTTGACTGTGCTCAGCATCTAAAACCAAGCGATAATACAATTGTCTGAGCTGAGGATGATACCTTTGCCACTGAGCTTGAACCATCTGTATAGGATTTCCACTCTGAGCCTTGGTCGCTGTATAGAATGACATAGGTTTTCACAAAGTTTTCAGCAGATACGGACTTGACCCCCTGGGTAGCAATAGCAGTTATCTTCTTAATTGTGAGGAGATCAATTTGCAGCCACTGTTGGTTGTTGTTCAACTACAATTGATAAAAAGGGTTGTCTATTAGCAAACATGTCTATGTCTTTATTTGCTTAAGTGAAAAAACCTGTTTAAAGATAATTAAAACCGCATCAAAATGCACCAAAACTGTATGAAAGAAGTGCAGAAGAGTAAAGCTGAGGCAAAAGTCACAAGCGTTCTTGGTGGTCCATACAATTACCTTCTTCACTGCAGATGGTGTATTTGGTATCTTAAGATTTCCACATTAATTTCCAATACGTAATGAAAAATAACACAGATTTATCTCCAGTATTAAAATGCAATACATAATACTAATACCAAATGCTTATGCAAACAGTAGCTTCCAGCAAATCTCAGGGTGCTTTGTAAAGAAATGCAGCTCCATTTTGAAGACACAGAGGCTCACATGCCTTGCTGAAGGTCATCCAGCCCCATTATCCATTAAACTGCACTGCATATAAACCAACCCAGGAAGGCTTTCTTTAACCCCCTGGAGCCAAATAGTCAACTGGTATTCATCTCCTGCAATTAAAAGGGCTATTTCTGCAGGGAAGTGCTGCAGGCTCTGGCCCAGAGGACACCATCCATCTCTCAAAATATGATTTCATTGATGTTGCCAGAAGTTCAAGAAGTTTTCTACTGGGAGAGCTGAATGGGCTTCTTCCCAAAGGATGGCTAAAGAGCTGTGACATAACCCTATCACRCTTGGCACCGGACACAGCATGCAGGAAGCACATGAGCACACAGGCAGCATAAATTTATTAACAGTAGCTGTCTTGCTGTCGTCCTGATTTTTCACTTGTTACCTTGGCTCGCCAGGCATTTGTCCTTCCTTTCTGATTGAGACGAGCAAGCGAAGGGTCCCAAGTGTTAAACCAGGATGTCTTAACAGATGAGGCTGTTATCTGGGTATTCTTGATCTCTTCATTTTCCATTCCAAGTGGCAAAAAGCAACCTGTTAAGAAAAGCACCATGTTATCTCCCGTTCATCCAAGTAGCCATAGCCTAAGCAACAATGTTGGAATTGAGAACACCCACAATTTTAGCTTCATTTAATGTATTAGGTAAAAATTTTGCCAGAAAGGAAGGAACCCATTCTTACCATCTACTTCACAGCCCAGGAGCTCCATGCGAAGAGTAGGCCTGTTGTAGGCCTCGGTTGGGTAGACTCTGATGTACCTAGCAATAATAGGGGGATCAATGATGTTCTCTTTTACCCCATAGGCATCGGAATTACCTTCAAAAATCTATTAAAAAAAAAAAATCCACACAGAGTTAATTTAATGTAAACACAAGCTTGGATGCTGAAAACCCGCTCTTTTATGAAAGTAGTCTTTTTTACACCATTAGCCCCCATCCACTGTGATGGAGTGCCCTGTGCTGCAGGGCAACTTGAAATATTTCATGGTCCTCTCTTAGCATATTTGGAAGTGCCTGAAGGCCTCAGTTCAAATAAGCAACCCATTTCTATGCACTATATAAGTCTGTAAGAAGACATTAGTAAGGAGGCAAAAGGAGAGGTAAGAGACAACAGGTTTTCAATTTGGGAGTTGTACCATAGAAACCTCAGGGTAAACTGAAGGGAGCTGTAATTGGCAGGGCTGGAGTGGTTGGGCATAAAATGAACCTCCTGCAGGGTATGGCCATACTTATTACACAGGCCTTCTGCAGGCAGTTCAGACAGTTTAACATCCAACTGTTGTGACAACAGGAAAGGAGGGAGAGGAAGGAGGACCTAGTCCCAAATGAGGTAGGGCCTGATTTTTAGTTCAGCTCCCTGCTTGCTTCAAGCAGCTGACATGGGCTTAGGAAATAAAAGTAGGGAGAGATGCTTGATGAGAAAGCCAGAGTCTATACAGTCAGGGTCACAGGGCCAATCTAAACCCCAGTCTAGGAGGTTCCTCACCTTATAATTTGTCTTCTGGTCTGAATCCGATTAGATTGCTAAATGCCCTTTGGGGCCTCAAGTTATATTATTAAGTCCCGGAAGGCCATCATTTTTTCCACTATCTCTTAACATACAACTATCACCTCAGTGCATCATCCAATGATGCTACATAGGTTGTCACAACCCCTATGGCACGTACAGACCTTTTGTGCTGAAGAGCTGTCTCCTTTGAAGGTGCTCCACTTCCGTTTGTCTTTGCTGTAAACAATAAAGAACTTCTGGATGTACAAGGACTTTAAAAACTGCTTGGCTCCCTGCGTCTGTATCCCAGTTAACAGAACTTGTCTTTGAAAGTCCACCTAGGAACAGCAAACAGTGTTTATAAAACCAATAACGCACAGTGAAATCCGTTTCATTCTTTGGCATCTACACAACAGCTTTGAGCCCTGCATTTTAAAACCCACAACACTAACACTCTCAGGAGGAATACAAGCAGATGCCAGAGTCCAAATTAATGCTGCCTCTCATTTCATTTGTGTATTTATTTGTGTGTGCATTTTATTTCAGAGGCCATTTTTCGATGTTCAGCACAGCACCACAAAGACACCTCAAAAGTATCTGTGTCTCCGTGCTAGGCAGAACTCTGCTATCCTCATTTTACAGGTAGGCAAAAGGAGTATAGAGAAATTCAAGGCTCATATTTTCATAAGCTGCCTCTGGTTTTGGATACCCAGGCTGAGAAAAGGCATATGACATTCTGAAGTGCTGAAAAGCCACCATTCCTGCTAATATCAGATCCAAAAACTTAGCACATAAAATCAAATCAGCAAGATGTTCCTATCAGCAGTGAAGCTCATTCTTCGGGATATGCCCTCCACATCTCTCCATGCTTTACTGCAGTAGCCTCAGCTTCTCACTACCATGTCCCCTTATCAAATCCTTTCTCTTCCCAACATTATTTCCAGTTCCACATCAGATCCCCCAACTTCACCTCCACTAGCTTGCTAGCATGTCAAATGTTAGCAAGCCAAACATAACAGCCCCCTGTTGAACTTACACTGCAACACTAGTTTGAGTCTTTCTTTTCTCCCAACTGCTAATTTTAATGAGATTTGTAAGAAATCAACTATCTTCCCTAAATTTGGGTGCAAATTGGCTATCTGGTGCAAAAGTGATTGGGATGGAAGAAGTGAGGTGACTGAATGATATAGTCCTTGAAGCCATAATTATAAGCTTAATTTCCCTGTGAAGCCACACTGTGCTATGCCAAGTTGGACATAGAAGCATTCAAAACAAACAAACACAAAACTATCTGAAGCGATGTTTGAGAGTATTACACTTTAAACAATCACCAAGACATACATACATAAATATAAATATATACTGTTAGGTAGACGGAGGAAAAAAAAAAGTAATGGAAAGCATGACTCCATTTGCCTACAAAACAGTTACAGTCTAAATTGTGAGGGTAACTGTCCAGCCAATGGGCCTCAATAGCAGTAGAGACTGGGTTACTCCAGGGGAGGGGGACAATTTATGGTATCACCAATCAAGCTTGCTGCATCTTTTCAGTTTTCCCCAGCACGCTTCTCAGCAAGAACAAGAGCAACTTGACCTTTTAAAACAAGTTGCAGGAAAATCACAACACAGGATTGTATGGCCATACCCAGGCTCAATGATGGTCAAGCACGTGTTGTACCAACCATACCTGGATCCAAGGGAGTTGTTCTTTTTCCATTGTAGTGCTCCAAGCATTGTATGTTCCAGAATTGTCTAATCGGGCTAATTTAGGTTCCCAATAGTCTAGGCAGAAAATATGAATAAAGCAAGAATTTAAAGAGAGGTACTGAAAAAAAAATGGAGGCTCTAACTAGCTACTGATGTTGAGTGCTTCAGTTCTTTTCCAATCTGTCTTGGGAAAAAAACCCAACGTAAAACCATACTCTAGACTCTAAAACCATAATCTAGGATAATTTGGACATGGTCAGCAACTGAAAGTCAGCTGTTACCCTGCAAAGTTTTATAGTTGGCAGAATGACTTTAAAAATAACAGCCTTTTATGTAATGTACTGTCTACTGATTTGGAACCAGGGTCTAGAGTTTGCTAAACGAGTTTTGGCTGCCAGCGGGATCAGACATAAAATGTGCTCTACATTCATGGCAGAGAGCTTCCCACTGCATAAGGAGGTTTCCGTGTTAACAACTGATATGAAATATATATGTGACAGCACAGCTTTCAAGCCTTCATAACACTGTGGTGGGAAATGAAGAAAGAAAATTAAATCCACATAAAAATCAGTTTTCCAAAATAAGTAATTTATTTGTTATTTCAGGGGAAAGAATGTGTGTTCCTGCATGCGTGTGTAACCTTTATACCTTGATTTGCCACTGTCCATGTAAAATTCTATCAGTTTCTCTATCAAGTGATCCCACTTTTATACCAGGAATAAACTTGATAAATTAAAGACTCTGTCATTGCTCTGGATGCCAGGTTCCCAAATCTTTCATAACAGATACACTTTGTCCTTCACATCTCATACCACTTGCAAATCTCCAAAGCTTTTTGAACACTTGCTGTTGATTTTCAAGCAGGGAACCCAAAGGACAAAAAGATAAAGCTGGATTTGTTCCAGGTCATCCAGCAGGCCACGGACAGAGGAATCCCTGACTCTCAGGCCTCAGTAGACCTGTGACGCTGTTAAAATACAATGATGAGGGCTACCTAGTACAGCTTTCAGTCTCTGCCTGCAGCACTGGAGAGCTTTTTAACTCAACAGTTGATTCACTGCTGAACTGATCTTGTAAGCCATATCATGAGATGCCAAAAGAATATGGAACTGCAATACTTTGCTGGGGATATTCAGGAGCATGCCTGGACCTTTTCAGGTATGAACTCACCTATGTGATCTGAAGCGCTGATTTGTGAATCGAGTATAACTCCACTTGCTAGACCCATTGGAATCCTGCACTCTAAAGAGAGCACAGTAAGTTTGTTGTTAAAGAAAAGGAGGGCTATTCCAATGTATATTCTGGGGAACCTTCTAAGACAACATCATTCAGAACAATTCATAGTAATACTGTAACATCACCACACTCTTCCCAGAGAAGGCCAAGTTAATCTCTGCAATTTCTCTCAGCAGATTAATCCACTGGTCACTGTGAGGAAACCTCAAATTCAAAGCTAGTATGCTAAAGGAATAAAGGTAGTATGCTAAATAATTCAAAGCTAGTCTGCTAGAGGCTAAACATTTTTTCTTCTAGAATAAATTTACAGTAACCACTCCACCCCCTCCTTGAAAGCACAGAGAATCTGCTTTGGGTTTTTGCAGAACAATCTTCCAAATTTATTGTTAGTGATCCTGAAAGGGTAGAAATGACTTTATAGCTTGACTCCCCCAGCCAAAAAACACCTTAGTTCAGTACCTTTCTCTATAACCAAATAGGATGCCTGCATTCCTGCTTGCTGGTATTCCCCCACTTCAGTATCTAAAAGCCACCAGCCAGGTCTCTGCGGTTTCATTTCAATTGTTCTAAATGAGCCTTGAAAAAAAGGGAAGAGAAATGCATCAGAAATGTTAGCATTATAAGGTTGATGTTGGCAAGGCTGGATGTTAATCCAAAAAATCATCCTATGACTTAATCCAGAAAAATTAAATAACCTGCTGCACATTGCAGAGAGCGCAAGAACTACCACCATCTCAATCATTTTTTTTCTTAGCAAGCAAGTTCCAGCTGGAGACTGAGATTGGAATTAAGTGACCAGATCAAAACCTAACCTTCGCTGCTGGTGCAAAGTACAAAACCCTGGATGCCTGTATGTAACAACAGATATCTGCACATTAAATACAGTGCCAAGCGATGTAATGAACAGTGCTATTAAGTTTATTACATAATGTAGGGATGTTAATTCTGTGGTGCTGATTATAGTTCTTACTCCTGCTGCCCCAGTGTGTTGGTCAAGTAACGTAAAGGATGAATGTAAAGAAGCCAAAAGTAGATGTGGGAAAATCAGATGTATGGGCCCTCCCCTCACTTTCTGCATGCCCCAGGAGGGCCAAGGATTGAGCAGGAAGCAGATACGGTTTAGGCTGTTTGCTGCACTTCTTAGAAAGCACAGTACATGCTTCATTGCTTTTCTTATATTCCTAGTTAGTGCAGACATGATAATTCTGGTTCCCATTTAAACAAAAACACATGGAGATGTCATAGTGAAAAACATCACCTTAAAAAGCTTAAATAGTGAATAAACCACCTATTGTTCACTAAAATAAACTCCTATTACTCCTATTATTCCAGCCAATCCCATTATTTTGATCTCCTTGTTTCCTGGGGGTTTTTTTAGGGGTTTTTGTTTGTTTGTGGGTTTTTTTGGTTTTGGGTTGTGTGGTGGTTTGTTTTGTTTTGTTTTGGGTTTTTTGGGTTTTTTTTTGTTTTGTTTTTGGKTTTTTTTGGGTTTTTTTTTGTTTTTTTAACAGTTGTAGCTGGCAATACAGGCTTCATAAGTAATGTTATTGCACACTCGCACTGCTGACAGTGACGGGCAACGTAGTATATCCTGTGGCCTAATGAATGCTTTTAGCCCATTTCCCTTCTCTCTGGACATAAGATTTCTCCTAGGGCTCACATTTGTTCTTTCTCTTCTGTATCACACTCATCTTGACATTATGAAAATAAACCCTCACGACACTGAGCYAGATACCAATAGTCTCTCTCCCAGCAAACATCAGTGAGACTTCAGTGGCATTGAATCCTGGGGATCCACGAACAGGATTGCTGCGCTATTGTACATGTGTCATTTCACGAGGAATGGGTGGCTGACAGTATCCTACTGACTTCCTTTTTCCAATACTGACCTTTACTGTTGAGCACCTTCCAAAGCCAAGCCCAGCACTATGACCTCCTTTGCAGATAGGAAGAGAGAGATGCAATAAAGGYGAGAAACCCACTCATGCTCACGTATCTGGTGAGTGGCAAGGAAAGCGCAAAACAGAAGGTAGTGCTGCAGACCATATTGCTATTCATTTTCCATATATATCCCTTCTCATCTGAGAGGAAGACATTTGTCCAAGCACTTAAGTTTTGTCTGTGACTTTACTCGTATTTCCAGTTTTAGAGGACAGCAGTGTTATCTTTATTTCCCCCCTCCCACAGCATTAAGTGAGGTACGAAGCGATGATTTTCCTTCTGACCATCATAGGCAAATGAACTGTCAGTGCTCTCAAACTCTTTCTTACCGTGCCCAAAGCCAACTTCTGTTCACCTTTACATCGTATGATGACAACAGACTGCAGTGGTCACCCCTTACTCTGCTCTGATACTTACCTGGAAGGAGTGTGTATGTACCAAGCTGATGCTTTGGCTCTCCTTGTTCTATGAAGGTCTGTCCATGAAAATGAACAACATGAATGTCTTTTGGCCCACCCATATTCAGCAAATGCCATCGGACCAGTTCACCTTCATACATCCTCAAGCCTTGTAAATTGTAGGTAATCCCATTAATGGCTGAAAAAAAAAAAATTGTAAGGAAAACTGCTCACAAGACAGGTCTCAAAGTGCTAGAATGTAGTTGTTAAAAATGGGTCAAATACTTAATGAAGTAATGCATTTGGGAAAAACACCACTTTTTCCAATTCAAAGTGCTATACACTTTATAGTCTACATACATCAATTCAGAAAATCCAGGGACCTCACCAGAGGATTTGAGCACAGTTTGCTTGCAACAGGAGAACAAGGAGGTGTAAGAAATTAAACGTCAGATGGGAACATCAGGCCCAAAAGAAAGGACAGCTATCCAAAACGTGTTCTGCAGCTTACATTTCCACAGCTGTAGTCACAACTGACACCTTCGATTAATAACTGATTTTATAGACCACATTTTCAAAAGGCAGATTCCACTTCTCAACATGCCTTTTTCAAACATGATCACTTACAGCACACAAGCATCAGATTTTCAAAGACAGAAACATAGACTTTCRTTACTAACCATTATTTCAAAGAGAAAAAAGGGTTACCTTTGAACAGTCACCCACTTACTTAACTCTACATGACTAAAACCTCTGTATCCACAGAGAGGTGTATGAAGGGCTGTCCTACAGCTGCTTYGAATTCCTCAGTAGAACTAGGTGATTTAACAAATTATTACAATATTTTAAAATTTCTTACAAAAAGTTTTCAGGGTATTAGCGTCTTATTGAAAAGAGGGTTTTTTGGTTTTCTTTTTTTTTTTTTTTTTTTTTTTTTAAGTATGGGGGGTAGATATATGTGAGTGTGAGAGAGAAGTTTTCTGTTGAAAGTTTCAGTCTAATACGTCCTTTCTTCATTTTAGCAACAAATTTCCAGTCAATGCTAATCTTTACATATAAAACTATGACTATTATGGGTACAATGGAGAACAACAAAAAAACATTCACATAATTAACGTGTAGGATTTATGCATGTTGAAAGGCACTGTGAGCTGAGATACCTCCCCCAACACCTTTCCCTCTACCCCAATAAACTGAATACTTGGCAAAATGAAATAAGTACCATAGAATTTGTGGCATTGCTGCATTTCTTGGGACTTCTCAGTACAAGGCCTTCTAGAATGTTTGTCAAAGTACCAGCTTTTCTCTTCATCAAAGACCATAAAAAGCAAGAARAAGTCTCGGGTCGATGTTCTGCTGTTGTTTGACTTACTGAAGGTTCCTTTTTGACAGATCAGTATTGGCCCAATCAAACCAGAGTGAATATCTTTCTCCTAGAAGGTAATAAACTCATATTAGACGTAAAAGTGGATTTCCCAAAAGATGTCAAAAAACCCCATAGCAGTCTATAGAAATGCATCAGGCCCTAAAAATTTAAAGCAGAGGCCAGAATTGCCGTTGCCTTGTATCTTTACTTTCCCCTGCTCAGTCTACCAAGGAGTTCCCCAATTTGAATTCTTCCACAGCTTATATCATCTTTTAACTGAGTGTAAGAGATTAAATGTCAGATGGGAACATCAGGCCCAAAAGAAAGGACAGCTATCCAAAACGTGTTCTGCAGCTTACATTTCTACAGTCATACAGTAACATCATTTGGAGATATTCAAAACCTGACTGGACATGGTCCTGGACAACCTACTCTAGCTGACCCTGCTTGAGTTGGGAGGGGTGGAGTAGATGATCTCTAGTGATCCCTTCCAACACAAATGTTTCTGTGATTCTGTGATCAACCCCAGCAACACTACCACTTCTATTTTGATTTCCTTACCAGATTTAAATCGGAGTAGTAGATCCAGGACCGACAAGCTGCTCCTGAGTGCACAGGTCCCGATCGCCTGTTTGCATACCATACGTATATATAACTGTTATTTGGCCGAACTTCGTCATCTTCCTTAAACCAAGCAGTAGATTCATCATCATAAATGCTTCCCTCAGAGGACTTTTCATAGAGCAGTCCGTGAGCATGGAGGGAATATGGTCTGGATGCCAGATTCATAAAATGAACCTTAAAAAAAAAAAAAAAAAAAAAAAAAAAAAAAAAGGGGGGGGGAAGAAGAAGAAATAGATTCTTTTTAGCAAATTCAGGCCTAAATCAAAGTCCCCACATGATACATCCCCATGACCTCAAACCAGGGTCAAGATGTCAAGATTTGTATAATGATTACAGGCTACGTCATGCATGGCAAAGCTGGCAGGGATAGCTTTTGACATCTCCATGCAGAGTCACCCTCTTTGATGCGGGTAGTTAATTAAACAGTAGAAAGCATGAGTCTAACTCTCTGTCTTCCACTGAGTCTAGGTTCCTAGGACTTTTACTGCTGCCCTTCACATCTGGATATGCTTAGTTACAGCAAGCAGGGAGATGGGGAGTTTCTACCTCTTATGCTTTGCTACACAGTTGTACTGAAGGGCACAAAATAGTAACACTAGACCTCTGTATGTATCACTCTCACGGAAATTAGTGCTTCTCAGTTGTCCCAAAGAAGCATGAGGATAGGGAGATTACACATTTACCTCTCCTTAGAGAATGACGCTCCCAAGCTAAAATAGCCTCTTTCTTCTCTACTCACGTTTTTATGTAGCTCAATGTGTTCCTGTTGCGCACTACTCCTACTGAAATAAGCAGAAAGCAGAGAGATCTACTCTCCCCATCTAAGTCCATCCCTGTGTGTTGGAAGACCAGATGAAGAAGGATGAGAGAAGGGAAACTCTACAGCGATGTGCTTCCTAATGCAAATATACCACTGTATCGCCGAGGACACAGTTCCTCTCCATCCTTCTTGTTTGTATTAGAACTAACCAACCCATTTACAGCAAAAGTTTTCAGAGGAAAATAGACTTTTTGGACAAATATGTATATTCATCTTGAATACAAATTTACTAATTTCTTTTAAAAAAATTAAGAAGCTAGTAAGTAATAAGAAGTAATATTTCCAGTGCAATCTGAGTGTAAAAAACTTAATTTTTTTTTAATGTTAAACTTAAATCTCATTTTACATTAGACTGATAAGCCAGTATTTAATGTTGGGAAACATAAGAAAGAAAAACAGAAGTCAATTTACTGTGGACAGGAGAGAAAAAGGATGCGTTTCAAAGAAACACATCACTCTGCTTGTATATCCACACTGCAATTTCTAGCTTTGAAAACTGTTTCCTCATCATGATCTTTTAAAAAATCTGTGGTATTTTTAGACCCATTCTATGTCACACTGTAAGACTGCCATAAGAATCTTATTCTGCACACATATTCAAAACATTGACCTACTAGGATAACATCGTCCACTTCAGCCCGGATAACTGGCCCCAGGATGCCAAGGTGTTCTTTATATTCGTCTTCATCCTGAAGAGTCGTAAAGGTACTGTCTGTATAGCTTTGGAAAATCACCTTGTATGTGGTGCCATCTTTACAGGTTTTGTCATTCATCATTGTACTGAAAGGAAATCCCCAATTAAAAACCCACACAGTGAATCAGAAATAATAGCTTTGATGAAATCTGAGAACTCATACAGCAGGAACATTTCAGAATATAAAGAATAAACACACAAATAAGTGTCAGATGATTCTGAAAATTGTGACTTGCAATGTTTAAGCAGTTCTAGTTCTACAGTTGTACATGAGATCCTTCAAAGATTTGGTCAGCTATCACTGCAAAACTCCAACTAGTCTCCGAAAACCCACCTGAGCTCTATTTTCATTTTTTACCATTAGCCTTAATAATCTGAATCAGAGCTTAGCTCAGAGTGTAGTGAGGCTACCACCTATACCCTACTGTCTCACAGATGTACCTTCTCTGGAAAGCTAACAGAAACACATTTTACATTTGATGATATCTGCATTTTGTAACACAGAGCTGGTAAGAAAAAATAAGCTTTTAGGCGTTCAAACCATTCTTCAGATCTTAAATAGAAGCACCAAAATGCTATTATTCTGTTAAAACATAGTATCATTCCCTATGAACCTTGCCTCATTATCAATTCTGCAAAACCCAGAAACTTAACCGAAGTCAYCTAGTAGGAAGAAAGGCTGGTTTTCAGCTCTTCAACACACTGAGACAGTATATGCCATGGGCTCTGTTAATTTCATTGGAACTATGCACCTCACACCAGCTGAGGATGAACCTCGCTGGGGAGATCTATATAAAGCTCTGAGCATAAGCATTTCTTTATTTTGCAAGTGCGCAAAGAAACTGCCTGTGGTTTCTGCCATTTTTGCAAGTGCCATTTATAAGGACTGAGATGAGGCAGGAGTAAACCTGAAGAATACTGAAAAATATCAATCAAATAAAATGGAAATTCAATTTGAGAAATTATATATGTTTCGAGCTGAATTTTGTATAACGAAAATTTTCTTGCTCCCGTTTTTGCTGCTTTTGATAAAAACCTGAAGTTGTGGCAGCTTTGGTCTTGTTCATTTCAAGGGCCACAAAGTTCAGCTTTTTGATGAAAAGTGACTAGGAATTCTACACATTGTAGACTGATCCTAATTTGTATGAATTAGGATAGCGAATTTTTAGTATAAAGTTTCTCTCAAGTCACATATACTCTTTGCTGTGGCACAGTGGCCAGTCTTCCCTGTCAAAACATAAGAAAGCCTCTCAACGTTAGGGTTTGTGATCCAGTCACCTTCTGATTTCTCTAAACAGTAGGAACAACAACGCAATAATTCATGCAGCTTTATTTTTACTTTAAGGCAGTCACCAGTGTGGTTTATCACTTTGCATCTTTCATATATTTTTCAGTACTGCAGCCTTGTGAGGTTGGAAAGTGCTATCCCATTTTACAATAGAGAACTGAGACACCAGAACCACTTCTTGCTAGTGCTAGAAACTGTGATTTCATCCTGCCTATAAGAACATCTTGTCTATATTAGGTCCGTCAGTCCATTAAATTCCTGGAAAGACTTTGTACAAGGAGGTCTCTGAGGTCTCTATCCTGTCTCTACTACAGAATCCAAGAACTCAAGGAGGAAGTAAAACAGGTCATTCAAGTATAACAAAACTAACTGGAAGTTTCCCTCTTGACCTCTTACAGTGGGTTTTCCAACTTCTGTTTTGAAGAGTGTCTCTAGTGAGTCTACAAAAGTGGGTTAAGAAAAAAAAGGGGAAAAAAAGAAAAGGAAAAAAAAAAAAAAGAAAAGAGTTCTTAGTTGTGTTGCTCTTGATTATAGTAATCTCTCTCTATGACATTCTAGGGGGGGTCCCAGCCTCCCATGATAAATTCTTAGGGTTCTGCAACTGAAATGTTGGAAATCACATTGCACATTACAGATGCTCTCAAATTTATCAGCATGTGAATCAACATTCTGCTAGTATGTATCAGGATGGTGTGCAAAATGAAAGCAAATGATTTAGCCAAACCTTTTTTTATATCCTGCATAGTTCCAGCAGACCTCTTTAGCTGCAATATAGTATCTCCTCTCATTCCCTTTGCTACGCAGGTAATGTTCAGCAATTTCATCTGGGTTACGTTGTTCATTGATATTCACTTTTGGGTCTGTCATGTATGGGTCATCAAAGCTCACATAATGGTATTCGTATTCACCGCCTGATGTTTCCTCACTGTAAGATCCTTCCATAACATATTCGTAGCCTCCATTTTCTTGGGGAAGCCCAATCATGATTGATGGCTTAAGCTGCCGTGGGGTGAGCGTGTAATTTAGCAACTCTGCATGCCTGGCTCTAGTCAGATCCACTGTATGGTTGGCCTCACTGGGTGCCCCTGTGATGTTAGTGCAACACGGCAGCGTCGTGTGGTTGGTCTCACTTGGAAACAGTGTACGGCCAAACCCTGCCATAGAATTGGTGATTTTTTGGGGCTTTTTACTCCTTGGGCTCAGCAAGTGGGTCATTTTTGGATACTCCTTTTTTTTCCTTCGGATCTTGATGAAGGTTCCAGATGTACTCAAAGTATCATTCTCGTTCCTCTCCTTTCCTTTCAGAGTTGGGTGCATGTGGCTCCCTTTCTGTTTTTCTCCCATTAGATGCAAGAACCCTTGATACTTCTTCATATGCTTCTTATTTATGAATGCTGTACCATTTCTGCCACGATGATTTAACTTACCACTAATAGATTTATCTAAATTTGCCTCTAATCCCAGACTCCCCTTTGCAGACACCAAATTCCATTCCTCATTTGTCATTTTAGATGAATATTTTCCAGCCCTGGGCATTGATGCTTCTAGTAAGTTCTTCACTAGTGCAGGGCTGGAATTAGGGCTTATATTGCCTAACGTATGATCTAAAGAAAAAGCATCTGCTTGTTTATCTTTGGGTAGCTTGGGTTCAGAGAGGCTGGATGCATTAGACCCATCTCCTACAATGAGGTCCAAAGCAAGCGTCAAGTTAACTGCACGCATGGCATTTTCCATCTTGGTTTCCTCCTCTTCCAGTTCATCATCATAATTATTTGGAAGCTGGCCAGTTCCCACCACGTCTATATCGGATGCATTCTCTGCRTGATGCACAGAATGAGGTGCACTTGTCTTGTCAGAAAAAGAGACATTTTTATTTCGTACATGATTTAGGAGGGCATTCATCTTTTGGATGGAGTAAAACTTAATGGCCAGGGAGTTTCGCCTTTTCCTTTTACTAGTAACGTTATAATTTCCTCTTCCTGTGCTTTCTTCTTGATGCTTTTCTGAAAAAAATTTACTGTCCTTTCCATCAGTTGGAAGCTCTTCTGCAACATTCGTTTGGCCTTCCCCATTGCTCAGCAAGTGTTCACCTGCAGACGTTTTACTGTGATCTATTTCATAATCGCTTTGGCTTCTATTCTCAAATACCAAGTCAGCCTTTCCATCACTTGTGCTAGCTAAAAATAAGTCCTCTTCTGCTGTGACTGATGTGTGATTTGACTGGAATGTTTCAGCCTTGATTGGGGGAAGAGGAGTGATACGAGTTTCTAAGAACTTATAGGTGTTTGTGGATTCACTACTATTTATAGCTGTCAGACCTGAGCCAGCCACCATCTCAGAACTAGCGGCATCAGTGCCTTCATACTGTTCCCAGGCCAGTGCTGTAAGGTTTTGTTTTTCTTCATCGCCTGTTGCCTTCCTTGAGCTTCGGATGGAGTAAAAAGAAGCCAAGTAATCCTGATAATCCAAATCCTCCTTATCTCCTCCTCCTTCTTGCACATCTTCTTCAACTGAGGTGGAAACAGCCTTTTTATCAGTCTTGGTGTAAGTGAAATCCACAACATCAAACATGTAATCTTCCTCGCAGTCACATCTGGCATCTCTGAATCTCAGCCTCATGCCGTAACTCATCTCTGGGGTACCCCAGGATGCTAAAAGCCAAGTACCTGCAATTGAAATAAAAGTGTTTTTCTAAGATGCAGTAGTTACAAGAGTGGACATTGCCTATCATGTAAGTGGTCGGGGCAAATTGCTGGGTTTGTTTCCACAGCACCTGCTATAGCAGAGTGCTAATCCTCATCTGGGATTTCCACGAACTTTCACTGCAATAAAAAATAATTAATAAATGTAAATAAATAATAGCACATATGAATAAATACATCTAAGAGCTGGAGCTCTTCTCCACAGATTAAGCTGTACCTAGGACCCAAGTCCAAACATAACCCATGAAAGAGATAGATATGAAAAAGAAAGAAAGAAACAATATAAAGGAATCTATGTTTAGATCTGGATCTAAGATTGGGATCTTTTGAGATAAAGTTTTAATTTTGTCCTGTCCTTAGTGTTGTATGCATTGCCACACAGATAGAGCATTCTGAACAGAACAAATATGTTCTGAGGCAACATTGACAAACATCTGACAAACATGCTATTTTAAAAGCTTTTGAATGCATAAAGGATGATCTTTAAAAGAACAAGTAATTTGAATTTCCAATCTGGACACAAAACATTAAGCTGCCAATCTGAGGCATCTTAGGTTAACTTAAAGGTTTTAATAATTCCTCCAAAACCTAGTCAGAAGATAAGTTCTCCATTTGAAACTAGGATCTGCAGAGAACAAAATACAATCTGTTTCCCTAAACAGCATCAAATCAAGTTCTTTGCTTGTTACAGCTTGCTTTTGGAACTAGCAGAAATGACAGAATAGACAGAATTAACAGAGCTTGAGAAAACCAGCCTTTTTTATTAAAAAGGTCACATACAATTTTTCTGTATTTATCAGAGTTTGAAGTGACCTGCATAGCTTTCCTTATTTCTAACAGCAGCAAATTTACAAAAGGAAACATGCCCTAGATGGACAGAACAGATCACATACCAAAATCAAGCAAAAGTACAACTTCATTACTGGGGAGGTTTCCATAAAGTTTGATGGAGTTTTAATGATTCCGTAGTCTTGAACAATAAAAGCCACTTAACATACAAGACATTTTTAACTTATAAGGTCTTGATGCTGTGCAATCACCAAAACCAAGCTTTGAGGACGTAAAGAATTTGTTATTTAAATAGATAAAAGATACAAAAGCCATTGGTATTTTAAATAGGATAAGGATACCTAAACCTTGTGGGATTTTAGGATGATCACTAAACACTCACAGCTTTCAGTGAGGAATAATCGCTGTCCTTTTGCAGGTAATTCTGTAAGTGTGGACTACATGGGTTCTAGCGTCACCTTTTCAAGATATGGTATTAATCCTAGTTAGACATTGAGATGTATACCGATGGACCAGTGATCCGATTCAGTCGGGCAGACTGCTAAATGACCACAAGCCTAAGGTGAGGTGTAGCCACTTTGCCCAATAATGACTAGCATAATTTGACAGTCTTGGCCCATTTTAGCTAACTCAGGATGGACAAGTATGTGGCAAAATTGGGAATCATACAGTGGAGTTGATACTGGATTGTTTCCAAGGACAATCTTAGAACTGCCCTAAAATGATCATCGCTAACTCCAATACTAATTGTGAAGTGAAAAAAACCCCAACAAAAAACCAACAAAAAGAGCCACAGTATAGCATACAATCATGCTATGTGCTAAGTCTGTGTAGCCAACAAAACTCCATACACATCAGTTGCACTGGGGAATGATTCAACATTTTCCAGCACTGTGTTTATCTAAAAATCTTTCTTTCCTGTTTAGGTAAGTCCTTATAGACTGGAGATTAAAAAATGTCTTAGAAGAGCTGTCAAACGCTATAGTTTTACCACTTACCAATATTGTCCATTTCCACTGTGACCGATTCTCCACTCATTGGGAAAAGATTCAACACATCTTCATATTTCCCTTGATACAGAAAAGAGTGCCCAGAAAGGCGAACAGAGACAATCTCATCATGAGTGCCAACACTGGAGAAGTGCCACTGAACCACGCTATCTTGGCAAAATCCAAGGATTTCACTGCTGTCAGACACATAGCCATTTATTGCTAAAAGGAAAGCAAAATAAAAGTGGTCTCAATATTTTCAGACTAAGACTTTTAAAACCTCCTGTTTTTTGATATCAGTCCACTGAACTGGACTCACATTTGCACCTGGAAAGAGACTGGCATAGGGCTGAAACCACAATAGTCTCGATGGAGATTCCAGCTCTGGAAATAGTATCTCTAAGGCAGCAGGGTGCTGTGTCAAAGTTAAATAACCCTTGCCTTTGCTTCAGGGTCCAGAGCCAGCTGGTCCCTAAAACATTGCATATTTCTGTACAGTGCCACCTGGCATGGTTAGAAGTTCACTGACTCTCTAGAGAATTCCCTGATTGCACTACATCCGAGAACAAGCAATCACTGAATGCTCAGGTTCACATGAGCTTTCATAATATTCAGCTTGATATCCCACTCACTGTGCATTATGTTCGAGTTATAGAACTTGGGATCATCCCTTTTAACACTGGCAGGGTTGCTGCAGTAGTCCTTGATGTTATCCTCTATGTACCAGCTCTTATTTTCATCGAACACAGCAAACACTGCCTGCTGCTCCCCATCTGCCTTTTTCTGAAAGACAATCAACACAGCAGTTACATTTTATGAGCAGAGACATGTACTAAGGACTCAATCCTACTATCTTTCTTTCTTACTATGTAAGCAATATAAGCTTCACCAGAGTTGTGGTAGGCATGATCCAAGGGCTAAGTGAAAGGGAATAGGGGGTCAAGATTTCAAGGTGACAATCCTATGACTGCAACCAACCTGTGGTGGAGCACTGAGCAAGCCACTAGCACTGCTGATACGCAGATGGTATACGACTGGGCTCTCTGTAAAAGGACCAGCCTCCTGGTTTGACTTGAGCACAAGATTTTGACATTTTTTACTCCGAAGTGATGGTCAAGTCTTTGCCAAACAATATTTCAACAAAGAGAACCACTCTCCCAGAACTCTCCCATGCTGTTTGGGTTGCTCTGGATTCAGTGATGCCTGAGATTGTCAGACCCTGTTGAGTTATATCTGTTACAGAAAGGGACCAGCTCAGATCTGAATGTCTTTAGAGTGTGAAGGTATAATGGCAGCAGGAAAGTTCATTATCAACTCTAGAAACAGACTTTCAAGTCAGGCTAACCTTTTATTGAAATGCTGCTCTTGCTAAGAAAATCAGAATTCCTCTACCGCTGTGGACAGTTAGAGGACTCTCTCTTCAAGTCATTTCTTCAGGAGCCTATTGGTTTAATTGCTCTCTACACGACAGTTCTCTAAGGGGAGCAAAACCAAATTCACTGTAGATCAAATAATATTATTTGAGCAAAATCTATCTCTAAGAAGTTGCCAAACATGTTACCTGCACACCCTTCTGTGTCAATGCTTCACTTTTACAAATCAGAAGTGGGCCAATCAGTCCAGAGGCTATATCTCTCTCAATATCTACAGCACTATGATATAGCCTTGTAATACATTGTGCATCCTGAGCAGTGGGTTGGTCCGTTTTAGCAATTTTCCATTCATAAGTGTATGTCTTCCCTGGTTCAATTCCTCTACTCTGGGTGCCATTGCCTAAGGAAAAATAAAGAAGGAGAACAGTAATGATACAAACTTAGACCCAAATCTTTATATAACATCAGGCTGCACCTTTTAATGAAATTGGTGCAGTTACGCCATTTCAAGCTACTCTGAGATAACTGAAGTTCAGCATGAACTTTTGTCTCTCTCTAAAATCACAAACAAGAACAGAAAACTAAGACACCAAAAAGGGTATTTGTCTATGCTTTGCGGATAATACCTTGGTTTCTCTATAAGGCAACACAACACATCAGCAGAGGCAGAGCATAGAATTGAGGTCTCCCAGTCATGCACATTCCTAGCCAGAGCACCTCCTTTCAAAGCAATGAAATCCTCCGCAACAGTTAGTGGGATGCAAAATGTAATTCACACATTTCTTACTTGTGGGATCCAGAGGATAATCAGCTCCTTCTGCGTTCTTTGAAAGTGTCACTCCATGGAAGTAAATGCTGTAGGGTCGACTGGCCTTATTTTTGAATACAATCTATATTGATAGGCAAATGAAAAAAAAAAAGAACTTAGTATTCAGCAAATCCATGAATACATAACAAAGTTTCAACTACAGTAGAATTTGCCTGGTTTCAGCCCGGGAAGTGCTGGAAAGGCAAAGGGATATCTTAAATATCGTCTGATAATATAAACCCACAGTCTAAATGCTGCTGGTACCTTGCTGCTGGRCTTTGTAAAGCCCACTGAGTGAAGCTCAGCTTCTCACACCTGGTCTCTGGAAAATCTAAAAAGAACACTTGTTCTTCCAGCTACTAAGCACACACTACCTCAGGGAATATGAAGTTCTTAAGAACCTTCAATATGGGAGAAAACAGACTTAAACAGCTTTAAAACCAAATCTTGTCCCAGATTCCAAGACCCAAAGGGGATATGGGAGGAAAAGGCAAAATGTCCTGCCTATTCTTGATGAAATCAGAAAAAAAGAAGAAACGTGCTAAACTCAAATTCAGAGTCACAGAGCATGGTGGCAATTAAAGGTCATGAAACTTTGTGATGCATCATTAAGTGATAACAGAAAGACAAGTGGATGTGACAGCAGCACAAGCTTGTAACGCAAATGCTTTGTAGTTTCACTTCATAACTCCATGAAAGAACATATAACTATGAAAACTGAGTACCATTGTCTAAAACAGCCAGGAAAAATAACAACATAAGGAATGAGAGGCTCATGAAGTTTGGCCTCACATCTAAATCCCCCCAGATGTCCACCTGGGTCTAGCTTTCTTCCATTTTGGACAAGTGTCAACATATAAATATATTTTACAAAAAGCGTGAATGAAGTGTGTTTATGTTGTAAAATAAAGCACAATCATGGAAACTATAGAGGGAGTGCTGAAAAATTTAAGCTAAACACTGTCACTTGTGATCATAACTTTTAATAGTTTATTTATATAATAAATATATTTATATACTTTTTTAATAGTATATTTATAACATTAGCTATATTTTTTTGACAAAAAAACCAAATCAAACTAGTTCTTTTGTATCTCTGCCCAACAGAAAATTATGCTATAGTATAAATAATTTCTGAATTTATGTTACTTACTTTGACTTTGTCATTGAGTTGAGCTCTGATAATAGGGCCCAAGATTCCAGTTTCCTTGGGACGAGGATTTTCCAGACGTTTAGTGAAGCTGGCATCAGTATATTGTCTAAAAATAGCCTTTTTATACTTTTTACCTATGAGATTTGAGAAGTTGTCCAAGTGCTGCGCTTTATAGTGTCTTAAAAATAAAGGAAAAGACAAATGATCAACAAAACTTGAATAGCGACATCTATTAGAATACAGAATTAGCACTCAAGAAACTGGTAGAAACCTCACTACTTGAGAAAAAATCCAAACCCTAAACTAACCTAACACTCTTTGCCCCAAATTCTAACGTAAACTAGGTAAGAAGAAGCTTGGAATATTATTTGTGTTTTAGTATCACATATGACCAATTAGTATCAGAGTTTACATTTAATTGAATAGGGTATACGTGCAAGAAAGAAACAAACTGAAGCAGCAGCCACATTTTCAAGATAGGACAGCAGAAATCACTGTTCTCCTTTTACAAAGGCATAGTTGAGCATAGAAAAAATAAACAATTTGCTTACAGTAGCAAAGACTCTAGGAGAGACAGGAACAGTTAATCCTAGTCAAGCACCATACAATAAGTAGTGTTACACTCAGGTTTAAAAACATTAGTATTGTTAATGCYGAGAGCAAAACTAAGATAAATACTGGGAAGTAACACAAAGTAACATGTTTGTCCTGGTCACCTGCGCTTCAAAAAAGGTTACTGATCAGGGATAAACTCTGTAATTTTGAACAAAGGAGGAAAAATTAGAGCACTGAGGCAGTTAAGCAATGTCATGTAACTAGCAGGGAAAGATATAACAGTTTGCTCCGTGCAGTGCAAGAACAAATAAGAAGGGAAGCAAATCATACCAAAGAAGGAGGAATACTTAAAGAGTTATGTGAACACTATATTCTAAAGAGGTATATGAAACTACAACCCCATACAGGGTAAGGAATTTGTCTTGTTCTCCTTAAATCCTTAAAGGTTCTTATGAACATCAGCTTGTAAAGTCACCAGTACTCTAGCAGTGGGGAACTGACAGACTGCAAATTTAACCGTACAGTGCGCTGGCAGCATTGTGTACTATGACCTCAGGTACGTTACAGAATTCCTTCTATTTACCTTAAGTTGAACAAAATAGCCCAATATGCTTACTTATTACGACTTTTACTACATCTACATTGGTGCCATGCAAAGGTCATTTATAGAGAGACCTCCCTTTCTCCCATTCCCTAAACACTTTATTGTACTGAACTTTTAAAAACTTTTATTCTCCAGAAATATTCCCTCCCTCCCTTTCCCTTCCTCTTAAGGATTGTTTATTTCAGAAGAATTCGTGTTGAAAAGTAATTTAGAAAATAGGCTTGTATGCTACTTAGGGCATTTCCTAAGTCATCTTCATAGTTTGGGCTCCCCGTTAGAGGCAAAAGAAGGTGTCCACTTTTGGGCTCCTCAGTAAAGAAAGTCATTGACACACTGGTGAGAGTCCAGTGGAGGACCACCACGGTGATTAGGGAGCTAGAGCACATGACATAGAAGCAAAATCTTGGTTTATTCAGTTGTGCGAAGACACGGCTAAGGGAGCATCTTATTTTTATCTTCAACTATCAAATGGGAGATTGTAGAGAAAACAGAACCAGACTCTTCTCAGAGTTGCATAGTGAAGAGATGAGACACAATGGACACAAGGTGCAACATGAAACAAGGTTTCCTTAGATATAAGGAAACACTTTCACTGTGAGGTTGCAAAGGTGCCCAGAGAAGTTGAGGAGTCCCCATCCTTGGAGACAGTGAAAACTCAACTGGATAAGGCCCTGTGCAAATGGATCAACTTTGCCGTTGGATCCCCAGAGGTCCTCTCCAACCTGAATTATTCTGTGATTTCATGTTAACATTCCATATTATGTTGACAAAGTATTATTTTACCTATCAAGGCTGTCTGGAATACTTGGGGCATAATCCCAAGTAACTTCTTCTGCAGCAATGAAATATTCCCAGCTTTTGACCATAAGACGTTCTTTATAGGAGAGACGACTCTTCTTCACCTCTTTGTCCCCACAGTCTCTTATAGTGAGGTAACCATGCATTCCAGCTAATTGAGAAGAAATAGTACCATAGTGATTCTCCATTTTATGAACCCTTACCACTTCAACTGCATTTCTCATTTCTTTAGCTAAGGCTGCCAGCAAGTGTTTGTTCATCTGATTTCCATCTTTTCAGGCTTGAAAAGGCTGCATCCATGTAGACTATATATAGGCTGGGAGCCCGCCAAGGASCCCATATTAATCAAATGGAATACAGAAGCTCTCTCAACTAGCCCTCTTTGAAAATACCAGCTGAACAGATAGAAAGCTATTTTTTTTCCTGTTTCTTTTTCAAAACATGTCTTCCAGCTCTTGTAAGAGAGACATTTCTCTCATTCTTTAAAACAGAATTCTGATCACTGCTGAGAGAGAGATACCCACTTTCAAATGATGAACATGATGAATATTTTCATCAGATTGAGTGACCCTTAGCTGAAAGTGCTCAGTTTCTCAGGAAACAGGTGGTTCCTTACTCATTTTATAATGGTGCTTATCTGAACAGCTCACAGAGACTTAAGACACTGGAGTACTGATTCACTGTTGCTCTGTGATCTGCACACAGCARTAAAGCTGCAGGTAAGAACGCCTTTTAGTTCATCGTGCACTGCTTATTCCAACAGAATGCCCTGCTCTCCAGTGGTTTCTTAGTGAAATGACAACCATCTGAAACACAGTAACTGTACCACTGCAAAACAGTAGAAGCCATTTGGGACATAAAGAAGAGAAGGACAACTCTACAGTTGCCTAATAAATAGATGTTTCCTTGCCTTGCAGGTGCTTTTGGACAAGAGAAGATATCAGCCACCTTCCTTCCTCACTCACTGTCATGTTTACTGTGGTTGATGCTCCTCCCACTAGGTTAACAGTAGAAACTCGGCGATGTCTTTGCTCCATGGACTGGCCATTGATATGAATGGAGAAAATTTCTGGCTTGGAACTCATTCCTATCAAATGCCAGCTAATGTTGTCATACGCACAAGCCTCTAAATCTGAAAGAGAAATGAGAGTAGTGTTCAGAATACAGGCAAATCATGCAAGTTCCCTATGCCCACTAGGTCTGAAGTGAATCTTCACTCAAAACATCAAAAAAACCCTCTGACTCCTGTGATTAGTGTTTGCAACAAGAGGAAGTTTCAGAAGCTTGTAAATGGAAGAGATACCAAAATCCTGTAGTCAGTGGAAGACAGGTGTTTAAATCTTACATGCGAGTGACAACCTGACTTATAGTGAGCTGGGGAAGAAGGAAGAAAACCAGTAGCCTCTTTTGGAAAGCTGATCTGTCCTTGTTTGGGTGGGTGGGGGCAGTGGGGGGGAAATAAAGTAAAGAAAAGAAAAAGGCAAGGATCCAAGCTAAAGAATGAGGTTGTATCTAGTGACAGTAACTACCCTATCCAATATTTGTTTTAAAAAACCCACCTAAGACAGTCTTTTATATTTGCTCAATGGACTGGACAGAGATATGAAAGTAGTTCCTTAGGAGAACAAGGGGAAAACACTAACAACAGAATAACCCCATTACCACCTTCCTAGTCTTACCACTTAATTGTCTAATTTAATGGTAACTGACTTTTGACTTCCAGGAAGTTCTTCACCTAGTATGTTCTATATGCTGTAAAACCAGCAGTTCACTTAAACACATCACTCTCTCCCCATCAGCTGAGTAAAAAAAAAAGAGGGATTTCTTATTTTTTAAAGTTAGTAATCCTGTTCTTAGAGCAGAACTCTTCTTAGAAGTAATCTTGTTGTTCTTATCAGCAATATGGCATGACTTCCTTCCAGCAGCACAGTTTGTCTTCTAGAATTTAGATGCTCACAGACATATTCTAAAAAAGGCTGTATCCCATTCCTCCACATTCCTGTTCTCTTGCATAAAAAGCAAACAAAGGTAATATTCAGTCTTCATCAATGTTAATTTCATTTCACATAAGCCTGAACAATACCTGGTAATGTTCCATCAGTATAGCCATTAATTGTGTACTTGAGTGATGCTGATCTTTGCCAACTCTTGTTTTCATCAAACACACCAAACATCAGTACATACTCCTTGTCGAAAAGTTTCTGTGACCCATCCTCATTTAGGCTTCCTATGAAGAAGAAACAACAGGTCTTAATTTGAAGCAGAAGTAAAGCAGTTTTCACATCAACGTAGTGGCATTAATGTGTATTTAATGAGCTTGCTTCACCTCAGCATGTACTGGCTGAGCAGTTTTCACATCAATGTAGTGGCATTAATGTGTATTTAATGAGCTTGCTTCACCTCAGCACGTACTGGCTGAGCCTGACCAAAACAAGACCTTAAGAATGCTCATAAAGTGATTTTATTTCTGAAAGTACTTTTGGGTTGGGTAACCACAAAATCAAAAGCCTGTAATATCCCAGAGGAGATTAAACAACATGCAATGAATTGTCTCAGACAATTCTGGCAATGTGTGGTAGGGATCGCCTTAATGAATGGGAGCACCAAACAGCCTTCTGTCCACAATCGGACGCTGACCTCTCTTTTGAGACTGTGAGGCAAGGAGAAGAATGATGGCAGAGTCACCTGCAGTGTGAACACTGCCTTTTCAAGCACTACACTGAGGTCATCATCTCCTTTAAAAAGCATAAAACTGACCACGCAGCAAACAACCTTTACATACAAAAGGCTTTGACAAATACTGCTGAATTGGATTGGTTATAAGAAACCATCTAGTTGAGTTTGTGATATAGATTTGATTTCTATCAACAAGTAGAATTCATTCTGGATATGCCACACAGAACTGCTGTGATTTTATTGATTCTTTCTGTAGATTGCTCACATCAAAAACTTCCATTTGCTACTTTCAATACATAATCCAGGACTAAAATAGATGTCCCTCTGGACTGCAGGAACTAAAAATTTGGGAGCTTGCTGATTATTCTACGTAGGAAGAGACACTGGCAGTGGAAGCAGTTCTCTTTAATGTAATCCTTTTTATTTATGAGAGGCTACAAAGTCCTGTTTTCCTGCACAAAAGAAGTCTCAGATCAACAGAGGAATGTATCTGCTTGTCACACAAAGAACATTCAGTCAGTGCTTTAACTCAAAAGTCCACTTTTTATAACCTTCCCAGGTTACACCACCTATGCTGCTCTTTATGTGTCAGACTGTGGGGGGTTGACCCCAGCCAGCAGCCAAGCACCCACACAGCCACTTCAATGCTTCCCCACCCCGAGTAGGACAGGGGAGAGAACAGGAAGAACAGAAGTGAGAAAACTTGTGGGTCGATAAAGATGGTTCAACAGGTGAAGGAAAGAGGGGGAAAAAACCAAGCAACACGAAGGAAATCACTCATCATCCCCCACAAGCAGACTGATGCCCAGCCAGTCTCTCGGGAAGAGCCACTTTGGAAGTCAACGCCCCTCATTCCCTCCGCACTGCTTCTTCTTCCTCTACCCTCCAGTTTTTATTGCTGAGAATGACATTACATGGTAGGAAATACCCCTTTGGCCAGTTTGGTTCATCTGTCCAGCTATGTCCCGTCCCAACCTCCCGCCCATCCCCAGCCTACTAGCTGGGGAGGTCTGAGCAGGAAAAAGAGAAAGCCTTGACACTGTGCAAGCACTGTTCAGCAACAGCTAGAACATGGGTGTATTACCAACACTATTTGGCCACAAATCCAAAACAGCACCGTATGAACTGCTGTGAAGAAACTTAACTCCATACCAGCCAGACCAAATACACAGGCATGTTGCACGCCTACCACATGCAGTGCCCAGTCAAAGAAACCCTGTTCAGAAATCTTAAAAATTTGAGTAGTTAGCCATTTGTCTTTGCTCTAGCTAGAAACATATGCTCAAATTGTCTTGAAGGTAGGGGTCAAACCAATCCATCTCAAACTCATATCCAACTCAAGCCCACAATATATACATGAATTTGAGAAGCCTGAGAAGGAAGGAAAGCAAGTAATTCCAAAGCATTTGTCCAGATTAACTCCACCAGTATGCCATAAAATGCACACATACACACGAACACAGAGAAAGAAAACTCAAGAAAATTAGGAAAATAACAAGTCCTAGATAATACTAAAAGCATTAATTCTCAGAAAACTTCAGGAGGAACATAATTAATACTAATGCCACTCCTTTGAGGTGATATGAGTAGGCATGTACTGCAATTAAATGGATATCTATCCGTGAGAAGACTGCCCTTGTACAACCCACACTGAACCAGTTTTATGTTTACTTTCAGGAAAGCTTCAAGGTCCAAGTCCATGCAGTCTGCAGTCTATACAAAATGTTTGACTCAAACTGCAGGGAAAGAGAATCAAGCTAAATAACTCACAGAGCTTTCACTAAAAGAAGGATATATAACATGGAGGAATTTAGGATTTAAGGGACCAGCAAGTAGTTTAAGTAGCTTACACAGTGGTATGCTGTTTCAAGCTTCCCTTAAATCAGTGGCATATACCTAGCAGTTATTTACAAATCCTACAAGACATCAGTTCATATTAGCGGAGATGGAATTCAATGACTCAAACTGCTAAAATCTCAAGTCCTTGACCGCATGCAAAGCAATTTTCGAAGACTTATAATCTGTTCAAATTTGGCCATATTTTCAAATGACTAGCAAAAGACGCACTGCTCTGCAATTTCAAACCCTTGTTACAGAAGAGAGAGTGCTACAGCCTCTTGATCAGACAGCCTTTAAAAGGCATGGGTAAAACAATTATTTCCTGCCTTATTCTCTGGAATGGCTGAACCATTTTGAATGAAGCTTTAAAAAATATTTATTCTAAGACAGGAAATTTGAGGTCATATATTTAGCAGTTAAGCAACTGAAAATGCAACCAGTACAGGCAAATCTATTTATAGCGCTCTGTCCATCCTATAATTATAGGATGGATCTGCATGAAAGCTGGCACTTAAAAACTTTAACGTCCAAAAGAAAGATGCTGAAAACCATTTACTTTACACTGCACGTAAAGATGTGAAAAGGAAAATAATATATCTTCCCTCATTATCATACAACCTTAACTTTATTAAGAAGTGAAACTATATTACCTTATAGTAGTCTTAAAGCATTTCATTACCTTTTTTACAGATAAGCAGTGCTCCAACCAGACCAGAGTTAAAATCCATTGTGATGTTCTCATGAGAATAATATGCGTAAGTAAGACAAGGAAGGTCAGCTTCTCTTGGACCAACTTCTTCTGTTATATCCCACACATATGTGTAAACCTGGCCTGGAAGTACAGCATCATCTCGTTTTTCTGCAGATGATGTTCTGTCATCATACAGGGAGCCTGCCAAGAAAAGAGTCAGTAGGGTGGCGTGAAGACAAAGAGCAGTTAAAGCACCTRGAATGTCCTCCTACAATCAATTCCAAAAGCTTGGTTTTTTTCTTGCCTATATGATACTTCAGCTTCGAAGAGATAACTCATGATTCCACTCACATTGTGGAGAGTAGCATAAGGTGAGTAGCTATTCCACCATCCTGTTTCTTACAGATTAAAGATTTCCTAGAACTGTCATCACTGCCAAAAGGTGAGGCTCTTCATCAGTCTGACTAGGGTTAGGATGGCACGAAGCTTCAGCCTCTGCTCACTGATACTCTGTGGAGGAACACTGCCCACTTTGTCAACTTTCTAGTTGTCTCTCACAAAGCCATTGCGCAGGCTAGCATTGCCTTGCTGCCTTAAACCTTTTGTACACTCCATGTCCAGATGGCAGTAATGGCTCCTATCTATGCCTACCATATCCAACAAAACTGCAATATGACAACGGGGAGCCAGAGAATCAAAGTCCTAGGTGCAAAAGGCACATGAATAAGATAGTCAAACTGAACTGCCTGTCACTTCCAATAACATGTTCTGTTCAACTCCATGAGATGGGGTTGCAAAACTCTTTTTGTACCTACACAACAAACAAAGCCTTGAATAAATTTGTAAACTGCAGGTCAGAGCTCTGGCTCAGCATCCAGGGGAGGGCAATCCAAGAAGCATGGGCAATCAGACTCACTCTGTGCTAGTGCAGACATTTAACTGTCAATTTGGTCACAGTTTATGATCTCTTTTTGCTAGTCACATGAGGGTTCCAGGAGCAAAACACCACAAAGCTGAGCATGAAATGCTGAGTATCAGAACAACATGATCAGCCCTGTCAACTGCCTTTACCAATAATGCCTTGATGTACGCTATTGCAAGGGATTTGGAAAAGTTTTTTTAAGCCCTATATTTAAGAGTTTACATGTCCTGAAAGAGAATATTTTGCAAGTACATGGGGATTGGACCAGATGACCTCCAGAGGTGCCTTCCAACCTCAACCACACTGTGATTCTGTGAAACAGTATTAGCACACAGGCAGCTGGTCAGGAGACCGTACATGTCAGATGACATTCATATTCCTAGTGTTACACTGATGAACAAGAAAGGAGCTAACAACGGGTGTGAAGTTTTAATCCAGGATCAACAGATATTTGTGTTACACATATCCTCAAATGTTGGTCTGGGCCCCTCTCAATATTTCATGCAGCAGTCTACAAGTAAATGAACAAAACATGGAGTTTTTATAGTATTTACCTTCTGCATTTTTGTTGTAAACTATGCCTTGGGGATGAATACTGACTGGCTTGTCAGCCATATTCTTAAAGTGAACTACTAAAGTATCTCCCACTTCAGCACGCAGAGTTGGTCCCAGAAGTCCTGTAGTTATTCAAGATAAAGAGAGGAAAATGTGAGCAAAACAGTATGTTTAGTGAAACAAAGAGTTCTCTCCCCCCATTAGGGAACGTGAGCTCTCAAAGTACAAGTTGCAAAATTAATATAGGCAGAGAATGTAATACCACTGCAATAAAGATTTACCCATAAAAAGGCACATGGGGATTTAAAACCTGCAGCTCATAGTCAGGAATGTTATAAATTGTGTATCTGGCAACTAGCACTTAAAAATCACAGGAAAATGGTAGATTTGGAAAAAAAAGTTATTTCCAGATACAGAAAATTCATCAAAAGGTTCATGCTGAGGTTCATTAGGAATTTCTAGGAATCATTCACATACAATTTAATTAAACAGTTTTAGGAAGGCAGACATTTTATAGTTTAAGAGTTTAGAGAAAGGCATTCAAGCACATTTCTTTGAGTAGCACTCTCAACGCCAGAAGTCACAGAACAAAAAGATCTTTCAAGCCCAAGATGTTATCTAAAGAAATAATCAGTTCCATGTTGCAAATTTCTTGAGGCATAGCTTGCAAAAGGTTTCAAGAGGGGCTTGTATCCCTACTTGCCATGTTGCAAAAATAAGCAATGGAAGAAGCCTGCTAAGACAACCTTTGGCTTGTTAGTCTCCTTCCTTGTAAACTATTTTGTAAATTTCTTTCTCTGAAAAGAAAGCAGCAGTTTCAGAAAACACTGGAGAACAAACAAAACTGGAAGGAATCAGATCTTAGACTAGACCTTTCAGGGCATCTTGTAACAATTTCATATCACCAACCTCACACACGTTTCCTTTGAAATCTAAATCTGAACATCTAGCATCTGAAGTTATTTTATCTATTAATACGAAGCGCAGACAGACTATATAAGTACTCTGCATAAGTATCAGAACACAAGTACCATACTTATGTATGGCATAAGTACAACAACTTGCCTCCATCCACTTAAAGTGTCTTCACGCAGTAACAGACGCAAAGGCAAGGGGACATCTTTCACACCCAACCTCATAATTTTTCTTTTCCTTTCCACTGATCTATCAGAAACATTTTTAGCCTCAGGCTCCTTCCATGTGAATTTATAGTGTCACCACTGTGACTGTGCCGTACGAGTCTAAATGGGTATGGGAAGTCTCATCAGATGCCAAAAACAAAAGGGAACAACTTTGTACCGTGCGGTTAATTTGCAGATCGCACCAAGCCCCAGCCTCTGAAAATCCAACCTCTCTATGGCCTTTGAAAACCTAGTGCACTGTAGAGGCCTCATCCCCTGTGCCTATTTGGTTTATGTGCAAAACAGTGGACACAAAAATACAAGCTTGCTTAGCTTGTTACTGGCTTTATAACAAGCAACAAACAAAAATACTCAGAATATTTCCTTCCTGTTTACCTGCAAATATATTTGCTGGCTTTTCTTTTTTAAAATCCACTTCATATTCTCTGTAAGAAATTTTCTTAAACACAGGATCTGAATGTTCCAATCTGAAACCAAAACAGTTACAAAAAAATTAAAAGGACAAAGATTCCCAGAGATGCCATTGCTGTTTAACGGATATCTCAGAAAATGAATCCTGGAATTACATTTAATCACTTGCACATTTTGCTGAAGGCAAGGCGCACAAGTCCAACTCTTTGTAGTGTCTTCCCCTCTCCCTCTTACTCTACTGAATCTATGATGATCCTGAGCTAGGCCATTTCATATTAGACATTCAATTACAGTACCTAGCACAATTTACCCCTGATTTTGCTTGTCATTTCTACAGGTCCCTTTGATTCTGCGATGAAGATGTCTTTGTTTTGTCCATTTAAGACACAGAGGAAGATGTCTTGACCATGCTTAACCTAGAAAGCATCTGACAAAACACAGTGAAAGAGACCTGAATTTCTCTTTACTCAGCCCCATGCTTGAACTTTAAGACTTGCCACAAGGATTCTACAACAGCATTAACAGCAAGCTCCAGTAGCAGCAATGACCTTGGAGGCAAGCACAAAACTGTTCCCTGACAACAACTAAGGATCTCACAGCAAGTCAGAAAATTGCTTTCTGAGAAACACTGCAAGTGTTCTTAGTCTTGTTATGTAAATGAATCAGGCACCCAGTAGACCACACAATGTTTTCTTAGAAAATATTTAGGCAAGCAGAAGGAAACCAGCACACAACACTTCTGGAGTGGAAATAATGATGAGAAGAGGGCTGGAGGGATGTATTAGGAGCCTGTATTAGGTTTCACATTTATTGGTTGATTTCTTATAGTATGTATGATAACTGGATTCAACAGTAATTCCACTTGCTTTTTTTGTAATGCCCTTTCAAGCACATTTGATAGTGGGGAGCTGATGGGCTGCTCAAGCATAGAGAGGCTGGGCAGAGACAATACAGCAAGCTCGCTTCAGTGACATCCAGGGTCCATAAGAGGGAGATCTCTTTTTGTAGAAATCTTTTGTAAATCCCTCTGTGACACTCTCTYGCAACAGAAGAGTCAGGCAGAAGCAGTTCTTGTTTCAATTCACTGTCGTATAAAGTCACTGATAAAATTTTGTTTCACTCTTTAAGGACAAGGACCCCATCCATAACCTTCATTGACAAGTGCTGCCCTAATGTGGAAATGTTCAATAGAATATGCACATAAGACTAYGGGGTGGAAGAGGAAATTTCTCAAYGCCAATTGTATAACTAGAGGGAACAAAATACGTAGCTTACTAACACTCCAGAAATCTCAGACTACGCAAGCAGGTCTAGTTACATAACTTTCAGGAATGGYAGCAGCAGTGCTGCATGCAAATAATACATTTTCACTTTGCTCTGAAGTGTCTTATAAATATCACTTGTCCATGGTAACAAATAAATCTCTACGATGATAAGACGACTGACACTCAGAGAAGTGTCCTTTTCTAGCCTGTATGATTGGAAAATTAAGGAAATAGTTCAGGAAGAACCTATTTTCTTTTCAGCCTCTCTTCAGTTATTTAGAACGAAAAGCAGAAAAGCATCAGATTCTTACACTGTATTTAGAGATTCAGCTTCTACTGAAATCAGGGCAAGTTACATACCCAAATGCCTTTGGGATCCAAGCCATTAGCTCTTCCTTAGTGAGTATCTTTGTGGTTTTTTGGTGGTGGTGGTGGTGGTTTTTTTTGGTGTTTTTTTGTTGTTGTTGTTGTTCCCCGCCCCCCCCCCGAGTTAGATTTCTATAAGCTCTACAAAGTTCATCAGACTCATTCGGGATGTGACTTGCTCTAAATACTTATGYGAGATCTCAGTAGGCACTGTGTATGAAAAACTCCTAGCTAATCACAGAGTATTTCAACTGAGGTTTGAGACAGTCTGTGGGTCCCTACTGCATGAAAACTATCAACAATGTGACGTTTAATGAAACAGCAGTTGATGCTTATATTGATCCATCCAGTGCAGATGAGAATGAAGTTCTAACTACTAAATTCACATGCCCGGGTCAATACTTAAATGGCATTTGGCTTCATATTCCTACATTTAAATCCTGTTTTCTTCTGTCTTGCTAGTTTGACATTATGCTTATACCAATTGCATTAAACTTCCAAGGGGAGTTTTAGAAATCATAGAAACTTGGTTTTAATTAGTCTTGAAAAAAAAGAATAGTTAGAAAATCTAAATCTGAACTGGAAATGTCCTTTCTGTAACATCCAGAAATGCAACTCACATTTAAAAAAAATAATCACAAGCTAAACTAAAATAAAGAAAACAAGCGATCCACCAATATAAAAAAAAAAAAAAAAAAAGTAGTATTGGGAAAGAGTGTAGATCACCAAAAAATCAGCATCATTAAAAAAAAAAAAAAAAAAATGCAGTAGTATCCAAATATACCCTTGAATGTAGGAGTAACTTGTACCATTTCATGCCACTTCATGAACAAATAAGAGCCGCATACGGTGATTATAGTGAACATAGCATAAGAATTCTAAATTACATCCAAGGTTTGCCATCTGTAGCATTGTGCTTGCAGTGTTTATAATCCTAAGGATAACAGTGGTAATACAAAGAAGATATTTTATATGCTTGATTAGTGTATGCATGTAGGCTGGCCATTCTGCAACGCTATCTGAAAAAAAATTGAAATTATATTTTCACTTAATAAAGTATAGCAATGCTTGATCCTACAACCTTTAGTCGGCAGAACTCAGGATGGACATTTCACAAAAACTACCAAACAACTCAGAAACAACATAGCTAGTTCCAAAGTTCATCAGGCTCCAATTTAAGTGAAAGTGATAGTATCCAAATTGGAACATATTTATTCCTTCAGCAAATTCTAAAGTCTGGAAGTTTTTGAAATCTTACCAAACCATGGCTCAACTTAACATTGCTCAAAATCCATATACCTAAAATAATTACATTAAAACAAACAAACAACAAACATCAACCCACACAGAAGATGATAAAAGCAAGCCCTGGAACATACTTAACAAAAGTGCTCTGAAAACATAAGAATAATTCTATCCACTAATGAAGTAAATAAAAAGGAGCTTTTAATACTTCACTGGCTCCAGTTCAGATCATGCTGTTTAAAGTCAGACAAGTTCCTCAGAAGTCAACAGATCAGGCTCTAAAGTCCTCCTGGGCTCTAAAATTCCACAGAAGACGGGAGACATAAAACACTTTCAGTCACAAGACAGGTCTAGTTTCATCCTTCTTATCCTGTACTTGTTACCTGGACTTTTCCTCAGATTCCAGTTTGTAGGTCCAACTAGTGATCTGAGCAGCTATATAGTGCTCCCTGACCTTTGTAGCTCCCACCACATGCTTCTCCGAGTCTGGCCACCATGAACCAAGCAGAAGCAAGAGAAAAAGACGCATGCAGTGGAGTATCATGGTACAGATGCCTGCTGATGCTGCTCTGGAAGACGAGGCAGAAACTGCTGCTTTTATTGCTGTTGCTGCTTCTAACTTCCCCTCAGAAATGAAATAATTGTGATGCAAGAGGGTAACGGCATTTGCTACACTCAGGTCATTACTCTTCACCTTCTCCTCCCCTTACTGACAGGGATCCAATAGAGATAAAAAACTGTTTAAACTACCTTCCTTCCCCTCCTCCACACCATCTTCAGTGAGAGACAAGCACCAAGGAGAAGCAGCTTCAGCCCCACTACAGACTGTGGTTGGGTCATTGTCTACTGAAGCAGCAGGATATCAGAGGCAGAAAACAATTACTTAGATTACTTACAATTGCAGGATGTTTGACTTGCATGGTTAGGAAGAAGGGGGGCATATTTTCTATCTTCCCAGAAAACAGAAACCCAGCACATGGCTGGCACTGATGGAAATTTCCCAGGTAGCGCTACATCTCCTAAGAAATCATTCCAAGTTAGAAAGCAAAATGTTGAGGGATTAGGTGTGGGGACTAGAAGTGGATGCAGAGCTAAATCTAGTTCAAATTAGTTCAGATCACCATATACTGCATACTCATAATAGTAAGTTAGTAACCTTTCCATGTTGTCAGCTTCAGTTTGGTTCCCACTACACACTCAAGCATCTCACGTAATGGATAACGAACGGGCTTCTGAGTGGCAGCTAATAGGTCAGCCTGAAGACTTGCCCGTAGTCAGAATCCTTCTAATCTAGTCATGATTAGGATCTGTTGACATTTATCTAATGAGAAATGATTAGGAAAATACCTTTTGATAAGCTAATTATCAATGACAACTATATCACCAAAAATGTTTCCCTGCTTTTGCCAGTGCTGAGAAGTTTGTCAAAACAACAAGAAAATTGTTAAGTGCATTTCCCATACACTGGGATTACTGGAAAAAGAAAAATCCCTACCTATTTTTTTCATGGATGGAAAATCACAACAACTTTTTCAAGAATGTTTTGCTAATGTTTTAATGAAAAAATTACCTAAAACCCCAAATCAAAATAATTCCACTCCAGATCCAGACAAAAAATAAGGACAACATTTCCTCAGACTACTTCAAAAGAAAACCTGATCAATTCTAGGTTTGATATATTGTTCAACAGCTGAATGGTCTACCTGGCAGCTTGGTTAATTCTATCCAGACTATATGGTACCATACAGCCTTAGAAGAGATAGGGAAGATGGTTGGAAAAGAATTGATGAAGACCAATAGCTAAGTGCTCCCTACCAAACTTCAGGATAGTTTGGTGCCTAAACCTGAAAACAATAGTGATCACTTGGACAGCATAAGACTACAGACATCATGGAACAGTTTCAAGGCAGCAAATTGAACTTAAATTACCTCCTACTGCATCTGCATGGAGTTAATCACTTGTTCCCATGAGCCACTTTGACACATACATTATGTATGAAAAGGATTCAAAACCCAGAATCCAGCAACAATTAAGTTGGACCAGAATGCGTGCACTGATATTGAAGAGAAAATCTTAGGTAAATACAGTCCAATAGTATTTCATTACTAATTAATTATTGTTTTGCTTAAAGAACTCACCATAATCCTTGGTAAACTACTTCAATAATTTTTAAGTAAAAAGTTATACTACTTGTCTCATTTCTACTCCGGTTCCAATCTCATCTCGGGCTCTGGATCTATTTCAATGCTGGTGCTTAAGAGTTTGATAGTTGGTGTGAAAATGCCTATCATTTAGATTTTATGAAAGAAATCTCAGGGCAGATGGACAATTCCTTCCTTTGGTCCAGAACTGATGGGAAGCAGCTGGTGCTAACGTGCCCAGCACATTCTGTTAAACCTAAACCATCTTCACTTTTAAATTAACTTGTCTCATCTCCAGGTCTTCAACATTCATACAGAAGCACACAGAAAATATCATGCATCTTTATCAGAACAGAAACTGATTCACGTTTGAGTCCAACCTCCACCCATTGGGCTTTACAACACTGTTCCTAAAGCTCCTTCCTATACAGGGATTTGAAGACCTTCTTGTATTCTTATGTGACTGGCTGAGGAGATGAAACTAAAATACACTTTAAACAAGCCTTCCTGTAATTCTGTTTAATGAACTAAGTGTTTGAATTTGAATTTTCCATTATAGGTTTCTAATACTTAATTCTTCCCTGTAATAAAAGCTAAAATATTGCAGGCTAAAAATTAACACCCAGAATACCTGCTTAAAACCCCTTGCTTTGTGACTGTGAGCTGGGAATCATCAAAGCTGACATCAATTAGTTACTTCTCTTTTATCCATTTTGATGAATTGGGGGTTGTATTTTTCAAATTTCTTAGCCAATGAATCGTGCAGTACCAATGAAATGGTAAAAGGAATTAAAAATGCATTACATCAGTGAAATTACTTTTACGAGGGTGGCTGATAATACTGATAGTTTTAAAGAAGAGTATCAAATTAGACCAGATACATGCTAATCACTGTAGCTTAATGGAAAGTGTATTACACCCTTCTTTAATCCTTTAAGAACAAAAAGTCCAATATGGGCTACGCCCTTATTTTCTCCTCTTCCCGCACCTCTTAGGATCAATGTAAGATTGAGCCACCTGAAATTATCTGGGTCAGCCTGTTTTTTTTTTTCTTTTTTCTTTTCTTTAAGCTATTGCATCGCATTGTCTCCTCTAGGCTTTGGGAAGTTTCACAGTGTTCTGAAAATCGTTATTAATAATCCAAAGAYCTTGTTCCCTTTCACCTGGCCATTAATTTCTAATATCTGCAATTATATCCTCTGTCTGACATGGTGAAAGTCTAATACATACACATGATTTTTTTAGTTAGCATCGGTTGCCTGCAAGCTATTACTATTAGTCACATGACAAGTGACTATAGAATACGTTCTTCAGGCTGAAGTCTTCCAAGACAATGCAACTTTATTGTCTATCCATACATATAGCAATAATCTTAGCTTCTTCTACTTCACAACACTGCACATGCAGCAAACTTCGTATTTTATCCTCATCGCTTACCCACATGTTCAAATGTAATTTACATTTGGTCACCAGCAACATCAAAAGATCTTGTGGGCAAAAGCCATGCATGGAGGAGCACAGGTCTAGTCCATACTGGCAAAACAACCTCTGCAGCACAATGAAAAATGTTATTCCCAAAACTAAGCAGTACCTTTGGGATATACTGATAGTGAAATGCCAAATGAAAAGCAAGCATGGAAAGAGAAGCTTAAGCAATACTTTTTAACACTAAAAGCAGGTCTGCATCTTCTAACTGGGGAAGATTCCTGTCTGTTCTGACACCCAGTAATTATGGTCCTGATTCATGTTATGCTACATGTGAAAACATACTAAAAGAGTATACTCACAGTACTGCTCTAAGGCTGACCTTTAAAACTAACTGGGATTGCCAGTTTTTCACCCAGAATAGCCTAGGCTGAGTCTGAGCAATCAAGAACAGATAACTCTTTTAAAAAGAGCTGTAAAGTGGTGATTTGCAACTTTCTGCAAATTATAGATTAGGACCCACCATAAACTTAGTTCTACTCCATCACAAATGCTACCCTAAATGCTAGCAGGCAGCCATATCCTGAGGGCTGCCATCAGTTTTAACAACTGTATTATAGTAACCGAGAGGGAGCTAGTACAGAGAAGAAAAAGTTGTAAAACAATTATTGAATTGGTTGCTAATAATGCCCTAACATAGATATGTGTCTCTCTCTCTCATTCAAACACACAAATCGATGCACAATGGTCTGTTTAGTGCAGGGTGAAAGGACTTCATGGGCAAACAAGGAGTTAATTATTGATCAGCAGTGAACACATGGTTCTGAATGTAGGTAAAAGACAGAGGGGGCACTTACCAAATCTGCCAGGCACAACTCGGAACAGAAGCCATCAGATAAATATCTTCACTTCTGGAAGAAGGCACTAAAGCCAAGAAAGGTTAATCTGTGAAACGGCTCATTTTAGAAGTTTAAAAGTAGATGTGCTATGTCGAAAACCACATGAGCAGGCAAAAAGAAAAGATGGCAGAGAAACTTAGGCTTTCTTTCAGACAACAACTTATTCGAAAGGAATACATATATGCGTTTTGTATTTGATGGCAGCTCATATAAGAACACATTCTGCCTAAGTGTTAAAGGAAGGAACGCCATGTAACTTATGTGGTCATACACACCCTACAAGGCAGTAAGAATGTAGAACAGCATTTCAGACTGGTCTGGTGCTAAAGGCTTCAGAAGATACATAATCATGTTGATTTAAACCTAAATACATTCACATGTTTTAAACCTGTATTTTTCCTTAGGAGAAAAGCAAGTGTCCTTGATTAGAATTGGGTGTTTCTGCAGTCAATATGTTTGCCAATTATTTAGCAGGACCCAAAACTATTTGCACAGAAATGCTGAATTCAATAAACAGTTTCAGAGAAAAAGAAATACGTGAATTTTCTAAATATTATAAAATCTAATTTCAGTGCTCTAACAAATTTGTCTAAGACCACTGGCGTTTGGTCTGAAAAAAATTCATTTTAGGGAACAAAAAGAGAGGAGGATACACTAGCTTCCTCTCTTCAAAAACTACGTTAATAATGTCTGACTCAAAATCTTGGACTGACCCTAAAGAAGCCTCCCTCCCCCTCCCCCCCCGTGTTTAATTTTTGCCAGAAATTTCTCAGTTTGGCTCCACAAAGAATTTTGCTCCTACTCTAAACCGTGTTTGTTTAGAGTGTGTTCCAGTTTGTCTTCTTTACTAAGAAATTTCTTTATTTGCCCAGGCTTACAACTGATAATGCTGAATCAGACCAGCTGCCCTCATGCTAAGGCAGTCTAGCAGCATATTCAGCTTGGCTTGCTTTCTGCAGAGAATAAAAGTAGTAAGAATACTAGTGCCCACAACGTGATGTTAACCAGGTGGTACAGGATTGCAAGAGTTTGCAACTAGGAAGATTTGCATCTTTTTATCATAAATCCTTGTTGGAACTGAAAGTGGACTATCAAAAAAAGACTGCCTCTTAGCAAGTTGCATACATACCTACTTCCAACAATAGGTATGATACTTTGGATGAATTAACTTCTTCTTCTATTATATGGTTGCATTTTCTACATCCAGGTATCTTTTTTAAAAACAAACAAACAAACAAACAAAAAAAACCCCAAACCAAACTAGACTTAGAACAATTCTCACAAGTTACTAGCAGAGAAGGTTATTTTCCAATAGAAAAGCAGATAGGTATGTTTCAGGAAGAAACATGAAATCAGTAAGCTTTTAGCATAATACGACACTAAATTACTTCTGTCCCTATGGACTTTACAACACCCAGACAAATTCAAGGCATTTTAGTTCTCTAGCAATGGATCAGGCTGTTCGTTAGCAAGCTGGGTAAACAAGCTCCACTTTCCCACACCTGAAAATGCAGCCACAGAAGGACAAAGTTGAAATTGCCCTCATACTTTAACACTATTTCCACCCTTCATTATGTAGTTTACACTTCGATTAAACTTTTAGAAGACTAAATACAGAAGTGCACTTCCCATATATTGCTTGGAAGTTACTGCTTTGATTTTTTCTTCTATGTTTATTTTTTATTGGAAGCAAGTCTTTTTTGTATTTTAAAAGTATTTCATGTAAATTGAGGACTAGGTATCTTAAGTTTGACAATAGAGCTTGTGATGGTCATTATTTTAAATCTCTGTAAGGTTATTCCCTTTGCATCATAACCCATTCCCTGTGCATAACTTTGGTTCAGATTCAGTGGAATCAAAATTTCACCCACATCTTCACCGCATGCAGCACCTGTAAACTACAACGTACTCCAAGTCCAAGACCAAGAGAGAGATCTAGAAGGCAAGTAGAGMGCCACAAGAACTGCAAGATGTGCAGTAGGGAAGGGACTCCAGCAGAGCAGAACTTCTCAGGAGCTATTCTGATGTAGAGGGAAAATTCAGACAACTAGCAACCATACAGGATTTGCCAGAAGCTATAATCGAGGTTACTATGTTTGCGTATGTTTATAGCAGTTCCTACAGCAGCAATCTTCACTTCTAACAGGAATTTTTAATACTAGTCCCAAACAGAAGAAAAGGCTTAATGTACAGTACAACTGCTGCAAGTGTACCCAGGTCAAATTTGTTGCCCAGGTACAGCCACTTTGATATCCAGCCAAGCAGAGCACCACGTATTAGTCACCAAGCACCAGGTTTTGTGATACTAGATATTTCTGTGCTACAAATGCTGTAAGACATTAAATATCATGGTGCTGATGGAAACCATTGGCAAGTTCTCTTCAGTTCTGCTGCTACTCTGTTTTTCTGCTACGGTCAGAGAAAAAGGCCTTCATCAGCTTATACTTAAAAAAAACCCCAAAACATGCCACTTACTTCTGTCAACAGCCYGACAAAGGAGAATGTGTTATTTGTTAACTCAACATACTGGGAACCAGTGAAAGACTAATTCACCTTCCTAAAGGAGGAGAACAGACACCTTCTAGGGGGAAGGATGTTTCAAAAGATTCTGACAGAGCAAAGAAAAAAAATATGCATCACTGCTGGTTATTTTAAGTCATACTCCCTCTTTGCTCCCCTCCAAACTCCCCTATTTGTTGGGTGGAGGACAGCTACTTCCTTTGTTACCAAAAAAACCCAAAACATCTTTGAAATTAGTCTGATAGGGAAAATCCTACAGCATGACTCAGTGGGTGTGGTTAAATTTTAACAGGTTTCAGCTAGCATTATTCTTCACTTATGCAGACATTGCTCAAGATATTGTCCAAGAAAGAGGAAGTGAAGATAGTTATCAAAAGAGGAAAGCCAATTTAAGCATAGTACACAGAACTTGATTACAGGCTCTCATTTAACAGTAACAGCATGGTACAGAGGACAGCCAAGACRGGGACCAGTTGTGCCAAAACAGGGACCAACCTTTCTACCCAACAGTAAATTCAGTCAGTTGCAGACGCCCCACTTCAGATTACCTTGCAGAATGCAAGTTGGATGTTTGGGAGACAAAGATGCTGTCCTGAAAGCTAAACAGAGTTTAAGTGAACCTAATAAATAAATAAATATGATGGTTCTTTCCTCCCATTTTCATTAATGAAAAACTTACATTTTACAGGGCAGAAAGTGGCTGCTTAAGCCTGGATGCATCTGCAATATCTGGAACTCATAAACAACCCCATGTATATTTACCCCAAAAAGGAAACCATGCTATTAGACTACCAGTTAGTGTAGTTGAGGCAGGCAAGTAATCAAGATTGAACCTTCCTCTACCATAGCAATCTTCTCCCTTTACCCCCAAGCTGTAATTTTCAGTAAGACTGTTCTTGCCTTTATTACAAGATGAACAGACTACATACTAATATTCCTTTTTTTGTCTCCCAAAAAATTCCATCTCAAAACACTAGTCTTGCTCAAGTGTAAATCTAAATCACCTTTCAAAGATTGGTTAGTTACAGCTATTTTAGTTTAAGATGTAGTCAAACTTTCCTAACGAGATGATCACTTTCTTTCAGCTTTCAAAATCCTCCTCCAGCTAGAGGAAACATAACCATTCATAACTAGGAAAAAACCACATAGCTCTCAAGTGAACTTAAATGGCAGGAAAAAAAAAAAAAAAAACAATAAAAAATTCACATTTTCAGGAATCAGCAATAAAGCCAAAAGCATTAGGCTTCTACTAGGAAAGTAGACTTTAGCTTCCAATATAGACAAAAATAGTCCTCTGTTGAAAGGAAATTGAAGGAATTATGGAGAAAAAAATCCCACCTCTTAGTGCAGTGTCTGTATAGGAAAGAAAGTGATTTGTTTATATTACACACAAAGATTTTTATTAAAAAGGCTGGTAATGGAACGTTTTATTTTAATGCATCAACTTGATAAAAGGTTAGTTACAGAAATTGTGTATAATGTTGTATAAGTCACATGGATGGGTTATTTAAAAAAAGATTTGATAATTAGAGGAGGACATCTCTTATTTTAGTTACATCGTAAAGTGCCTCGTGTAGTCATATTCTATCGTTGGAATGACCGCCTGTACAAATTTCAAGAAAATAAGAAGGTACCTGAGTTTCTTGTTAAGGAAAATGTGCAATAGCTAGAAATCCTGTAAAACAAAGCAGAAGTCACATTCAGTGGTCTGCTCAACAGTATTTCTTGCTAATAGGAAAATAACACCTAGCAATTACACAGTTAGAGACTGGGAAATTAATACAGCAGWACTCTGGTAATGACATCTGATGCTTGCCCAAACATACAGACCTTCCTGTTTTAAGTTAAAGGAGGGTACCAGGAGCTATTTTCAATRAATCTTACAAACACCACACAAACATTTACAATCCCATTTACATACTTAACATTTGTTATTAACAAATGCCAAGGTGAATTGCACCTAGCAAGGCTAATCCCTAGCTACCTTCCTGTAGTTGCAGGGAAAGCAGGCTCCTCCTTCAGTGTTTCAGTGGCTCAGAAAAAGAAGTAAGTTCCTGTTCTGAACCACCTTTTGAAAGAGCTCCTTCCTGTTGATGAGGGAAAGTAGAGAGATTAACTTTGCTAAGCTGAGAAGTCTGCCTTTGCAGAGGAGACCTTCCTCGTCTCCCTTGTGTATATCACCTTCAAATGCATGTGGGGCCTGAATCTGCAGTCTGGAGTATATTGGATAATTAAAAACTAAAAAGTGTCTGTCCACCTGGGACTGAGGCAGACAGCAAACTGAAAAATTAAAATAAATCACTACTTTCAACTGATAATTAAKTTACATTAGTACTGGATACAAGGTAAAACGAACTATTTTGGCACGTCAGTCTCACGGACCATGTCTTGACAAACACAAACTATGTGATAATGAGGGAAGAAATTGCCTGTTAAAAACCCATCAATTTGTTTAGCAATAGCAAAAAAAGTGATCAAAATCTTGAAAATAAGCTATTTCTAACTATTGAGGAGTAGAAGATTTGAACTACCTTGCCAGAAAAGTTATTTTTCAGTTTCAGTTGCTTGCACAAATTAAGCAAGTCTCAACTCACACAGTGAACGAGAATTTTACTGATTCAGGGCCTATAGCTGCTCAGTAATCCCCCCTTGCTTGCCTTATAGCAGCAAAAGCAGTTAGAACACTATTTTGAAAGGACACACTTGCTTCTAACACGGAGGTTACTTCAGTCAGAAAGCACAGTATGAATTACTACAAAGCATAACTAAGATCAGTCACCTYGCTAACAGAAAATTCTAGATGCGAGGCATTCGATATTGATGTTCAGAACTGTTTCAGTGATTTTCATTGCTTTTTTGTCAGCTGAATGTTTTACCAAGATATTGCTCACATGCAGAGTAGAGAATAATGGGACCTCTACACCTTTCAGAAATGAATCTCAGATTCAAATCTAGTAACAGAAGCTGCTGTACCAAGAGGAGTGATTACACTCTGGCCAGAGTCTATGAAGCTCCAGCCTCATCCTCCTACACTTGGGATCTCAGTTTCATACTCACAGCTACCTCACCTCATTCACACACCTATAAACAAGGGCTCGATCCTGTTCCTTCAATCCTACCTACTTTCCCTGTTGCTCCTGCCACCCTCTCTCCCCACCTCCAACAGCTGATTAACAGAGTCTATTTGCACAAAGGAGCTCATCCCAGAACTCTAGTAAGTGCTACCACAAACAGTTGTTTACTGCTTTCACACACAACTGCATTCCAGTTTAGGAACCTTGAGGTAACAGCTCCTTACACTGCAAGAAATCTCTAATAATACTGTGTAGTAATGAAAAAGGATACATGTGAACTCCAAGTTCTCCCCCACCTTCTGCAACAGTCTCGATTATTTTCTTCATCACTTCYGCATGCCTGAAAAACAGATCAGAAACAGTGAAAATATTTTAAGGAAAAAGTAACTCCCTCTTCATCTCAGTAACATTAGGTTTTGTGCAAATTAAATAGTTTTGGACTGTTAACTTCAGAAGCAGCAAGAGGAAGCTTTCCATTTACTAAGGAAAAAGATCTCAACAATAACGGAAAGTTAATATTAAGTGATGAATGTAACATTATTTGCCAGCTCCTTACATTCACAAGGAAAGAGAAAGATGTTCTACGCCACAGTGTAGACTGAATGCTGTAATGAGAGTCAATACATACTGCTTGTCACTAGTGTAATTGTTAATTGCTAATTGCTAAATGCCACAGAAGCCACCAGGTAAGTCCCCAGRAGGTAATCCTCACCAGCAGCAAGCCACCAGAAGTTCCCAGATGACCCCTGAAAAAGATGCCTAGAAGTTGCTGCAACTTTTTTAGCTGCCTCTGCTGCACTGTTAAATTTGTAGAATTTACAAGGTATCAAACACTTTATACAATTAATAGTTTCCTAGGAAAGGCAGGCTAAACCAACCCTGCAGAAATTCAGAACTGTTGCTCTGGGACTGACTTAGGGTATGGAAACTTTCTCTGGCTACAGCGGTAACGTGGGTTCTGCAACAGATCAACGGTTTCTAAGCTAGTTGCTTCTCTCTGGTGACTCTGTTACTGTAAAGCACTACAGGGGAGGACAAACATTTCCTCAGGTCACTCTGTTTTGACATTAAGTCACCAGTGACATACCAGACCTACTATGAACCACACAAACATTTGTGTACAAAGCTGATCCTGGGAATATAACATGGAATTACAGAATAGCTAAGGTTGGAAGAGATTGGTCATCATCTAGTGCAACCCTCCCTGCTCAATGAGCAGTAAACCAGAATAGATTGCTCAGGACCTTGTCTGGTCTGGTTTTGAATATCTCCGATGATGAAGACTTCAAATCTTTTCACGACCAGTTACAAATCAGAAGTAATGGTCTTGTGTTCAGGATAGTTCTTATACCCCATAAACCAGGGGATGAAGAACATATGAAATCAGAGGGGAGAACTACTGTATGGTTAATTGTTGTTTTATTTACACATTTTTAACACAAACTCCCAGGTTGTATAACTCATCTTACTTTTATCTATACTTCAACTTTGTTTTAAATTCATGATTCTGTAGGCAGTCTTTGTCAGTGAGGTCAGACAGGGCTATGGACATCCACCTACACAACACTGCAAGCTAGTTAACAGTAGTAGTTTAAAATACCCATCCTGAAACAACYTGTGTGCCTACTGAGAACAAGGAATAGTGGTAAGCAGACTTTGCGTAACTTTCTGACCATGCTTTGATACCATTATGCAAATCTAAATAGCTGACCAGTAACTGGTGTTTAGTAGTTACCTCCAAGGTTAATCATGCTGCCAGCAACTGCAAACACAAGGAAGCAAGCTGTTGCAAAGTTACCAAGGCACATTGTAAACAGGAAAATGCAAGTCTGGGCAAATACTAAAGGTCAGCATTTGTCATTTGCTGTGCTGTTGGTCTTTGCAAATCAGCTAACCCTCACACAGTTGATTCCAATTCTGGATCCTCATGATGCCGCTGCAGAACACAAGCCATATCAGGTGCCAAGGCCAGTTGCTTCTATATAGGAACCTGGCCACTGTCAAAACTTAAGCTTTGACCTCATCTGTAACAGCAGACTATTTTTTGGGCTGGCACAGAATACAGGTCACCCGACAGCTATTAGAAGTCTTTAACAGGATACTGGCTCAACTTCATGCATCTTAATGACATTTGTTCTTTTCTGTTTTCTACGGACTAGTTAGATATCTGGAATTCCATAATGGCCACAGTAATGGTCATTCTTACTGTCTTACAGTTACTCATTAAAAGCTTTGCAGGTGCTTTATAAACTTCTAAAAGTTTGTTTCCTGTTTTCAGTTTCCTTCTATAAGAAAATTTTGAGGAATTAATATGAAGTATGTATACCCTCTAATGGAAAGAAATAAGATAACTTTGGGAGAAATTTCATCTAAAATATCCTGCTATCTAGAAATCTCAGGGTTTTTTTTACTTCTGAATTAAGAGTTACTTCTGGGGGACTTTTACTCAAGATGACTACAGATGACCCCCATCAGTGGACATGGGAAGGGCTACAGATGTTGTCTATCTGGACCTCTGTAAGGCCTTTGACATGGTCCCCCATAATATCCTTCTCTCTAAACTGGAGAAGTATGGATTTGATGGGTGGACTGTCCAGTGGGTGAGGAATTGGTTGGATGGTTGCATCCAGAGGATAGTGGTCAATGGCTCAATGTCCAGATGGAGGTTGGTGATGAGTGGCGTCCCACAGGGGTCCATACTGGGACTGGTACTATTTAATATCTTCATCAATGACATAGACAGTRGGATTGAGTGCACCCTCAGCAAGTTTGCAGATGACACCAAGCTGAGTGGTGTGGTCGACACGCCTGAGGGATGGGATGCCATCCAGAGGGACCTGGACAAGCTCAAGAAGTGGGCCTGTGTGAACCCCATGAGGTTCAAACAAGGCCAAGTGCAAGGTCCTGCACCTGGGTTGGGGCAACCCCCGGTATCAATACAGGCTGGGGGATGAAGGGATTAAGAGCAGCCCTGCCAAGAAGGACTTGGGGGTACTGGTGGATGGAAAGCTGGACATGAGCCAGCAATGTGCGCTCGCAGCCCAGAAGGCCAACCATACCCTGGGCTGCATCAAAAAAAGCGTGGCCAGCAGGTTGAGGGAGGTGATTCTGCCCCTCTACTCCGCTCTGGTGAGACCCCACCTGGAGTACTGCATCCAGCTCTGGAGCCCTCAGCATAAGAAAGACATGGACCCACTGGAGTGGGTCCAGAGGAGGGCCAACAAAATGATCAGGGGGATGGAACACCTCTCCTATGAAGAAAKGCTGAGAGAGTTGGGGTTGTTCAGCCTGGAGAGGAGAAGGTTTTGGGGAGACCTTATTGCAGCCTTCCAGTACTTAAAGGGGGCTTATAAGAAAGATGGGGGCAAACTTCTTAGCAGGGCCTGTTGCGACAGGACAAGGGGGAATGGCTTTAAACTAAAAGAGGGTAGATTTAGACTAGATATAAGGAAGAAATTTTTTATGCTGAGGGTGGTGAAACACTGGAACAGGTTGCCCAGAGGGGTGGCAGATGCCCCATCCCTGGAAACATTCAAGGTCAGGTTGGACGGGGCTCTGAGCAACCTGATCTAGTTGAAGACGTCCCTGCCCATGGCAGGGGGGTTGGACTAGATGACCTTTTTAAAGGTCCCTTCCAACCCAAACTATTCTATGATTCTATGAAATAAACTACRTGTTCACCAGTGCTTGTTCCAGGATCTGTTTGTAGATCACCTGAGCTATCAGATAGGTCAGACATTTAAAACATCTACTAAAATCACCTAATTTACTTTCTGGTATATCAACCAACTCTTGAGGTGGTTCAAGTAATATAAATGAGTTACTATTCATATTCCAAGTCAGAAATACTGCTGTTCCTATTGAAAATAAATTAAGATATACAGATTTAAGACCATAAATGAAGGGGTTAAAAATAAGTTGAAAGAAGCTGATTTCTTAGATTGATTAGATGACCCTTTATGCTCTCATCAGGAATGTTCGCTTTCCAGCTGAAGAACCCCTTTCCTCCTTTGCAATTGACCCAAGCTTTCAGTCAAAATATTTGTTACTAACTTCACATTGGAATTCACCACAGCTGACATACTGACATTGTCTGAGTATCAGCTGGAAGGGAAATATATACCATCAGAAAGTAAAAGTAAAAAATAAAAGCCTTCCTGACATATGGGGGGAAAAAACCCAACACCAGAAGTGATTCATCCCCGCCCCTTGCAGTTCATAGAGATAAAAGGCCTTCCACAGGGCTTTCAGTGTAGTGGACAACTATAAGCTTCCATAACAGAGGGTAAAATGCAAGACTTTTTAGGACAGTGTACTTTCAAGAAAAAAATTACCTATGAATTTGATTCAGTGTCTAACTGCTCACACACAATGAGACAGGTGTGGAAAAACCCACAAACATCATCATTAGGAGAAACATTCAGAATCCACAATAGTCAGTTAACCTTAAGATCTACAACTCACTGATCCTTGCAGTTGCCTCTAGTCAATTCCCTGCAGATATTTAGAGTAYGTAAGAAGGAAAAAGAGTTCAGAAGCCTGTTACCATTTATTCTGAAATAGAGAAGAATAAGCCCTTGGAATTAGTGCAGGTAATTCAGATCTAATTGTAAATGTGTTTAGTAGTTAACTAGTTTGATAGTCCCTTCATAACACCCACATAAAAAAAGCTGAGAATTGTGATTAAACCAGTTTGCAGCAATTAATGGGGAAGTTGACTATGTTCCTCCCAGTACCATAAAAATGCTGACAAGAAATACAACTTATAGCAGAGCTGCAAGATAAACAGTTTCAACTACCTACTCAAAATAGCAGCAATCTCAAGCAGCTGACAGCGGCACCCGACTGCCGTTTCTTTCCTTTCTCTGACGCATGACATAGGGATATACACGTCACAAGAAACAGCCAAGTAAGTTTAGGACCATGCAAATACCCTACATTACACAATTCTTGTAACGTGCAGGGAAGCAACAGCAGCAGAGCTAGCTAAACACTGGTATTTCCCAGCTAAATTAAGAACAAAACAACATTTTCAGCTATTATTTTTCACCCCAGAAGCACAGTCCTTGTTAGCTGTTAGCCTTACCAGTTTAAGAAAATAGAATAGCTCACCTTGGAGAGTAAGAGAACATACTTAAAACCTCCATTTTACATATGCTGTTAGCCTCTTTCTTCACAGCCTCAAGATGATCTTTTCAAACCTTTCTGATGTTAAGCAGTTGCCGGTCAACTAGACTGCTTTTTGAGAAGGACTAGACAGTTTCCTCCACATTTAAGACTACCAACAAACCTGTCTCACTGTGATATCAATCATCTCTTTCATGCTTAAAAGACTAATTGGAACAAGTGCCATGATGCAAACCATTTCTTCGAGTGTAGTGGATTACATAACAAAGGCACTGGCACCTCACTGGCTTCAGAGGAAGAAGTGAAAACATGCACACAGAGCTCTCATCCATGAAGACTCTCAATGCAAATTCACAGACTAACATTAAATTGGTTCTTACTCTGCAAAGGTGTTTGCAAAATTAAGCAGATTACATTGCAGCCACAGCCCAGCATAAAACCCACAGGTCTACCTAGTCGGTGAGGGCTGTCATGCCCAAATATCTGGTGGTCTTTGTTTCTTCTGAGAGTGCCCTCCCAGCCTGCATCTATCAACAGAAGCTTCTTCCCAACCAATTTATTAGCAGGGCTTCCAGCAATCACTAAATTAAGCCTTGGCTTCAGGCTTTTTTTCCTCTCCTTTTCTTCTATTAATCATCTTCCTAGTCAGTCTGTTAAGCCTTTCTACATTCATCCCACCTGACACTCCTTCAAAAACACTAGTTGCACAAAAAGCTGCATCCGTTTTTTCTTTCAAAATGATGCAGACAACGAACAATAAGACAGTCAAAGTCACTAACAGGTTGACATACTAAGACTGATATGTTCATACAAGGTACAAGAATACCTTACTGGATCAAACCAAAGGTCTACCTCATCCTGCTTATTATCTTATAGTACGTGCTCAAGAAAGAGGCCAGAGCAAGCACCTAGTAATGCTTCCCCCAAAGTACTACTAGTTTCCAGCAGTATGCAACCCAGGGACTTTCTAATTCTGGAGCATTCTGATAACGTCACTTTTAACAACTCTTGACAAATTTTTCTTTCATTAACATCATATTGCTTAAATAAATATTTAGTTTAATTAGGTGCTGTGTGCAGAGTTTAATCCTTTTTCTGGCTTTGAACATGCCAGCAGTGAGTAGCATTCAATGCCACCAGTTTTACTATTAGAAAAAACTGAACACCTGTTACTTCACGTTCTGTGCCACTCATCACGAAGGTCACTGAAATCATAACTCCCCCCTCAGCTGCCTTTTCCAAAGCTGAAGGGTCCCACATTATTCAATTATTTCTTATGGGAAAGAGCTTCATAACCTCAGGTATCCCCTCTGTGTCTTTTCCAGTTTTCGTCTTCCTTCATCTCACAGACTACAGAACAGATGACCAGAGCTGTACTCCAGTATTCAACATATGGGGAGTCCCACAGATTAATAGGCCTTGCCTTACGCTGTTTTCTGTTCTATTCTTTATCCTTTTCCTAACAGTTTTCTAAGTTCTGCTTCCCATACTACTCTTGAGCACCAAGACTGACATTTTCACAGGTCTATTGTGTTAGCGTAGACTTAAACCTGAGGATTTAAAGACCAACAATAAACTTTACCACTTTAAAATTTTCTACAAGACAGCTAAACTGGGGAAAAAGCTATCTCCCAGTTGTACAATGGCTTCTCTGCTCAATATTGTCCAGATATAAGCCTGACTACTTGGTGAAAGCAAAGACTGTTGTAAAGCAGTAGTTAAAGAACTATGAACTGGAAGAAACATGAGATACAGGTTTACAAAGCCCATGAATATACATCCTCATAATAAGATCAAAAGTAGCCATAAACTACATGGTGCAAAGCTCCCTTGCTCTCTCTCTAAAGAATGGTATACCCTTCCCAAGACTAATCTTATGATCAAATAATTCTTAAAACAGAAACAAATATGTTTTGAGTCTGCAAAAACTAACACAAGCTTGTCAAAAACAAGCTGATTATTTGACACCTCAGCTAGTGACATGGATCCCAGAAGTATTTCTTTAAGTCAAAAGAAATTACAGGACTTAAAGGGGCAATCTGGATGGTTGKTTTTTTTTGTGTTTGGGTTTTGTTTTTTTTTTTTTTTAAACATATGCAAGACTACAAAGGGTGTATCTTTTTTTAAATGAGATAAAAGCCCAAACTCATATCTCTAAGAACTTCATACTATCAAGAAGCTGAGGAGTTACACTGTTTAAGATATTGGTTTTGTATCACTAAGACACCTAAAAGGATGTTAGGGCCTACATCCAAGATGAAAGGCACTTTTCAAAGACCTAGAAAAAAATATCTGTGCAGCTAGCACAAACTACTCCCTATGTCTTGGGTAAGAAATGTGGAAATGTGTTTTGCACTTGTATTCAACAAATATTTCAGTGTGGCGATTAGAGGACCTCTATTTATCAATGTAAAATTTCAAGGACTTCTGGGGGAGCAGAAGGTAGTTATTACAAAATGAGAAAGAGTTATTTCATGTTCAAATAGCTTTTTCTGCTCCCAAAGTATACATTATACTTTTACCCTCCCAAAAAAGCAGCAAATGAAAGTATAGGAGAACTTTCTTTTATGGAGTTCTAGTAGTCTGCCATCTTCTGGAGTCCGTAGGAAAGTGGAGGAAAAGCAAGTTGAGCAGAGAGAAGACAGCTCTAACTACCGAATACACATGCGGCAGTGAGCACTGGAATGACTTCAGAGAATCGCTGATATCTTCCTTTCATACTGCCTCAGAAGCTAACAGACCACTATGGCAGCCAACTGTGGAAATACGTCCAGAAAACCTGAACCAAATCCTTAACAAGACCAGTGAAGTGCCTTGTGTCTGCATTCTGAATCAGACCAGAAACAAAGACTTACCTGCATGGATGAACTGAACACATGGGAGGTGGAGGAAGATGAGGGTGGTTTTCAATGGTCACCGTTTTCTTGACGTGATCTTGACTAATATCTTCATACATATGCTCTACTGTTAAAGGCTGCCGTTGCTATATGGGGAAAAAGGAACACAAGAACAAAAGCTTTACTAACAAAGAATCTTTTGGTCCTTCTCAGCAATTCTAACGTCATTACAGATGAAGCACCATAAATTATAAGCATCTAATATACAACAGTTCTGAAGGTACACTGAAAGAACTGAGTGTGTTAAGATCCATATGGTGTGGAAATAGCACTGCACAAATTTTTAATGTACCAGGTGAATGGTAAAGTCAATATATTTGAGAACCACATAGGTTCCCATCTAGGTATTTGAGCCGTAAGCCCTAACCAACTTTAACTCAAGAAACATAGTCATTAAAGGGAAGAGTGATTTATCTAATCCTCTCCCTCTGAAGATCATAAAAACACATACATGCTTACTTGACTAAGTTTACTGGGGTTATTACTAGCTCTACAGAGCTAACAGAAACTCAAATGACAGAGCATGATTTCCTTTCCTTCCTTCTCGGTTACCAAGTACAATTTTCAGTGAAATTGTTCCTACTTCCTGCAAGTACCGTAAGTCCTGTCTGCAACCCTGACTGTATAATGGTTTTCTCACCATTTTTTCCCTTAAATTTCTACTGTGAATAAGCAACAAAATAGCCTTGCTATTTGACACGGTGAGTCTAATTTCACAGAAGTGGGAAAAAAAACCAACATAGCTATACCTCATCATATCCAAATAACCAGAGCCTTGGAGTTTGGTAATATTTGTCATAAGTGATGTAGAGATCATAAGTTCTAGTCTGTAGAATAGCATCTTCCCCTCCAACATCAACTTTAGCTTTGTTAGCTTCTACAATTTGTCTTGTGTCAAGTGTTGCCTGGTTCAAGGTAAAAATGACAACATTAGTATAGTCTTGTTTGGGTTCCCTCCTTTCCCATCCTAAGTAGTTACATAAAGCTGTAAAACTGAAATTAATGTTCTTAAAAAAAAACATAGGCTTTTGGGTTTTGTTTTTATCTTTAAATTAGGAGTATCAGTTTCTCTCCCACCAAGTGGTTTTTGGCTTTATTTTTGGTGGTTTTTTTTATATTTTAAAAAAGGTCAGATTTCTTAAGGAAGCATGCAACTACATTGTCACATCCCACTCCCTTCTTTCACCAATAACTTTTGAACCCAACAGACAGTTCCAATGAAATTCAGAAGGTAGAGGTCTCAGTTTATGCAGGTTCATGAAGACCTTAGCAGAGTACCACAAATAACGATGCCCTCTGTCATGAGAGAAAACAATCTGGTGCATCAGTGCAGTTCTATTGAACCTATAAGCCACTCATCCTCCACAAGTAAGCCTCAAGAACAACCACTGCATTTTGTACCTCTTGTGAATACAGCACTGTGTGTAAGCAGAGCGAAAAGGATCAGCAAAAAAAGCAAAATTACTGTGATCAAAATCTTTGAGGACCTAAGAGTTAAGGTTACTGCAGTAGGTTGGCAGGAGACAAATCCATAGGAAACCAGGCTCAGTAATCCCACTGCTCATAACAAGCTTGTTGTGTCAGCCGTTTGTTATCATTATTTTTACTTTGCTTGTGCTCATATTGGTGAGAAGCTTTGTAACAGACAAGATAGAGAACTGTTCACTCACATCATCTGTCTCCAATAGCCCGCTTTCTTCATACTCTGAAAAGAAGACCCATAAAATTCTGTGTTCAGCTTGTAGCTAGTCATCATATTTCTCATTCATAAACAACTCCTTTAAGACAATCTACATGTATCTAAAGATGTTTTATTCAGGTAGACTTCCCAATCCCCAAACCAGACTATATCTTTTTTAATACAAATTTGACYAAGACTACAGTAAGTACATGATGAGCAATCCTTAAGTGGTTTTAAGTAGGCAGATTGAATTTAAGTGTAAGTATGAAGCTGGAAGGAAGCTGTGCTAAATCCCTAATTTATACTTGCTTGGATCTGTTCTGCTACTCAAATTTATTTCCCAGTCACTAACATTCACGCAGGTTTTGGCACACAAGTTAGAGTAAACGTGCATCAATAAGACCATACAAAAGATGATAAAGTGCAAATGCCTGCTGAATTTTTCAGCATGCATTCCATGAAAAGAGAGAGTAGTGTTTTCTTAGAGTGTACTCCTTTGGTTAAAGGCCTGAAATAAAGCATGTCCCACCCAATTTAAGGGAATACCTTCCATGTCTGCAGCTTCTCCTTCATCTTCCTCATCATCATCTTCACAAGATGCTGAACGTTCTGGTATTTTTATATTATCCTTTAGAAGTTAAATTGAAAACACTGCTTTAAAGACTGCTGCATCTACACAGCCTAACAGCCCCAGCAAATTTAAGGTGTAAGTCCAGTCAACACATACAGCAAACCAGAAAAATAATTTCTGCAATATTAAGAAGGTCTATACTGAACTCAAATATTTGCTTATTAACCAAACTTAGTTTCAAAGCCCTAGTATGACATTAAAAAGCCACTAAAAAGTTCTCCTTTGACTTTGTAATCTGGACTGATTTAATTCCTAAGCAAAGAAGAATAAACGTGGTGTTAAACAGCCCATAGTTTCTTTTCAAAAAACCCACCTATCTCAAATGAAAGGCAATGACTAAACATGTAGGTTAAGATTTTGTATGTCCTAACCCACAGCCAACTGTGCAGCAGTTATCATAGAATTACTGACTATCTCAAGTTGGAAGGGACCCACAAAGATGATCAAGTCCAACTCCCTGCTCCTTGCAGGACTACCTAAAACTTAATCATATGACTAAAAGCATCATCCAGTTCCATAAACTGAGCATTATCCAGTTCCATAATTGTTTTTAAAACACAAGAGAGTCCCAAAAGATATTACATTCTGATACCATTGTCTGAGGAAGCACAGTCCAACAGAAATGAATACAGCACCAGCCCTCAGCCAACTTTTTCTTTTGGGCATTGTGGGCCTATGCATAGCATTTGAACCCAACAGACAACCCCAGTGAAATTCAGAAGGGGGAGGTCTCGATTTACACAGGTTTCACAAAGACTTTAGGAGAAGACTCCAAATAATGATTACAATTAGAAGCTGCTCTAATTGTAAGCATCAGGTGGCTGGTCTCCTCATTAAAAAACAAACAAACAAACAAACAAACCCCCACCAAAACCAGTAAGAAACTAAGTTGTGAAGTGCTTTGGCAAACAGAACATTAGCAGAAAAATTGTTGCCCTTCTGGATTGGACCTGTGGTCCAAGAAATGAAGTACTGTACAAGCAGCAAGTTTTTCTACATACAATATATTAGAAGTGAAATCCAATTCATAACACACAACAGCAGTTATGAATCACAATAACATTCTGCAAGTATTGTGTTTTGCAGAAATAGTGATCACCTTTAGGTATTCCTTAAAGTATTTCTTCCACCCTTATGTTACTGACTTGTGAAAAAGCAGTATTTTTACTATGTTCAGCAGACTCTCACTTGAAATACATGTATTTCACAGTTCATCATATCAATAGCATTTTAAGCTGTTTACAATTGTGCGGTAGCATGCAGCAGCCTGTTCTCTTTCCCCCTAATTTTTAGAATCCAAAGCTTTGTGCTCGGACGGTTTAACAAACTCTCATAGCACACAGACAGAACTCCACTTTAACAACCAACTCATCTTTAAAAGCGTTTTGTGTCTCTGAGTCTTTCTCCACATTTCTTAAACATGTTAGCTAACACATTTCCATTTCAAGTACTTCCAACTGTTCTCAGTTTCCTGAAGACTTAAGTTTCAGATTTGGCTCCTGCTGCAGAGTGACTTTTTGGAAACGTGCAGAAACTGATGACTTTGTAAGACATATACATGTAAACAGTTTTAGTACTTCTAAACTTGAGGGCACAAGCCTGTCAAACAGGACCAAATGTGTTAAAACTCCACTTGCARTAGTTAAAGATTACAAAGAAATACTTTACATCCCTACATTATTTTTCCATATAAAAATTTCTTTACACTGGATCTCCAACCATTAGTTTCTTGAGACACAAAGGTGCGGTATCACTGTAAACCGCATTTCTTTTTCAGTTTGTAGAAACCTGGCACAAGAGCACACTGGCTAAAGACATTCCAAAAAGAACACTGCCTCAGTAAACGCATAGTAATAAGGAGATGCACATGCTTAGACTAATATCATGGGCTCTGAAGGTCAATGTATATCTGCAACACACGTAGTGACAAAGTGTATTTTAATCTTTCACAGGCAGTACTAGATTGCTGCAGATAAGACTTCTATTACCTTTAGGTCCTGTGATGAAGCAAGAGGAAAATTTAGAAACAGGTACCTTATTGTCTAGTGTGATCTCCTTAACTGCTTCTGTTGCACCCACTATACCTGTTAATTGAACAAGAAGTTTGCGTTAAAAAAGCTTGTTTCTTTGTTACAGAATAGTATAGAAAGAGGTTGCAAAGTTTTCAGAAAGCAGCATATGAACTTTCCAAGTTACATTTCAACAATTTTGATATCTGAAGGGCTGTTTATTTGGTACTGGTAGCATGCTTGGTGCTGGACATCCATAAACAAACAATACCAGTAACATGGAGCACAACACCACAGCTCTTGCATGTCATACAAATATTGCTGATGAAACACTGCAAAGTAATTGGGATTTTTATTTTTAAGGAATTTTTGCATAAAAGTGAGTTCAGGATAGGCATTCACGTAACAATAATGGAACTCAACTTCATGAGTAAGGCATGCATTTATGAATATTTCTGAGCATCTTGAAAGCAAGGTGTTCATGACAAAGCAATAATGTAGCAGAATACTCAATACTTTTAGCTGAGAGGAAGTAGGGGTAAAAAACATCCCAAATCACAGTAGTATCAACTCTTGGGTTCCTCCCCATTAGCTTTCTAGTTTTACTGCAGCTCTTACCCAGTACTCTTTGGGATACATGACAAGATTCTGCTTTGACACAGTAAATTTATCTAATTAACTCTTGAGCTGAAAATAAGTTACATCATTATGGAGAATGAACTGGGAATCAGGTAACTGCTCAGCAGAAATAACTGTTTAAAGAAAAGGAATGCCAGTTGAATGCTGCTTGGAAACAATGCATTTCTAGTGGCTGTGTGATCATTTAAATATTTTTTTCCCTAGCAGAAAAAGAGGTGTTATAAAGGACATCTATACAGATGGGTGAAAACAGGTTTTTTTTATCTCCTTTGACAGTGTTTGGAGACCTGGCCAGGTCTAGTCAGTCTTACAGTTGTGCTACCACAGCATGGTGCCCAAACCAGTCAACCCTAAAAAGAAAAACTTGGCAGAGGAGTCTATCCACAACAGCGGTGGAGAATGCATCCTTAATTCAAGGATATGACACAGCTATGTCAAACTATTTCTTTGGTGTGGGGTGTTCAATTATGAACGGCAATACATTTAAGAATTGCCAGTGATGAAAAATGTACATCTACAGAAACAAAAGGCGTCTTCTCCCACCCTTTTTCTCCCCAGCCTGCCTGAACTATTTAGAGAACTTCTTCCAATCACAACAAAAAATTTACACCAAAGAAAGTAAAAACTGAGTGGAGTACCTTCTAGGTTTGGAAATGGTGGAGAAAACATCATTGAAAGACAGAATTTTATTAACTCATGATAGAACATGAAGAAACAGACTAAAACAACTGCCAATTCTTAGAAAAGAACAAAAGGATTTATGAGAAGCTGTGCTAGAAAAGCTACTGAGATTCATATAAGCAGTAATTTTTAGACTTCTTTATGAACACAAGCTCATCTAAGGACTTAGTGTAAAAAAGGATCATCTCCACACTCATCTCTGTATTTAACAATATTTTCTTTCTTTTTAGTGCCCCCCCGCCTTCCCCCAGTGACCTCAGATACTAAGATAATAGYTATTTTCTAATGATTCCCCCTTTTAGCTCAATCCAACAATTCAACAGAATGGGAAACACTGAAATAGTTAAGTTAGTTGAGGTCATCATTAAGATAAAGATCTCAACATGCTTCACATGCAATCTTACTAAAAAAGAGAAATTTGCTTATTCTTCAAACAAATAATTTAAACCAGCATTCTCTTCACAGGTTCTCCTTACTAAGGAATGAGTCACTACACAGCTTATTTTTTTAAATAACTTCCTAGAACTTTAATAAGAGAATACTGAAATAATTTATTGTCAACACCTCTAAAAAGTAGTCTGTTTCAGGCATATACAGGCATACAGTTAAACACCTGAGCAGTCATATWTCAATCAAGTGGGTAGCTGGCAATGTAACTTATTTCTTCCAGATTAGATACTAGTACACAGCCATCTATATATAAGAAAGATTTTACCTTCTAAGAGTGGAAACTGAAAATCTTTTAGATTACCAAATGCAAAGTCTGAAGCAAGACTTTGAATACCTGCATTGTGAAAGGTGTCTACCCATCCCCCATCACCATCATCTTCTTCTATAATTGCTTCCTGCTCATCTGAGTACTCCATCTGCTTACATCTTTTGTAGCACGGCACTGCAAAAAATTGCAAAACAAAATGAATGCAGCCATTCCTATACAAAACCAGACTGGAGCAAGAAATTATTCTACAAGACCTTCTGAAATGTGGTAGTCTCTCATATATCCTTATTTAAGGAATCCTAGAGCTATATTTCAAATGCAAAAGCATGAACTTAAAAAAATATCTTGATGTGCTGTACCAGGTATTTTATTTCATGTACAGTACGACACTTGCAGTGGCTTTAAAAGTTCATTCTTCTGTTACCCATTAGAGCATTTTCACAGAAACTCATGAGGATTAGAAAAGAATTAACTTCTCATGTCTCAGACTGCCTATCCATTTGCTAACAACTGGAGACAATCTATTAGTTTTCTTCACAATACTAAAAAACTTATAGTCTAAGTACAACTTTGCCTGGATTAGCATCAGTTTACTAAACTTACTTGTCTTTAGAATTCTGTTAAAAGTTTGCATCAGCTATTTATGCGATATATTAGGTATGTTTAACTATAAATTAACATCTAGAAGTTTAGAAGAGGTTAGAATTAATGTGTTATTTAGAATAACTTCAGTCATATGCATTACAGAGCCCTTCAAGTACAGATTTATACAAAGTTTTCAGAAAACAGTCAGAGAAAGAATGTGGATCTGATTAAGGCAAAACTGACATTTTCCAATATCATAAACAAGGACTACGTAAAAAATGCTCCTTTTCTACTAATGTGGAGAAAACAACTGCTGCATGAACTGCAGAATTTGTAAATTGCTCTTAGACCTTTCAGAAAGGGAGAAGAGGGGCGTGAAAGTCACAGTGAAGAGCAGTCTTCCAAAGACTTCCAAAATGAGGTCTGTAGGATGGCTCCCAGCCTCACCCATAGCCCACAACTTTTACTCAGGTGATAGGCCAATGTGTCACCATCAGCAGGAAACACATTATTTTGAAATGTGATCTAGAAGGGTCAGAGCAATGTGGAATCGTGGAAGTGGGGTGAAAAGAGAAACAAAGTAGACCACTTGGCCATCCAGCCATCAAGACCATCTTAGGAAACTCTGTCCAACACTACTATAAGCATTTTTCCATGATAGCACACTGCAAGACTCCAAAAGCCAGCAAGTGAAATCAAAAAGCATAAAGTACAACCCAGTGCAGGTAAAAATCTCCTGTTCTTAGTACTGAAGGTTTATCTAATGACATTAAGTTTGACACATTTTCATACAAGATCTCTTGGGAAAATTATTTCCCCATGGTTGTTCCAAGATGTTAGCTTTCTTATCCATTAAAAAGGTAGTCACCACAAGTATTATATATACACAACTGTGAACCTGATCAAAATTTGATTTAAAATTGTATTGTATATTATAGTTACTGAAAGGGATAGTGACTTTAGTCACATATCTGAACTAGAAGTATCAATGTCACTGTGAAAGACATTTCRGGAACACTTCAATAGCCCAAGTTTTCCAAAAGAAAGAGGAAAATAAACATATTTTCCTTTTAGACACTGAATATGAGCTGAAGGACAGGAGAAAGGAAAGGCAGAAAAGGAGGTTTATAATGTTTAAGCTTCACTTCTACTTCAGCAAGGCAAGCTGCATTACTAKTATAAAGCCCTACTAACAACTGGTCTAAGGAAAAGATTTTAGATGTGCAGGAAAAACTTTTTTAATATTGCAAAGCCAAAGCATCCAAAGTGCAAGATATTTGCTTCCCCTGTCAATACAGACAATCAGTAGAGTTGATAGCACAGTCAACCATGCTATCAATCCTAAGAACACTTATATTTAAACTTCAGCCTTACCATTTTTAGTTACCAAAAACTGTTTGTCTGTTGGCAGATAAGCCTTGACTTTTAGTTCTTCTCCTGAAGCCCTGTAAAATGAAGTGCACCATAAAAGGTTGAGAATTTGATGATCTGCAAACAAAAGAACCCTTCTATTTTCAATTTATATCAGGAACATTTTATATACTCCTCTTGACCTATTCTCAGAATCTGTTTCCTATGACTTTACTTTTGCCTATACAAAGACTTTGATATAGGTACAGGGTCAAAAAGGTTAGCCACCCCTAAACTATGGAGTCTTGGATAAAAACTATTTTCTGCTTCAAAAACTACTTTCACTTTGAGATGGCCAAGCAAAGAYGGGTTGACAGAACAATCTAGTCTATATGAAATTTTCTAGGATTGGCAACAACACAGTCCCAAATGTTTCTAGAAAGCAACTTCAGAAAAAGCAAGAAATAGACCTCTAGAAATATAAAACCTGCCCATAGTCACCAGAGCTCAAATAATCTTTGCCAAGCTCACATTACTCAAGCATTTGCATTCAGTGGTTTTTAGTTTGGAATCAGAGTCTAACATTCTAAATAGCCTGTTCCAAACTGCTGGCACACAGGCCAGACTCAACATCTTGTTTTCTCTGAAGGACACAGGATTTAGGCAAGAAACAATGATTCAGGCATAATAATTCCTCCCTCAGCTCTTCATGGCCCAGTATAGAGCCAAGAATCTTGATAATACCACTGCACAGAAACTGCCCATCTAGGCACTAACTGATTAGTTTTACAATGCTAGACGCCAGTAAAACATGAGGGAGCACGTTATTTGCAGCCTTATTGTACATGAAAGAGAAGGGATTTCCGAGGGCAAGCACTGCACAAAGTGATCTGATGTGGGCCAACTTGAACAAATGTAGTTAACAAATGCTTGTCTAAAATACTCTGATTACAACTAGTTCTTAGCAATTCCTGTTGGACACTGCCTTTGCTTTTTCAATCACCAATACTAAGACAAGCTCAGAGAGACAAACTGCTACTGCAGCTAAGCACTGAAAGCATTCACAGTATGTACCAGCTTATTTCCTCTACAGCCTTAGGAAAACAAAACAAAATAATCCCCAAACAAATCCTCATCTCAACTACTGCTACACAGAGCAATAAATAAGTCCCGCCTGACTTAAAAATAGTTTCATCATAAAATCAGCAGAAGTTCTACTGCAAGAGTCCATGTACTATTCTATACAACTGTGTAGCTGCATCCAATGGAAACACATCAAAGCACAGAGAGGGATGCTAGCTTTCTATAATTCTTTTGATTTTACTTACCATTGCCAAGTAGGGCAGTGGTGAACTAAGTGATCTCCAGCTGCAACAAACTGTTAAGGCAGGAAAAAAATTAAAGTCCTGTTAAATATAGCATAAGAAGACAATCTCAATTTTTTCTCAATATTAATATTTCAGTTGCACATTCCTTTGACAGATTAACTATTTAACTAATAACTGTTTATATCAGTTTGATGCTTTCTTTTAAGTCCATTTCTCAGCTAAAACTCAAAGACTAAATCGACTTCACCTGAAGGAAATGCATACTAAGCACAATAGCAAATTCAGATAAAGTTTCAAAAGCCATGGTATTACCTACCAGAATTGTAACAAGCAAAAAAGGTTCCTAGACCCAGTAACATTGTTTACTTTGTGATGAAGAAACTGTTTCTATTTGCGACTCTTCAAAGTTTTACAAAGACAATGAAGAGTTTAATGTAAAAAAAATATTTAATTCTCCTTCGGTGTTCAAAACAATTTTGCAGCAAGAAGAAAACTGAGACTGACATCAATTCATTGAACCAGTGAGAGAACTGCAACAGGAATAAACAGTATACATTTTAAGCAATGACATGATTACGATAGTTCACCACTGACATTAACTAAATCGGGATAACCAAGTACTTACTACATCAAAAAACTTATGTATAACTTTGTTCTGAAGAAATAGCTTTTAAAAATCTTCACTCTACTTGTTCTTAGTATCAGAGATAAAGGTTTTTATAAAATCACATCACTATTTCAAAGTGATATTGGAAAACTCATGCTAGACATGTGTACGAACTCAAAATTCACCCAGCAAAGTCTAACCCACTGGGCTTATTTTTTGTACTTGTAAATTGAGTAAGGCAAGCCTCCATTTAAGAACAGTGATTTGCGTGGTCTTTGCACCAGTTACTTTTGAAAATGAGGTGCGCACCTATTGCTACAGTTGCTTTCTTGTCTTAAAATGCCAGTTTATAACAACATACTTCCTAGCTGACCAGAAGCTGTTGTAGAGCGACACAACAGGCTTGCAGCACATCAGCCATTTTCTCACCATGTCCTCCAAAGCGAGGCCTATCAGCGTAGTGGAAAACACCACAACACACACTGCATATGGATTAACAGATTTAATCTCTGCAAAAGTGCTTTCTTTCACTCATTTTCCAACAGAAGACTCTAGCAAAAATGAAATCTTCACTTTAAAGAAAACAGCAATCCCTCCCAATACACATGAAAGTTTTAAAACTCATTAGCCTTTACATAATAATAAATAACACACGGAACTCCAGAATTACTTAAAATTCTAGTTCAAGGAACTGGAACACTGTTTGTGGCACCAATGTTAAAATATATTATTAAAGATGAAAAAAATGTATACTGGTTTTTGTGGGTCTGACAGATGCAAAAACCTAAAACAATACCTGAAATTTCRTTTGCATTTTCTTCAGCTCAGGCAGCAAAATTATCTAGCTGGTTTCACTTTCTATTTCTCAAGCACTAATGCTATCTCATACCTGAATCAATATTGCAAAAGTGGCAAGAGATCAGTTTTAGGATAAAATCTTATTTCTACTCCTGGAAAGAATGATTTTTAAGATTTGCCTGTACTTACATATAAAATTAAAACAGGTGTTACTTTTCTGAGGTATTAACTAGTAAAAACTCATGACAGGCAAGAATTTGTTGAAATTAAATCAAGTACACAGATAGATGAAATGAGGGAGTAGGTATTGAGTTTGATTAATGAGTCATCTTTAGCCTTATCGCTAATTGATTCATCTTCAGAGGCAAACCACAGGAACCCCACAGAGTCTATAAAATAGTCAGTGTCTCAGACTAAAATACAGTTAAATTGAGATTCATTACCCAAGAAATCCAAACTCATTCAAAGATAACATCCTAGCATCATTATACATTACTTCAATTCTTCTTTAGCAATCATTACTATATAAAGACCAAAATCATCAGGGAAAAGAAAAGACTATCAAAGGGACAATCAGCAGATCCATGCTCCAGTCTCATCTAAATTTAACAAAAAATTAATCTTGCTGTATAACTGCTTCCCTTGACTACTGCTTTGAAGGATCCAATTTGTTCACCCTATCAGCATCTAACTTTATACAGAGGATACATACCATTCACGTTCTTTTACTGGTGTTTAAATGCTGCAAACTGTTTAACGTAACATAGCGTGGTTCTTGCTACATTCTATAGAAAGTACCTTTTCTTTCAGTACTACTGCAAACTTTTCTCCCATAGATCAAGAAGGGTTTAAGCATTAGTAGAACATGTCTAGACTTTCTCTGTAAACAGTTATATTTGTTTTATATATAAGATAGATTATAAATACATTATTATATAATATATAATATATAAACATTTATATACACACACACACATATATGTATGATTATCACAACAGCAGAACACCATGTTGCTAAGACTGTTTTCCTCAGCGGTAATCTTCTGGATCATAGAAAGCACAAGTGCTTGCTTGCCATGCAACATAGCAGAAAAATGCTAGGACCAACGTCAGGAAAAATACTTCCATCCACATTATCTACCTGCAGTAGTCATAATTTGTTCCATCTTTTTCCATCTCATCTTCACATTTGTGCATTCTGTCTCATTTTTCTTTCATTCTACCTAACAGTCTTAACATTGTTTTCTTATACCTCTGTAAAGACAATGTATTTTTAGAACAGTAGCACTTTAATATGAGAAAAGGCAGAACGGGGAAGTCAAATTAGCACTGCATAATCAGTATTTTTACTATTCTAGAAAAAAATCCTGTTTGTTTCTCTTTGCAGCAGACTTCTTAAAAAACTACAACTGCTTGGCAGCAATCCCAAATAAAACCAGCCTGGAGCAGCCTATAGAGAAGGGGGGGGGAGGGGGGCGGAATCATTGGATGCTTGCTGTGGACAAGCATATGTAATGACTTAGCCAGAGCCTCGGAAGAAACAACAAGCGAGGAAAGCAAGGACTGTTCCCAAGATACAAGTTCCTCCTTGAGTTGCTTACAGGAAAGACTATTGAAATTAATATATTCCTGTTTTAGTCCCAAACAGAGCTGTTGACCCAGCATGAGCTTCCTTACAAGCTTTTCATGACATGATACAGGAAAAAAGCATCCCACATTCAGATGTCAAGCGACAAGAGGAATTCTGCTGTTGATCTACTTCATCTGTAAAAAGGCCATTTAGAACTTCCACTTTGTGAAAATTGTTTCAAGAAGCAATAATTAGTTGGCAAAGACATGAACTGTTTGAGATGAACATAGTAATTTTGAGTAAAATTTATCATTACTTTCAAAATATATTTCAATGTTTCTAAATACTTACTTCTTCAGGTGTAATTACTCCAGTTTCTTTAAACTTGGACTCCTGCAATAAAGAAAGTTTAGAAATTTTGAGGTCTGCTGACAAATCAAAGTACCCCACTTTACTGGTAAAGAAAAGTATCTGCTCTACTTTTGTCTTGGAACTAGCTGTGTCCGCAGAGATCTGTGAATCAGCTTGGAGGCAACCTCTGCCAGGGCTGATATGCAGCTTACTTCCATATCCTATAATGTAAGGCCCAACAAAATTACTTGTGGCAGAATGTGTGGTATTATGAAAAAAGATCACATATACAAAGTAATTTTTTTGCTACAGCCAATTATATCAATAATGAAGATCCCCGGCACTCAGGACTACATTTGCCAGTAAGAGACAGAAAACCAGTTGGAATCAGTGATTCTCACAGTCAGGACTTTGGGACTGTTCTAGCAGTGCAATGCATCAGTATGAGGCTTTGCAGTTAAGAAAGGTCATGAAATGAATGACCAACCAACTTTTCTCTGTGGTAGGAAAAGTTATGTAGAAAGACTTAGTTATTAACTTTTTTTGTACTCATTTCTRTGGCTTCATTATACACCCCATGGAAACATTTTTGATTTTCTCATATTGTTACTTTTTTTATGGAGGAGAGAATAGATGGCAAGCAGCAACATGATTTAGTTTTGCATGGAGAAATGAAGTACTTTTGTATTAAAGACAACATCTATGAAGTTTAAGGACACAACATTTTTAGCATATTCCAACCTAGAGTAAGTGTATTTTGTTTCAGACTTCTGTTTCTGTTTTTTTCTTCAGAAAACCCTCAAGCACCAAGGAAACCTACTGTTCCTCAGCATTAGAGCTACCTAAGAACGGCTTTTGAAAAAGAATACAATTTCAACCATGGCATAGCTCACTTTTCAAGTTTTTGCATTACCAATTACTGAATAACTTCCTGCCCTAAAGAACTCATGATTTTTTTTCTATCAAGACTAAAAGCAGCAACTGAAAAGTACCTCACTTTTGGCTACAACTTCACCTTATTCAATCATTAGGAAATCATTAAAGAAAACCAGCCACTGCTTAGCTTGGTTATTCTTGATGATTCTCCCTGATGCATGCTATCACCTGTGCTATGTAAAAGGAAACGAGCACACCTGTTTCATACAATACTGGGTACTTCCTTTCTCCCTCATTTCTAGAGAGACATTTAAGAACAAGATTAAGACAAGCAAAACAGCAGTTGTACAAACACCATAACATCACTAGATGCTAGTTAACGGAAATCAAAGAAACTCAAACAATCCTAATTTAGCAATTTTGATTGCTGTAAACCTGAGAATTCTTGATTACACATTATGCAACACCACAGTGGAGACAACCTACTATTTAACCTCAAAATGAACTATAAGCAGTAAGCAACATGCACAAACTTGTGTTTCTGGAATTACATAAGGAAAATATGTAAAATATCTATCCCCTGTTCCCTGAGGTTCACTTTTTCATCTCTGTACATTCTGTGGTATGTAAGCTAGTGAGAGACACAGGTCTAGTTTCTTTCCGAAGTTACCAAGTTGGAGTATTTATTTCAAACCCTTGTAAAGGGAACATACACACATAATATTATCACCTCCCGTTTGTCTGAGGTTCTACTCCTGCCTCCTCCCAATAGTACATCTGGGCACAGGAACTCCTCCACTATTACACCAGCTGTGCAACAGCAACTGTACTATGGTAAACAAGTCACTTCACCTTTCCACACCACAACTTCACTGCAGCCCATATATGTCACATTGGTGGGCAACTCTAGAAAGGTCCACTATCCAGGCAAGAGCATACTATATACCACAGAGGGACAAGTTCAATTAATAATTGAGTATCACTGTCTTCTGCCCAAAGATCTAAGCTGCAGAGTACAAGGCATATAGAAGGTCACACCATAAAACCACAGACAGAGAGGTTGCTGTCATAAACAATTACAGTAGAAGTATTTTTTCAAAAACATAGGAAAATGTGAAAATCAGTAGTGAAGGAACTGCTGACCAGTGAAGCATTCACACACAAAGTTGTGTTTTACATAAAAAGTATTAGTAAATAGGAGGAAGAAGATGGGATGTGGTCTAACAACTGCAGAAAAACACAACCTGTTTCTACCCAAATAAGCAATAACAGGAATTCTAACAGATGTGCTGCCCACCTTTAGAAGCAGACTGTTACAATTCACTCTCAAGAACCAAACAGCCCATTTCTACTACTCACAGTTACTTTAGCGCAGAGGCTTGTATTAATATAGTAATGCTGATACAGAAATAAGCTATGTTACATAACTTTATACCTGCTCACATAATGAAGATATGACTAGGGTTTTTTWATATCAGCTGAAGAAGTTGCACTCTTACCCAAAATAACCATTGCAACGCATTCCTGAAACCAGGCTTAAGCCTATCACTACACGAGCACCTTTGGATTTCCATTCTTGGTCACACAATCAGTTAAAGTTTAGCCACTTTAACAGAAAACAGCAACAAATAAGTTATTCCTCGAGCAGCAGGGCCAGCAACACCTGGTCTTCGAAGGCCTGCACCTCCCAGGTGAATGCTCCCACCCCTAATGGGATGTGAGCTCCAACTCAGCTTCCCTCCATCCCGTACGCCCCGGTGCAGGATGAGGGCCGATGGCTTTGCCGCCGCAAGGCTGCCCCAGCACAACCTCCCCCTGAGGCGTGAGGGAGCACCGCGCCCTCGGCATAAAGCCGCTGCAACGACAGAGTTCCTCGGGCCCGGACGACAAGCGAAGCCGCAGCCGCCGGGCGGCTTCCGGGAAGGCGGAGCGACTCCCGGAGCGGTCGGGCGCTCCTCACACCCCACCGGGGCGGCAGGGAAATGCCCGCGCAGGCGGGAGCGACCATAAGGAGCCGCCAGCGGGCGAGCAGCGGCCGCACTGCGGGCGACACGCCAGGGGGGAGGCCGGGGCCGCTCCAACACCTCAGGGAGTGCGCGCCTCCCCTCACTTCACCCCGCCCCCCCCGCCAGGCTCCCGCGCGGACCGGCACCTTGAGCACGGGGGTGAGGTACTCGGCCACCTCCAGGGCCTTCCCCTTCACCGTGTTGATGACGTTCTGCATGCTGCCGGCGGGCCCCGCGAGGAGGACAACCGCCTCCCCCGCCCCTCTGCCAACGATCTCCGCGGCAGCGGCCGCACCGGCAGCACCGCCCCCCCTCCCCCCGCCAGTCACGTGACCTGTAGCCCTTCCCTGAGCTCTTCCCGCCCCCGCCCACCCCATGTCGCACACACGTGACGACACACCGGCGCTCAACTCCTCGTCGCGCCCGGCCCAGCGGCGATGCGCCTGCGCTGGGGCGGGCGCAAGGCGGGAAGGTGCGTAGGGAGGAGAGGGGCGGGGGGAGGGAAGCCGATGGCTCTTCGCGCGCATGCGCTCCCCGCCGTCCACGGGAAGGGGCGGTGGCGGCTCACGTGGCTGAGGGGACGAGCGCGGCCGAGAGGTGGGGTGGAGCCCGGTTCCCCGCAGTCACGTGGCCGGAGAGGCCGGGAGGGGCGGGGCCGGTTGTCAAAGAGAATGAGGGTGCGCGCGCCCGCGCAGGGCGGTGGCGTGGGGAGGGCAGCCAGGGGGCGCGCGCTGCCGGGCGGGAGGGCACCGCCCCGCCCCGCCCCGCCAGGTAAGCGGGGAACGGGGAGGGCCGGTTGCGGCCTGGCGGAGGAGTGGGGAGCTTTGTGCGGGACGCTGAGGGGCTGGCTGTGCTCCTGCGGGCCTGGCGGGGGGCCGGGGAGCCTGGTGATGGATGCTGGGGGCGTGCAGCGGGGGTGAGGGGGAGCGCGGTGCCGCGGCCTCCCGGGAGCCCGTGTGTCCGGTGTGCTTGGCTGCTGCGTCTGAGCACCGGCTGCTGCGTCTGAGCACGGGCCGCCGCGTCTGAGCACCGGCCGCCGCTGCCTCGGAGCCCGGCTCACCCCGCGCGGCCGTGGCCCCGCTGCTGTCTACAGCCGCGCGTCGACCTGAGGCAGCGACGTGGCAGACAGCGGTCAGCACAGCCAGGCAGGTGTTCCTTCAGCGCGGGGGAGTGCTCGGTGGCGCTTACCGGCCGCGCTGTCGTCACCGCTGCGAGGTGGGTGTTTGCCCCGTGTCTCCCCGGGCCCGCGGAGCCGGCACTCGGGGCCTGGTTTGAAGCCGCTCTCCCGGCCGCCCCGGGCCCGTTCAGGGTGCCGTGTTCCAGCCGGCCCCGCTGGGCTGGAACGGCGCGAGCCGCGGCGGCCGTTAATGGATGTCGCGGCCGTTAACGGAGGTCCTGCCTGCAGCCGGCCCGAAGGGGCTCCTCCGGCACGGGGCCGGTGCTGGCGGTGCGCGCTGGCCGACTGCTAGCCGGTTTTTCAGACCTGGGGTCCTGCTAACGGGTCGGCCGAGTAACGGCAGCGCTGGAGACGGAGAACACGGGTACAGCTCAGGATCCGCCTCCAGCAATCCGCGTTCTCCCCTGCCTCCTGGGCACAAGTCGGTGCTGAGTAAGCCCCGGGTCATCTCTGCGATATTGCTCTCGCTCCACAGCTGTAAAACTTCTCCTTGCTGGAATTAGGAACAAGAACACTTTTAAAAATATTAAAGAAAAATAAGCGTGTAATTTATTTAATCCTTTTAGCTAATCAGTATTCCATAGATGCACTCTTTTGACAAACTGGCCTCTCTGTGCCACCTTCTGAGTCACTGTGTATACATTGTTTATCCCTGTTTGCTGGTCCTCATAGCATATCCTTCTCTCTTTCTTAATTTTTTTTTTTTTTTTAAATAAAAAAGGAAAAGATAGCTGTAGAATGAGATCATGGCTTGTGATGTAAGCATCTTTGTATAAAATAACACAAAGCAGTAAAATACACGTTTCACCTTGTTTAACCAGTTTCCGGAAGTACTCTTTATAGTGTATTTTCATTTTGTCATCCAAAGGGCATTGACAGCAAGACAACAGAATGAAGACCAAGTGCTGTAGTCGACTTGTGTTTTGCTCCAAGACAACCATCTATACCTTTTTGCTTGGAGGAGTGTTTATTGCGTTGGGCTCAAGTCGAATCCTCCTTATGAAGTATTCTGCTAATGAAGGTGCTGTTGGGCAATAAACATAATGCACTTCAAATAAGAAAGAGTTGATGTTTGGGGTAAAATGGATACCCAAAAGCCTAGTTCTCCACCTGCAGAGTTCTTAGCATAAACATTCTATTTTATAAATAGTGACATGTATTTCTGTACTGGAAAATCTCTGTATAGTCACTGGTCTAACACAAAGTGATAACTTGGGTTGCAAGGTATATGTTCCACGTGGAGATTCACCCTTAAAAGATGAGGCAGTGAATTATATCTGATTTTCAAAGACTAAATTGTTGTGTAAGCACTATCGATGGTACATGTCTTGACTGAAATATTTTTCTTGCAACAGGCTTAGGAGAAAAGTGGTATTACAGTGGGTGTGCTATAACTGGCTAGTATTACTGCTTCTCCTTTTGCCAGGTGTTAGCAAAATATGCTAACAAAGAAAAGATACAGTCCTAGAAGAAGGTTGTGTCATCCTGGAAGCTATTTTTTGTGAGAGGAAAAAAAAGCATATTGCTGTTTGGGGAAAACATTCCCCTTTTAAAATTTTTTTAAAACAGTGATGTTCTTGAGTTCTTCCAAAATGTTCTGCTGTAAACTAAGACCAAATGAGGAAAGATTTCAACCCAGAAAGGAGGCCGTTCAGAAGTTGTATGTCATAAAAATTGGAATATTTATAATGAAAGTGCTGACATAGCCTTTTGCATTTATGGAAAGTGGCTAAAATTCTGAATGGAGGGGTTAAAATAGTTTCTTGCTATAATTATGAACGCAGGAGACAGAATCTGATTGTGTACTCTCTATTATTTGCTGAATCCCACAGATAACAAATATGATTACCTCCCTACAACAGTGAACATATGTTCTGAAGTAGTAAAACTGGTCCTGTGTGTGGTATTGGCAATATGGGTTAAGAAAAAAGGTAAGTACCTATGTTTAAAATAAGTAAAATGTGTTGACTTTCTAAGATTTGCTGTACTTCAAATCCCTTTTTTTGTTGTTGTTTTTTTAAATGATAGATTCACATGTAGTAGTATGGAGTAGGTCCTGCTAGTAAGGTTCACTGGAATTGTGTCTTCCATACAGAATTATAGCTAAACTTTACTTTTATAAGTCTACTTTGTGCTGTAAATTYAGGCATTCTTGAGTTGTATGTATGGTAGCTGAAATGGGGACAGGTAAGTTGAATTAGAAAGTGTAATGAAGACACAGCCTAACATTTTCAGAATTTTAACACAGCATCGTGCTAGGATAATAGGAGTCGCCTCACTGTGAAGTCACGACTGAAGAGAAGCTTATAAATTGCACTAACTCAAGGATTGGCCTTCGTGTTCTGTTGTTCTGACCACTTTTATTTAAAAGCACCACCACCTTCCCCTGAAGAGGCTTTGTGTGTGTGTAGTGGTATTTGAGTCAGAAGCAACATATCAGTGTTCTAATTCAAGGTAGCTTTGTTGTGAAGACAAATTTTGGGGCTGCTGTTCAGAAAAAGCAGTGTCAGGCTTCACTAGCTACTGGTTTTGTATTGCAGGCTATTTTTATTTTTTCTTTCTTGGCTTTTCTGTCCTGATGTGAAAAGGACGAGAGGTTAACTTCATAGCATTTCAAAATGGTAGAGAACAGATGTTTAAATTGGAAGAGGGTGTCAGGCACTGGAGACTCATGTTAAATTGAACTGCTGGTTTTGTCCACTTCTCCATGTAACAGTCATGGCTCTGGCAAGCTGATGAAATTTTTACCTCCACGTTTAGTATGGGTATACCGAAGACAGTAAATATATGCAGTCAGTGTTTGCCATCTTTGGCTTCTGCTGATTACACGTTTTTTGGTTTTCTGTCTGTCTGTCTTTTTCTTCCAGATCTCTGAGTTTTGCTGAACTCAATGTGTCGGTGGTTCAGAAGACGATTAGATAACATTGTGTAGTCTTAAATCTGTGCTAACAAAGTACTTCTGTCACCAACTCTAGAGTAGTCTAAGGTTTATCAGTCTTCCTCCTAAAGTGTGTGTCCTGAATACCTAAGTAAATGTAATTCTTTGTGCCTTGTCCATCCTTTCTTCCTATATGTTCTCTTTTTACCTAGATCATGTGCTGTGTGCTACAGATACTGAGTTCTGGTTTATTTTGTATTTCTGACATTACTGGCTGCCCTTTGGGTGCTATATGAACAGATCCACTGTCTGTGTCATTGTTTCATTTCTAGATTTGATTGATAATCATCAGAAAATCATACCCAGTAATGATGTCGCTATTGCGTGGGGACTTTGGGGTGCTTTTTGCCCCTCAAAGAATGGTTGATAATTGAATTTTTGCTCCCGGGGGACAAATACTCTGATGGGGGTAAAAGGTTCCTTGATGTTTTCTCTGCTGAAGCAAGGAGATGAATGCCCATAGACACAGGATTGCTGCTCTAGCTGTGTGTTGCGCCCTGCATCTGYCCTCTGTGTTGCCAGAGGGCTGTGGTACCTTAGTTTTTTCAGTCCAACAGTGTTCCTGAAAACAGAACAGTGGTACCTATTCTGTTCTAAGGGAATGGGCTTTTGATAATAAGAAAGATGTCCTTCTTACTGATATCTTTTCCTTTCAGAGGGTTGTTTGGGTCATCCCTTTGAATGCCTTTCCTGGAAGAATTTTTGTAATTCCATGAAATGGTCAATTCCTGCCTTTCTTTACTTTTTGGATAACTTGATTGTCTTCTACGTACTGTCCTACCTCCAGCCAGTAAGTATACATATACTGAATAAAGTATCTTCCAATGTCTTAGTGATAGGTAACATTGCCCTTAGGCTATCTACAGTTGTAACACTGGCAAGGCAAGATTTGCAGGCAAAAGAATGACCTGACCAGCCAGACCTTCCCATTCTCTTGCCCACTGGTCAGTGTTGTACAGCTCTCAGTAGAGGGGGAGAGTCTCTGCGTATTTTCTCCATCCGAAGTGATTTAGAAGTAGACTGAATTGCTTAAGTGCTARGCAGGTTTTCGGTGCTTTCCCTCCTTTGGTTTCTTCAACTCTGTATTTCTCTTTCAGTGCATTTGCTCATCTTGCTAGTATTTGAGCTGCACTTTTCTGTGCGGTTTCTGCCACTTTATGTATGTGACTTCACACGATGACTTGTTTTCTTTCCTCACTGACTCCAAAGAAAAGTGAGTAAATGTAATCCCACAAAGGGAGTAAGTGTAATAGGAACTGAGGAGGGGAGGAAGAAAACTCTTTGACTCTTAATTTTTGCATTTGTTTATTAGTAATGTTTAAGCACAAAATTTAATTGGTACTTTCTTCTCGCTACATTCAGCCCTTTGGATCAATCTACATATGCTCAGGAAATAGTACAGTTTTTGTGCCTTCTTTTATTTTCGTGCTAGGATACTTTTTGGTTCAAAATCTATGTTTGAAGTTAGATGGAAACAGGTGGTTAGTGCTTGCTATAAAATACTGTGGCTGCCCGTTTGACATTAAAAATAAGTATAAATGTTTCTGTTCCTTCCCTTTCAGAATTTCTCTTTAAAATATCATTCTTTTAGGTATACGTTTCTATTGGGGACATACCAGAGTCTAGAATAGGACCTGGCTGGAAAAATCTAATTAAAATCAAGAGTCGGATATCTTAAGATAACATGCACAGGTGTTTGCTTCTGTGGTTTGTTGTGTGTGGGTTTTTTGGTGTTTGGTGGGGGTTTCTTTTGTTTTTGTTATTTTGTTTGTTTGTTTTTTATTTTAGGAAGGAAATTCAGCTATAATGTTTGCAATAGCAAAGCCTGATGTTTAGAAGGTTACATAAACACTATTGCTTTCTTAAGCAATTTGATTTGGCTCAGTTAAGGTAATCTTTTGTAAAATGCACAACTTCTATATTTTACACTCCCCCCACATGCACCCCTCGTCTCTCTCCCCTCAGAACATGTGCTTTAAGATTCCTCTTTTTTAGAACTCTTAGCGTCTTACACCTTTTAACTGGATATATTTTGTGAGGGTTAGCTGAAATTGTAACATTATCATGGTAAACAAGTATTAAAAGTGATAACTAAATACCTGTAAGACAGAATACCTTGACAGTGTACAAGACCGTGAAAGTGAAAAGGTGGAGGCAAGATGCTTGAAAGAGGGTGGCCGTACCTGACTGACCTTGATTTCATATGACTTTAAAAACTAAGTAGGTTTGGGACTAAGTAGTACCTGGGTGAGCAGTTGCTTGAAGTATAGAGTTGCTTTAGTGAGATGTTTTTGCTTGAAGCTTCAGCTATAACTATGGATGCTCTTTAGTGGCTAACATTTCCTAGTGATAAGACTTATTTTTTTAGAGACTTTGTGACATGTAAGTTAGTGGCATGGTGATCTTTGATAAATTTTTTTCTTATTCCTTCTCATCTAGGACAGAGGTCCCTTGAGGCCTCAGAGAACAAAGCAGCTCAAAATTAATTCCTTGTAACTATCCTGCTATAGATTTTGATCATATTATGTTACCAGAGATGTTGGATGGGGGGCTTTGACTGTGAAGCAAAACCAGAGTATACATGGAACACTTGCACATTTTGCATCAAGCTCTTTTTTCTGGAGTGGTTTCTGCTAGTTCCAGATTCACTTGTTTGTTCAATATTTTTCTTCTTCCACAGCGTTCACCTAACATGAATATTTATTGAGTTGTAATCTTGCAAATGGGAAAATTAAGCTGTGGTTTCTTCGGGAGGTGTCTCGTGTCAGTCTTCAGCTTACTTGAGACCCTGTGTCGTGCTGTTTCATGAGATTTATTATTCAGCAGATAGTATGTTGGAATAGAGTGAAACTAAGGTAATGGTAAAAGGGCCTGTGCTTTTCCTCTGGTAAATGAAAAAGACTCTGCTATTGCAGAATTGGGAATGTGGAAATGCAGATGAGAAAGTTCAAGGTAAAGTCTGTGTTTTGCACTTCTGAATCCATATGTGGTTTTGTGTAAAATGGTCTAAAAAAGTGATCTTGCTCTAAGGCTGAATTGGAGGAAAGAGTTCAGATGCCTACATTTTTGTATGTTTACTGACTACACAGGGCAGTCCTGAATAAAACACAGTTTGGTAAACACCCCCACCCCCCAAAAAGAACCTTTTTTCCCTCGCTGGTGCTGGTAAATTCTGATCTTCAATAGTAACTGCGGTGCCTAAAAGAGCCTCTCCTTGGTCCAGTGACCCAGTGTAGACTGTATAATACAGAGACCAAAAAGACAATCCTTGCCACAAGGAGTTTGCAGCTTGGGATCATGGACGTGGATTTGGGCACTGTCATTACTATACAGCTATTCCCAAATTAGACAGGAGCTTTAGATTTGTCTTCAGTTGTACTTTGAAATAGGCAAATTTTTTAGTACAGTTGCAGTCTTGAAAATTCGAGCTGAGCACCTCCTTACCTTTGATAAATGATACAGCAAATGCACTTGACATGCAAGAAGTTTATTTTCTGCAAGTGCCTTGTCCAAGTCTGGGATTTCGTGAATGCTGCAAGCTGGCACTGCAGCCAGAAACAGCCTTGCCTTCCCCTATTCTTATTTTCATTTTGGAGCAACTTCCTTCTTTGTGCTGACACAGCTGTTTTTGCAGCTGACTGGTCAGCCTGGCTGGGGAACTGATCTGACAGAAAACAAAACCGTTTTCTTTTTTGTTAAGTTTTCTGCTGGATTGGTTTCCTCATGTCTTTGTTTCAGTACAGCTTTCCCCACTACAGTGGAACTTAGGCTCTGTGGTTTGCTTGAGATTTTGAAATGGGACTTGAATGTCATTTTAGGGGTGTGTTATGCTACCACTTGGGTAAGGAAGAAAGTTCAGTACCAGGATGATGCTTTTCACTCTGGTACCTTGCTGAAAGGTGAACACTTGAAGTCGGTGGGCTTTTGATGTCCACAMTATGTCTGGAGTATAACTTTGTTCCCCTTCTTTTTCTAGGCAATGGCTGTACTCTTCTCAAATTTTGTCATTATAACAACAGCTCTTCTCTTCAGGATAGTGCTAAAGTAAGTAGTATTTACTAAAGTAAATGAAGTTTTATATCTTCCTAGCCTTGATGAAGAAGTTAAGCTACATTCTTTCTCTTTGTCTGATGGGAACAGTAATTCTGTTTTCTTGTGGCTATACCAACTTGGAGAGATGGCTTTGTTTTCTACATCTGAAGGTGTAGGAAATAGTAGCTTATTAGGAGTCCCTACATATCTCTACATATTTGGTCAACTGTGATAGAAAACAACTGAAATCATGATTATATAGTTGTTGGATGGTCAGAATTAAGGTTTGGGTACTTTCATTTGTACATAAAATCTCATATTTCGTGATTAGAAGTACTTCTTTCCAGTCTCTTGTAATTCTTAATTGAGTGTAAATGTAATCTAACGAGAGGGGATGAGATATGTAAGAGTGAAAGACAGAGGTGTCTTTGGTAATATTGTGCCAGCCCTGATGTGTTTCTGGTCAACTACATAGTATGTTTTAAAAAGTAATTATATGTCCCTTCTTCATTATTCTTGTGACTAAACCCAGACTCTCTGTCCTATGTGTTCTGCTTTGCCGGATTTGTGCTCTTCATGGTGTGATTTAGATTCAGAAAAGACTGACAGGGAAATGGATATTAACTTCACACTCAAAAAGTCACTTGGGTTGAACGTGGAGCAAAGATGCATTTTCTACAGGTGTTAATATACCAAAAGAGTGTCTGATAGTCTGACTTGAAATGCTTTTTCTCAGTTTAATGTCTCTTGTGATGTCACAGTTTACTTAATCTTCCAAATTTCTGATTTTCCCCAAGATAAACAGGCTTTGCTTGAGTGAAAAAATAGTATAAATATTTCTAACAGTCTTACAAATCACGTTCATAGATTTATATGATTTACCATCATAAAATACTAGAAAAGGGCACAAAATCATGGGGGAAAAGTGAAATGTAGTGAAAGTTTACCAAAGAAAGAGGGTAATTACTTGAATGTCTGTGATTTCTTTTTATYCATCAGACCTATGTTCCCATGGAGACAACAGTTGCTTTTAAGTTGTCAGGCAGTCGATATCTAGAACTAACATGATCTTGAAAGACTTTCCTTAAATTATCTCTACAGAATATTCCATTTTGTATTTCTGTGATCGCCAGGCTGGGCCCCCCTTGCCATAGAAAAGCATGCTGCATTTTAGCATTTTACKGTCAATTCTGAAAAGCCAAGATTTTTCTTTGTGCCTCTGTCTGTCTCCTTATCTGTGGCATGATGTCTTTTATGTGTTTTGTAGAGCTTGTTCTCCTGTCATTTAATTTGTGCCACTGTGTTTCTAAAGTTGGTGGCTTTTTTTGTCTACTCCTAGGCGAAAACTGTCTTGGGTACAATGGGCATCTCTGGTGATTTTATTCCTGTCCATCGTTGCCCTGACTCTAGGAACTGGAGGCCATCAGCAAAGCTTGGCTGCACACGGATTCCATCACAATATGTTTTTTAGTCCATCTAACCACTGCCTTCTCTATGCCGGACCTGAGGAAGCATGTCTGGAAAAGGGCAACTGCGTAGCACCAAGCTTCCTTCCCAGCTTCCAGTGGAATGTCACCAGTACCATGGCAGGAGCATTGAAACCTCTCCGCCTCAGCCTGGGCCATCTGCTTATTCTAGTGCAGTGTTTCATTTCTGCCCTGGCTAACATCTACAACGAAAAGATCTTGAAAGATGGGGATCAGCTTGCTGAAAGCATCTTCATGCAGAACAGCAAACTCTATGCCTTTGGGGTGCTGTTCAATGGGCTTATGCTGGGGCTGCGGGCTAAGGACCGGAGGCAGATAGGGAATTGTGGCTTCTTTTATGGGCACAACGTCTTCTCAGTGGCTCTCATATTTGTCACAGCTTTCCTGGGGCTGTCWGTAGCCTTCATCTTGAAGTTCCGAGACAATATGTTCCATGTTATGACTGCTCAGATCACCACTGTCATCATCACCACCGTCTCTTTCATCATCTTTGACTTCAGGCCTTCTCTAGAGTTCTTTTTGGAAGCTCCTGTAGTGCTTCTCTCCATATTCATCTATAATGCCAGTAAACCAAGAGGCCTGGAATATGCCACTCTGCGGGAAAGGGGCAAACTTGTCAAAGGAGATGCATGGGAGAGATCAAGTGGGGTAAGGCTTTTCAGTACTTGTCTCCTCTGGTTTCTCTTTTGTTTCACCTCCATTTATGCTGTGGAATGTTTGGAAGATTCATTTTGCATGTGACCGGACTGATCCCTCAAGTCAAACACCAAAACTCCTCAGTATTTCTTAAAATCTTTTAAATTGATTGGGTATTGCTTTGCATATTCCACTTTTTCAATTCATGAAGCCTAGGTAAGCATTGCGTTCCTGCTGTGACTGTATAGACAGTCCTGTGAGCAACTTTAGCTTTGTACAAATCCTCTCTTGAAACCTTTATAACAAAAATATTTTACTGGCCCTGGGCATCCAGAAATTGGAATTGATGCCTGGGAAATAATTGTACTTAAGTAGAACTGATAAATCTGTGTAGCTGAGCCTTCATGAGGAAGTTAATATGTTTGATGTTAAGATTCTTTCTACCTTAACAGTCAAAGATACCTGAAGACAAAAAGGTAATGTTTAAATACAGAGTTTTAACACGTTTTTTTCTTAGGAAACATTTCCTCCAGGCCCGTTAGTGTTTTTTGTCCTACTTTGAATAGTAATCTAGTTAACTAGAACATGGCAGGGAGGGCTTCCTCTTAGATATGTCATTCAATTGAGCTGAGCAGTCAATCTAAGGGGGAAGGGTTAATGTCTGTGTACTTTTGTACTTGCTGTACTGTCTGCGTGTACAGCTGTGTACGTTGCAACCAGCAGAGAGTGCTGTCTCCATTTAGTTCTAAGAAACATTGAACTTGGGAGAGATGTTTCCCAGAAATTCCAGAAATTCCACATGGTGCCTTTTTAGGTTGTTGTTTAACAAGCAGTAAATAACACAAAGTCATATATTTTTGCTATACCAGGCGTTACCTATTTTAGCACTTACAGTTGAGCAGCTGTGGTAAAAACAAATAGCACTGTGTGAGCAGGCTTCCTGATGAAGGAATGGGCTACAAGCTGTTTTAGGGAGTGAGTCACTAAAGGTACAGGGCATGTTTTTTATGAGCATGTGTATCCTAGAGCAAGATTATAACACACTGGTAAGAGATTTAAATTACAGGGTCTTGATTTTGTATAAGTGATGCCTTCAAAATAAACCTTACTTTTTTTTTTTTTTTTTTTTTTAATTAATAACAAGGTAACTTTTGCTACCATTGTTCTCTTTTGCTTCTGGTTCTTATAGGATGGAGAAGAATTTGAGAGATTGAACAAACCAAGCAGTGACATCGATACAGATGAAGATTCCCTCTAGCATGAGGCTGGCTCAGAGGAGTGCTATTACTCATAGTGAGAGAATGTTAATGTTTTATTAACATAGAGAAGGGTCATTTTTCCCCACTTGCAGAGCAATTGAGACTATTTTGGGGCTGGATGTCAGAGGTGGATAAGGAAAACATTCAAGCCATATATATGGAGAGTTGTATTCCCTCTTCCTATCCATGTAAATCAGGAGTTCAAAATCTGCTGAAAGAAACAAAATTTGTAACTGATGCAAGCAAGAAGAGGCTTGGACCCTGGACTCAGTGGTCTGGGTGACATGTGCTGCATTGTGGAAGGCAGTCCTGGACTCTAACTATATGTCTCTCACCGCTTTGGTTGACTGTCCCGAGTCACTGCAACTTCCTGTATGAATGCCTTGGTTAGCAAAGCAGAGATAAAACTGTTCTCCACCTTGCAGAAGTGATATGAGCGTTGATTAATGTTTTTGCTGCATCTTCCAATGTACAAATGCTCTCGTAAGTTTTCTTTTCAGGACTTAAGATTTTACTAATAACATCATAAATAATGAGGCATGTTGACTGTTTTATTGTATTTTGGCAATTCAGATTGACATATCCCTAGCTGAGTAAGAGTGTCCCTCTGAACCAACCTCATCAAACTTTCACTTGAGAATGTATAATAAATCAAATAATTTGGGTTAAGGATATGTTGATCCTTCAAACAGGCAGATCTCTAGAGTGTGATGTGAGTTTGAATGGAATTAATTCTGTCTTCATTCCTGTTTTTACATCAGTGTAACTCTGTATTGACTCCTGTGGAGTCCTGTCTTTCTGATTTTCTCTGACATGACCGAGAGCAGAATAGATTTCACTGACTTCAGCCACTAGTTCTGCTCACATTTTCAGTGTGAGACTGTTGTGTGCCTGTCTCGCAGTGTCTGGGGAAATGGAAATCTGCAATGCCTTCGTAGCAGATAGTGACTTTTACATGCAACTTATGTGGCCTAACTTTGAAAGAGCTTGAATAAAACAAAAGTGTGTTATACAGTATGAATGCATCATAGGGTCTTTTTTGCGTTTAGAAAGGCTACGTGTAGAGGCTTTATTTGCACTGAGGCCGCGATCTGAAAACAAATATTATGAAGGTACAGTGATGTCCTTCAACATCTGGAGCATTGAGCAAGAGGGTGCAGGTGGTAGTATCATTTGGTGTTGCTCCACCCTCTCAGACTGATAAGGTCTTGCATTGATTTTGTAGAGAGAGAAATCATTCTGCAGAGTGCCAGGCATAGTAATTTCAGAATCACTGTTGAGGCGTCTGCTGGATTGTATTTTGAGTGAGATGAAAAATAGGTTCCAAATAATTCAGAGAATTTTAAAAGGGGGGAAGGGAATAGGGATGCAGATAAGAGATTCTTGGTATGTTCCTAAAGCCTCTTCTCTCAGAACAGTGGAAAAGATGTTGGTTTATAATTTCCTCCCTTCAAAAATGCGTCTTTCATAGTTGAAAGATTCTGTCAAAAGAATTTTTAAGAAGATAAGCAATGAGTTCAGTGTCAAAGCCTCATACCACAGTATATAGTAATCAGTTAGTGATGCATTTCTCTGTGGACTGAAGACAGTCCTGCCTTTGTTCCCCTCAGCCATCCTGTTTCCAGGCTCTGTGTATAACAGCTTACTTATGCATACTGTATTGATGGCTCATTGCTATATTAATTAACATACCTCCTGTCATTGATCCATCAAGAGGGGCAGCCTGTCTCCATATGTGGCCAATGACTGTTAAGTTATAAACTATGAATCTAAAATTATTATTCTCATTTCTTTCTTTTTTTCCGGGAGTATTAACTTTTTCTAGCATATATTAAGAATAACTGTACAAAGTGAAATTACTGTTGTGGGTGAAAAATTTTTTACAGCTGATCTCATTGTGCTTCTATAGTAGGCCATTTCAACAAAAGGAATCCTAGTTGTTTGCATCTGTATAGAATGAATAAGAAAGCATATTTCAACGTAACTTCCAGAAACTTGGTTTTCATTGGTTTATGATGTCCTGTTTTGGGAAATGAAACTTCAACGCAAAAAAAAAAAAAAAAAAAAAAAAAAAAAAAAAAAAAAAAAAAAGCAAGCTCAAACTGTTAAAGACTTAGTTGCGATAAGACAGTTTCATTTTTTTTCCATTACATACAGCTTTGCAATATATACCTGCCTGAGTTCATTGTCTTTTTCAATCATAGATACCAACTTTAGCAGGTGTTTCCAAGAACAGTGAAAGTACTGTTAGCTTTAGATTGCTTTGCATTTGCATGAGCAGTAGCTTTTTACATGAACTTTTCCAGAGAGCTTTGCCTTGCATTAAGTCAGAACATAGAAGTCAGCCTCATACCTCTAACGACAGAGCATCAAACCAAAGACGAATGTCTTAAAAACTGTATGTTTGACCTTCCTGCCTGAAATATCTGCCTTAAGAGAAATGAGATATGGAAATGACTGATCTGCAAATTTTATAAAGTGCACTTAGTTCTTGCTTTCAAATCTTGTCTTGCTTAATGATTTTTCCCTCTGTAAATTTCACCAATGCTATCATGCCTGACTTATTTTCCAAAGTCTTAGATTGCACAAAGATATCAGGTATATAACTGTTGATCCAAGTGTTTACTTTCACTGTAGAGTTGGTCCTGTATAACATGTAGAAATCTTTCTGTTGTCTTCAGGTTGGAGGTCTCAGAGACATTCTGTTGGATTGGCCAGGCAGGTTTCTTTTAATAATGGAGGAGAACTATATATCCCCTTTGCAGCAACAGGAATGTTATGTGCTGTCTAAAAATGGGTAAGGATTTACATCAACTTAGCAATAAAAAAGTGTGTAAAGTAACCCAAAAGTATAACCATGCAATTCTGTGCAGCTGTACTATCAATGGYAATAGTCAAATTTAGTGTGTACATGAGATTTGTTAGAGGAAGTGACTGTAAACCATTGTCAGCTGGAGAGCAGCCCTGGTTAGCAAGGGTGAGCTATTCTAGAGAGTTACACGTTTCAAATAGATCATGTGAATCCCACTTGATTAAGTATTTCCACTGTATGGTTGTTGACCTACTCCTTGTTGGAAAGCTTACTATTTTTCTCCTCAAATGACAACAGGGAAATTTTTGAGGAGATTTTTGGAGAGCAGCATTAGTTTGGCACGTAGTCTTTAATGAATACATTGGGCAGAGAGCTCTTTCTAAGCTGTGATTTAGAGCCTAGATTCCCAAATGTTTGAACTTAATTGCTGCTGAGGATGTTCTGTTCCTCCCTCCAGGTTTGAGGAAATAGTTCACAAAACCTCCCAGCAAGGGAGATGTGTTCGTGTTTCTCATGTTTATAACAAGCCAATGAAAGCAATATCTATTTTGGTTAATTTCAGCTACTTTGTGAATGTAGCAACCGAGCCATGGTGCTTGAAAGACCATGGCCTGTGGATGAAAACAGCCATCTTGAAGCTGAATCAAATCCCATAAATATGTGTAAGAAAAAAGTTTTTCTTTATCACATGGAATCTTCCCACTAAGGGCTGTAGAAATAGGACCTTAATCTCAATAAATCTGTCCTCAGAGTGATGCTGCAGGGACAGATCCAGTGCTTTGGATTTGATTTGTGTTTTGCAAAATGAAGTCTTAATTTGGAGTATTGTAGCTCCYGAAGATAACTATATGTTGTTGTTGAAAGGATTTTTTGGCTTGGTGTTCCTTCAGGCTTTGCTTTTAGTTTTCCAAAGGGAGAGGTAGGTTGCAAAATCAGGATTTTAAATCATCGCTRAAAGTTTCTGGTAATTTTGAGCCAGTTTGTAATGAAGGCAGGAATCAGCATCAGAATGTAGAATAATACTGAGTCTTCCTCAAATTCTATGAATATTTGAATATGTAGTTTTGGTTAAGAGCCCATCCCAACCTCCCTTATAAGTGGACAACTTGTTTGGAGTTGTCTTTTTAATGCAACTCCCATAGAATGCCTAGGCTGGGTTTGGTACTTGCACAACTTAACTTTGAATTCTGGAGGGGGGARGGGGAGGTGGGGAAGGCAATTTGGATCAGGTGTTGCACTCTCTTTTGTAAGTTAACTGTCTCCTCCTGCTCAGCATGGGACATTTAGTTTCCATGATTTGTAATGTGAGTTAAAAGGGCTTTCATTTAAAGACTTTACATGAAAAACAAGATTACAGAAAAGTTGATATGAACACCTGAAAGAAAACACCCCAAAGGTGTTTCTGTTTTTGTCTACAGGAGGTGGCTGTTAGACATCTGGTATAGTTTCCTCTGCTTCTGCTTTAGGCAAAGAAAGTTAGGCAGCTGACCTTAATACACTGATGCAATAAGCACTTGTTTTCTAGAACTGAGCTATGGGACCTCCCATTTTCTTCTAGAAACCTTTCAGTTCTGTGATTCTTTTTTATAGCTCCTCTGTTTTTTTTAATTTCTCTGTCCGCTGCTTTCAGCTGTGGAAGTGCCATAGTTAGTGAGAGCTTGGAAGCTCTCTGCAGGGAGCAGTCCTCTCGAAATGGTTCTGTCAAATGCCTACCTTCCCGCACTTAGCTCCAGTCACCTGAGGGAGGTAAGCTGGGAGCTGTACCCTGTGATGACTAGACCTTGTGGTACGGAGGGCAGCCTGCACCAGAGGGTGACCAGGTTTGTAAAGGAAGTTCTTCTAAGGAAGAACTGGCCAGGCCCTGTGACCTCTCCACATCTGTCTGCCTTTCTGACATTCAGAAAGGCAAGCAAGGTCTGACCTTTTGTGACTAAGTTTGTAAAGAAAGCATCTGTTTTTGAGTGAACTTGTTGCTTTACCCAGTTCTGTTTTCATCTGCGCCAAAAAAAAAAAAAAAAGCATCAGGAAAATGCTAAAACTCAAACTGTGGGGCATGCTCTGGCCAGCTTAGAGCTGTAGCTTCTCCCTATTCCTGCGCTACTGCTGTGATAGCAAAACCTAGTAGGAGTGCCCTGTTGCATGTATCTATACATGGCATGTGCATCCATGTCACAGATTATAAAAATAAATGTGACTGGTCAGGCATGCCTTCAACATTAGAAGTGACCAAGTGACCACCATGCCACTACGAAAGCTTGCATGATACCTTCACTTCAGGATAGTCCTGAATCTTTCTAATGGGTCTTTAATGTTTAGAAAGCTAACCCAAATGGTGCTGAAAGTATAGCTATGCATGCAGTTCCTGCCACTGATTTCAGTAGGAGTAGGGTGATGCAACAGATCCAATGCCCAAAGACACCAATGAGAAGGGAGAAGAAAACCATTTCAGAAAATGTGGCAGAAATAGAGCTGGTTTAGTAGCACAGATCAAATTATTCCCAAATAGTTTTATAAACATTTAGTCTAGATTTTTTTTTTTTCATGGGGGAGGGTATGAGAAGAAGAGGTAGAAGGAAATCTGAAATTTAGAGCAATAGTTTAATTAAAAACATTATTATAGAGAGTTACAACTCATTTAAAATATATGTGAATGAGAATTTTTTCCTTTTTTTCTGATGAAAATAATGCTTTTCAATTTTCTGTATTTCAGACAATGCTAGCTATGGTTGGTGTTTCCACTTAGCTCTCATTAACTTGGATTTAACTGTCAGGTGGGCAGGACATAAGAGAACAAGGACCCCAATTAAAAGAATAAATGACTGTGCAGCAAGCTTTGTAGTTAAGAACTTTACATTGTGTTGTATTGGAACAAATCCTGCCATAGCCATAATTTCTTATTTTCATTGATAAAGTCAGCTAATTACAATGTTAATGCACTGTAGAAGGGATGCTGTCTTTTTTTAGACAAGGTACTTCAAAAGGATTTTGTTGTTGTTGTTGTTGTTGTTATTAAAGAGCCTGCCCCATGCTTCTTTCTTAAATTTTCCTTTTCTGGGAAAGTCCTGAAGTGTGATTCTTTGCTTGTCTTCATGAGCACAATGCAATCTCGCTTTCCAATAAATATACTTATTTTTTTCTCCTTAGAAAAAAATACTAAAAAAAGCATTGCAATATTTGTTGGACAGTTAGTGTCCTGCCCTACAGTAGTGTCCATGGACTGGGGCCGTGGGGTTTTTTGTTTGGTTTTAATACAAATAGCACCTGCTGATGCCCTTTGTTTATAAAGGTTTAAAAATATAAAGGAGTCTTTGTTGTTTAAAGCTTCAATACTACTGGTTTGAATTGCTTCACTGTAAAGGCTTCTGTGTTTTTGAGAAGGCAAATGACCAAAGTCCCTTGATTGAACAGTGGAAAAACGAGGCATGGATATCTAGGTGGCCAGGGAAGACTTTCTGCACCTGGCCCCCTATTGCTTGGATAGCTATTAGAAGACAGACACGGGGCAGTTGGAGGCTAAGTTGCTCTTTTCAGTATGGATATCCATGGTGGTAACTTCCGTGGTGACGGTAGTCATCTTGGTAACCTTCCTGGTATCCCTGGTGATAGCTATGGTAACCATACCCACCATACTCATCATCTGGGCACTGCATGCCGAGCGATTGCTGAATTGTCATCTCCTGTCGCCGAAGCTGCATGGAATCAATCAGATCATACACAATCGCCATAGACCACATTGGAGAAGGATACCAGGATTTGACGTTTCCATCTTTCCCAACTAGAAGCATGGAGAAATATTCTGGGCTAATTTGGAAATAATTTCGAATGTCTTTCACCAAATTAGCTGGGATATCTTCTCGGTCTACAGTAGAGCTTCCTAGAAAGTGATCACATAAAAACAGCATTGATATTTTGTTTAGGCAATGATGATGGTTTGTAGCTAAGCGAGTTAGGAACATGAGATAGGATACAGCCCAATAGTTGGCAATGTAAGATTCTTGTCATTTACAAGTTCAGGATTTCCTGGTTCTGAAATGAAACTGCTCCAGCATGAACTAAAGATGTATTTTTAACAGTTTTGTTAGGTTTAGTAAACTTGCACTTCTTTGGCTCCTTTGCAGCTTGGGTCACTGGTTCACATAATGCAGAAGTTATATGTGAAAAACAGTCACAGTGAAAGAAATCACTGGAATTGAAGTATGATAGTGTGAAGAATTGCAGGATGAATTTGCTCGGTCATTAATAGCAGTATAGAGCCTCACTCTTGAACTGTCATGATATGCAAGATGTGGGATGTGGTAGATGTCATGTCCACTTTAAAATACATGTTCTAGCGCAAATCTGGTGAACTCCAGGCTTGTAAGTGTGAAGTCTGTGCTGGGTAAATGAGTAGAATGTATAAGACAACTAGGATCAGTGGACACACACATGTGTGTATATATATATATAAAAAAATATATATATATATATACACACACATATATACATAGTTGGCTTGGCAACAGGACTCTGACAAAGTCGCATCCTGCCTTACAAACTTGTTGAGGTTCTCTGAAGGAGGTCAGCAAGCAGGTAGCTAAGGGTGGTCTGGCTGATACAGGCTATGTGGATTTCCAGAAGGCTTCAAAAGGAACTTCGATAGCTTGGTTGAAAGGCAGAAACAAGGTGAGAGCGAATGATCAGTTCCTAGAGCGGAGGGAGGTCACCAGTGAAATCCCACGGTTGTTTGTGCTGGGACTGGTGCTGTTCAATGTATTTGTAAATGATGCACATAAGGTATGGGYATGGAGGTGAGGAGCTGTACTGAGGATGTGGAGATACTCAGAGTTGTAAGGGCAGGGGATGATTGTGAAGCATTGCAGAAGACCCTTGTAAGGCTGAGTGACTGGTCAATAAAATGATGGAAGAAATTCTATTCAAATTGAAAATTTTGCTAACTCCACATAAGAAATGGTGAAGTCTGACCATTACCACTTGGCAATGACATCTTAGTGCTATGAAAGAGAGTTCCATGAAAAGCTAGTTCAGTGCTCACTAATGGTCAAAAGCCAAAACAGATTTTATAAACCATAAGGAAAATAATAAAAACCAAAACAGAGTATTATTATGCCACTATGGAAACTTATTGCTTGTGTGCGTCTTGAACACTGCATGCAATTCTGGTTCTTTCACCTCAAAAAAGATATGGTAGAACTGGGGGAAAAAAGTCAGAAAGGCAACAAGGTTGATCATAGGTTTCGAATAAACTCTGTATGAGAAATGACCAAGTGAAGACTGCAGTCTGTAAAATGAATGGGTTGGGGGAGGTCTACAGGATTGTGAATATCACTGCAGGGATGGATAGCGATTAAATGTTTACCTTTTGTCCCCACACAAGAGATAAAGGGTATCAAACAAAGCTATAGGGGCCATGTTCAGGACAAATAAAAGGTACCTTGCAGATCTGTAGAGGTTCTCACAGGGACGACACATGCTAGAAGTTAACGTGAATTCAAAGGGGGATTAGGCAAGTAAATTGAAGAGAGATCTGTTGATCTTAACAAATAGGAACTATAACCAAGGTCATGAAGTCCTTCAGTGAAAAGTAAGTGGAGGCTGTGAGAGTGTTGATGGAAGAAGTATGACATCTACTTCCTCTGTTCATATTCTTACTTAGGCACGCACTTATGTCTATATATGGTAGAAGGACTAAGATGCTTTCATATACAGAGCTGTAGGAATGGCAATGGGATAAATAAGCTCCTTCCTGTCTTTGTCCCTCCACTGATGGAGGCGGTCGTTGGGATTAGGTAGTAGAGGAACTTGTAGCATTTGAAATGTATCCTGACAGTGATATCTCCTAAGAATAGCTACCTGAAGTRGCCTGCTGGAATGCAAGTGGAATACTTAAAGGGGGCTTATAAGAAAGATGGAGAAAGACTTTTTACCAGGGCCCATAGAGACAGGACAAAGGGTAATGGTTTTAAACCAGAAAGGGGTAGATTTAGATTGGATATAAGGAAGAGCTTTTTTAGGATGAGGGTGGTGAGATACTGGAACAGGTTACACAGGGAAGTTGTGGATGCCCCATCACTGGAAGTGTTCAAGGTCAGGTTGGATGGGACTTTGAGCAACCTGATCTAGTGAAAGATGTCCCTGCCCATGGCAGGGGGATTGGACTAGATGATCTTTAAAAGGTCCTTTCYAGTCCAAACCATTCTATGAAGATGAATGAGGGACCCATATAAGAGAAGCTGCTGGGTCTATGTTCTATTAGCCCTGCAAACTCTTGAGCATGTAAAAGGCACAGATATCCCTTTGTCTTTGACAGCAAGGCAGGCAGAGGAGTGTACTTGGGACTGTATGTTTAGGTGGGAGATAAAGATGTGAGATGACTTCCAGATGATATTTGGCCTTTTCTGTCCTGAAGAAGCTATATAATGTTTAGCACAGGAACACCAAGAAAACTTATGGTTTGCTTTTGTGTCTTCTTGTTTCTTAAAAGAAACAAAACAAAAGAGAAAAACACAGTCATACCCATCGCTCTAGAGAAATTACAGCAAAGAAACACTCGGCACTATGTAATGCCCTTCACGGGTAGTACTGAAGAAACTGGAAACAGTCACTTACCATTAATTGGATACAACTCTAAGACACCACCAATATCTTCTCCAAGTCCTAGCAATTTGAGGATAGTTATATGGCGCAGACCTGTGGAGGAAATGAAGGAGGTTTTGGGTCAGACCAGTTCTTTATGCTCATTCTCGGGCAAATTTCAGTTTAATCAGCCAGGTCTGTGCATGCTAAATTAGGGGCCAGTCTCAGCAGCCCTCTAGGAAGAAGAGTTCCTGATTTCTCTGGAGTCTCTGCCAGTCCCATCACCTGTCCCAAACATGGCAATAAACTAGTGTGTCGAATAAACGTGATATAAGTTGCATAAAAGCTGTTGCTAGTGTCCCAAGGACAACAGCAGTTGGTGTGGTTCTGTAGCATAGGGATACAAGCATCAAGCACCCCAGTAAATTACAGAGGCCATTCCCCAAATTCAGAATGTCTCTGCACTGTTTTGTTCACTAGTAAAGCTCTTACTTGTCATCCACACAGCAACAAAGTATTTAGAGGCAATATAACCTATCACAGTTAAACTCCAAATGACAGCGGGGAATGGCTTAGGACAGGCATTCACTCCTTTCATTTGTTCTGGGCAGAGGCTTGGACTGTTGTCTCTGCTTTGAAGAAAGACCTTAGAGGCTGTAGAAACTCTTCATGTAACATGAGTCTGTACAATGTACAGAATCTTTGATGTAAGTTTTTACAACTTGGACGTAAGATACTTGGAAACATATCACTTAGTTAAAACACCCATTGAGGACAAATGCTTTAGGAACTCACTGGATCTCCTTCAAGCTGTCCCTAACAAAGGGTGGGGAGAATTAACTGTTTTGGTTACATCCCATTCTTCAGAAAGCATTTTACAGTGGTCCATGTCACAGTTTACTTTGGTAGTTGCCAGATGAGATGATGCTGATGCTCTGAATGAAAGCCAGGTGATTATGAATAAACAGACAGTGTAGCAGTGATACTGTGTAGATCTCCAGGCATAATTGAAATGTATTGAAATAGTGCCTTTTGAATGGGACCTGTTTCATTCTGTTGTAGGAGTCAAGTCTAGGCCCTGTATGGTACTTGCATTGCTAGGAACGTAAGTTAAAGAGTAAGTCTCTCAGGGCTTCATAATGGAAAGACAGAAGAGTGTTTCTGGGTCTTGCTCTTAATTGTCTCCTGGAGGAGCCCATGTCTCTCTACTGACTGTGTAGTTGGATCTTAAGTACCTAGTCAGGGGGCTGAGAGGGTCCTTATTAGGTTAAAGTGGCTCCATTAATATTTTTACAGGTTTTGGCAATGAAGCAGGAATGAAAAGAAAAAAACCTGATGTCCATGCATCTCCCTGATACCTGGCTCAGTTCTGAGCTGGGTATAAGAGGATCTGCCCTTCCCAAAGCATTGTACTTATGTCATTAATTTCTGCAGTAAAAAAAAGAAAATACTATTGATCTCCTGAAGTACAAGCCCAAAGAGAAGCTTCGGAGTGCTAACCTTTTCTGCCTCACACAAATGATTCCAGGGAACACTTTGTTTAGCTGTCAGGGTGTGCTGTACTACCTGCTTAGCACAATATTTTCCATTTGTATTTGGAGTAGCTACGGCAAACTTTTCAGTTGTCAGACTCCTCAGACTGTCTAGGTTCAGACTTGAGCAAAGGAATCCATCACATCACCAGGAAGGATGTGGTTTTGGGGAGCAAGAGTATAATTTCTTTTGCCTCACCAAAATTGCAAGCTTGTCCACTGAGAGCAGCAAGCTGCTGGGAATAAGCCCAGTCCTCATCACTGGGAGCAGATATCACCACCAGCCGCCTTCTCCATCGGAACCTGGAAAGAGAAGAGAGTGCGACAGGGCACAGTTATGACACGTGACTCGAGTCATCTCAGCATTTTTGTTCTCTGTAGGCTGAGGTACGTCATAGCTCTCACAACTTCTAAGTGACAGCTGGATGGGAGATCTTCCCAGTTCTATCCATCACTGGGAGAGGATAAAGCCTGTTTTGAATTTTACAACTTTAAAACTCTCAAGGAAACATCTGCAGTTTCACTGCTTCGCCAAACAAACACTGCAAAGCTTACAATCTTTGCTCAAAGCCCCCTTCAGTAGTTATAACAATGCTGAGAAGTGTATATTCAAGGGAAGGAAAGATTCCTGTAGAATTCCTCACTAGACATTTAGCTTTTACGTCATTCACCACTGCTGGAACTGCACAGTTATTTTGCAGTCCAAGGGCTGTCTGAGAATTAGGGTGTACCTTCATTTCAGACATAACTCATACTTCTGCGTAAATACTCACTGACCTCTTTTTCTTCTATACCACACTTGCTCAAAATACCTTTAACATGGCTTTAAATCTGAGCTTGTTTGTATGTGTGTGGCTGTGTGAGCCTGTGGCTATATAAGGCATGCATGGGGCAATAAGATAAATCTTTGATTTTTCTTTAATATGGCATGCCCCATCTAACCAAACTTTTGGACAAGGAGCACCTTCCGTTGTCCTCTCAAAGAAAGGCAATGCCATAAGGACACTTGAAACCTTTAAAAATTCTAACTATAGAGGTTTTTAATACTCTCCAAACAACTCCATTTTTGAATAAAGGTACTTCTCCATTAAACCTAAATAAATCAGATTTAAAGGAATTTGCAAAGCTGCAGGGATATTTTTATAGCAGGAAACGATCTTTTAAATGGATGCAGATGTTACTCTGTTAWAATAATAGCCTGCCTTTCTGCAGCACCATGTGAAGATCTCAAAATAAAGGCTAATGTAATGGGTCAATTCTGTTCCACTTGAGAGAAGCAGAAAATATGGTGGGACTTGCTCAAAGTCACAGAAGTTGCTGAAAGAACAGGGGATGATGATGTCTTTGTCTTGTTGACCAACTGATACTGTGTGTATTTTTAGAATTAAAAAAGTAAATCCTTGAAAAACAAAGCTCCCCAATTTTAATCTTGCCCAGGAGGAACAGCAAAGAGACATGGGCGTGTGTATACAGGTATGTGAATAGGAATGAGAAGCATTAAGAATCACATATGTGACATGAAGGAAAGGGGGGAAATTCTGTGCTGTTATTCTGAAAATGGGGAAAAAATAATGTTTGTGATATTTTGTATAGCAAAAGCACCTGGCTACCTATAAACAATGACTGAGAATGTAAACATTGGATCATATTTTGTCTATGGCATAAATCAGGATGGAATCTTATTTATGAGCTGCTTTTAAGATACTTTAATTCCTTTCTGTTTTTTTGAGTATCTCCTTTGAAGATGCACAGAGCTGAAAAGGGTTGAAAGCCACTCAAGCTGTTTATCCCCGTGCCCCAGGCAATCCCTATACCTGGTGTGCTTGTCTGGAGCTACATCTTACCGGGAAATTAACTCAGTTGGTCCTTCACAGCTGTTAGTTCCCCATCACTAATGTACAGATTTATGCCTTATTTCTGACATCAGAAGCCACAGGCCAGTACTCCTGTCCTGACAAATCTGCCAGACCCTTCCCTGTGTGCATCCTTCTTCCTCTTGTACCTATTTTGCATCCCGTTCTTGTTTGTGAGCCCAGAGAGCAGCACAGCCAGTGTCTTGGTGTTACAGGGGGACTGCCCCCCACAAACTCAAGGATCTTCTCCTGATACATGTGGCTTTTAAGCATTACTCAAGCCAGCTCTGGCTCTCATGGTCTTTCACGCCAGCCAGGCTTGTTAAGAACAGTATTTGCATTATTATAACTGACCTCCCCAATGAGCAACACCAGGGAGATGATGCCAGGACTCTTGTTCAGCTGGGAAGATAATCTTGGACAAAGCTGGAATGAATCTTGCTGGGAATCTGACCAGTTAACGTGGCTAGTGAAGTCCACCCAATATTTAAAGCCTGATGCTTGTTTCACAGACAACAAATGCATTCTGTGCAGTGGCAGTTCTGTTTATAGATGCAACATTCTGCATTTTTCCTGCCTGTTTTTCTAATGTGTGTTTATTACTAGGGCTGTTTGCAAGCAATGAAGGATTTGGGGCCTGTCACTTTCCAGCATACAAGCTCTTTCTTGTGTTGGTCAGCTGTTTCTAAACTGTGGTTCTTCTTGGTGGTCTTGAGGATGAATCACTGAGACCTAAACAGGAGGTGGTGAGGTGGGTGGGGTGGATCTTGTTAAAGGTTCTCTTTCTGTGGAAGTGGCCATTGAATTTTAAAATGTTTATGAACCAACAACCTACTCATTTACCTGTGCTCCTTTCCCCCTCAAGTCATAATCCATTACGCCGCCTCAGTTATTTTTATAGCCATCTGGCATTAACAGTGTATTCCCATGGATTCTGATAGTAGGTGAGGAGGATGCAGTAGTAACAGGTAAAGCCTAGAGTGATGGGGTAGCCCTTATTTCATGTAAATTATCCTGTAACAGAGAGGGCTATAGCTGCACAGCTCTTCTGTGGATCTGAATTCCCACAGTCCAGACACGTTTATTGCCTGGAATTTAGGTCTTGCAGGTAGAGCAGTAACATGGCATATAGAGATTGCATAAACAAAACTGTCTTTCTGCAGAAGGTCTCAAACATTTTGCAAGAGACATCTGCAAGACCTTTAATAATATGCATGACTAATACTGGCAAAGACCAACTGTTATCTCAAGCAGGATAAGAAGGAAGTTACAGGGAATTAATTACTGATTCGAGCTACATGGAAGGGATTAGAATGGGATTAATGAGATTGTGATGGTTGATGATTGAAACACTTAAACACTGTGCTTCATACATTGAAAACACCAAGGTAACATCTGTGAATTAATCCTTATTTGCTCTTCTAATGCAAATCAGTGTTGTTCTCTCCATGTCATGATGGGGGTACTGAGGTACAGAAAGATAGCGTCCAAAGAATGTGCAGTCAGTCAGGAAACACAACATGCATCCTGACTTACAGTGCTCTGTACAAGACTGCATGCAGCTGTGGCTACATCTCTGTATTTGCTTAACACTGTAAATACTGAGAAATCTATATTAAAAAATCACAGAAATAGTTGGATGGGTATTTTTCCAATAAGACAACAATTATTAGAACTAGCAGTAGATAAGAACAGAAGGTAATACCTGGATAAGAAGCTCTCAAGGGATTGCTTCTTATCTTCTTTGCAGACAATGCCCTCTTTTTTCTGTCTTTCCATGTCTTTAATTCGTGACTGGAAGGTGTCGATCAAATCAAACACGGACTTCATTGCTATGGGGACTTCATAGTATTGCTGTTAAGAAAAAAGAACAGATGGATAAAAGGATGCACATATTAGCAGTCTTTCTGCATGTATCACAGCACTGTAGGATATATAGAGATTCAAGTATTCCTATTTACACATGGGTAACAAGGCCTAAAACAGATTAGAAACCATGGAAAATATTATTAATTTTGCAGTCAGACTGATCTTTGGAAGTGGCATATTTTCAGTATTTGCCTAATGTGATAAGGCCAGGCCATTGCAGGCAACAAATTGTGATTATATTCTTTTGTAAGGCCATTCAACTAGAGCATTGTCCATATTCCATATGCAATGTGCTGTCACCCTGTGGAGCGGCCAAACTGTGTGTTTTAGAATACCAGGTACTACATTAAAACCCCTGCCAGGGGGGGGTCCTGTTCCTATAGTGTCAGCTCACCATCCCAGCAGAAACCCACAATTCCCAAAATCCCCTAACTGCAGAAAATGAAGATAGCTACCTAATTCCTGAAAATTTATTTTACTGTCCTTTTTCTTGTCCACTAGCAATGACCAAATCCTGCATCAGTCTCTTATGTGCCTCACATGCAAGCCTGTAGTGTAATTTCGTAAAATTTTTCATTTTTTTCATATTTTTCCAATGCCTTTTCTTTCAAAGAGTCGAAACCCTCACCTTGACCTTCATGTCAGTGTCCGTCAGCACCATGAAGAAGTCATTGTAGGTCATCCCATACTCTTTCCTCAACTCACTGATGAGCTGCTGGTCCACAAGATCTTCATCCTCTATCACTTTCATGGGCTTTTCATTATCTTAATGTGAGACAAAGGAGAAATAAAAACAATCATGGAGTCACACAGCACTCTGCCTTTAATTTCATCTTGAAAGAAAGGGGGAAATCAATTTCCCAGAAGCCCTCTTCCTGCTGCATAGGCAAGATAGTAAAAAACATCAGTATGGCACTATGGCTTTTAACTGTCCAGTTTTCAATCCCAGTAGTTTTTGAAAATCAGTCTATCCTAGGGCACATGCACTTCAGTATTCAACATTTCTACTTGCTTTTGAAAAATCTCGGTTGCCTGCTCTTTCCTGGAAAGATCTTTTAGATTTTTTCAATATGCTTATACATGTATATGCATGTACTAATCATTTCACCAGCTCCTGAAATGCAGTCACTTCTGGAATAGAAAATAGAAGCTGTTCAGCAGTTTAGGACAGGAGCTGGAAAGCACCGTATCTAAATGAAACAGCATAGAGAATTTGCGTCAGTAAAATATAGCTAGAACAGCTTGAGGTTGGCCAGGACACTGGAGTTAACCTTTCCAGTCTTAAAAAATTACATGGGAGGTTTAGTGACTACAAGAAACCAGAAACTATTTAATGTGTCTTGAATACTGCAGTCCTAGCTCTTCAGCTCTCTTTATATACCCTGCTGTGGCACTCCTCCTCCATCTGCTTGCTGATGTTCATTTCCCATTCTAGTACCCTGACAGGAAAAAACTTAATTTTGAGAATGATTTGTACCTACTCACTGCTCTACCCTAAGAAAACATGCAGAAATGCTTGAGGAGAAAAAGACCTCTGAAGACAGAGATTTGAAGCATGTACAAGACAAGCCTGTGGAGGTACTGAGGTTCCTTACTTCCCCTGAAACCGGGGTGTATTAGGGCCAAGTCCTGAAAGCCTCTGTGTCGTCAGCTCAGCCTCAGCTGTAGCATCCAGCACAGTGCTATACAACTGCAACAATGCTGAACAGGCCTCCGTATGCAACTGTGGGCCTGGAAAGCTAAAGACAGGCTAAATCACACATGAAGTGAAATGTCGCCTGGGCACTAACGAGCTCTCTGCAAACGTTAGTTGCCCTATGACACCACTATGAATATAAATATTCATATCCTCACTTAGAAATCCCAGCCACGGCTTAAGTGTCCTGCCTGAAGTCAAACAGAGACGCAACAGCTGATCAAGAGCTAGAATCCAGAGGTACAAGTTTCCAGTCCCCTGCTCCACAGGGGGAGTTGAGCACACAGCAACAGAAAAGATTTGATTCATTATATAATAAGGCATTTTAAATAATTTTCTAAACATCCATAGCCTTTAAGGAGCATGCTGATCTGATTCAAATTTTGCAGTAGGTCCAATCTGTGTAATACACTGAACGAAACTTCTGAATTAAAATTTTGGGAAAATGTCTGAGTCAGAACCTGACCTGTAGGTTTCACACCTTGGACCCACTTCTTACAGAAAAAAAACAAACCAGCGAATGTTAAAATTTGGTTATACTAATCAAGCTATAGACTTAATTTATATGGTTTTACATGGTTATGTGTACCTCAGTTGAAAGTTTTGTAAAGAATTACAGGCAATGTTATAAATTCCCCATTGGATGGGTTGCTGGATGTGCTAATTGGTTATTCACTTTGTAAAACGTATGTAAATCATGCATCAATGCTTCATAAGTGAGATTTACATGTTACTAAGGGCAAGCATGACCATTAAAACATAGACCAAAAATTCATACTTACACCTACAAATAATTCCCTACTAAAGCAAACACTATCTTATTGGCCTATGTGGAGGTAAAATAATGCAAAAGATATTCGTGTGAAATGTGATGGAAAACAGCTGTATGGTGCAGTACCTTAGACCAACTGACCCATGGCACTCTTCTGCTTTAAAGACTGTAGATACCAACATGAAGATAGCGCTTTAGAGTTTCATTGTTAGGAGATTTTCTTTCAAAACTTACAATGTAAAGAAGAAAATTAAATGACAAGAGTGATACAGAAAAATGTTTCAGGGGAAAAAAAACCAATGCCACAAAGGCTGGCTTGCCTTTCAAACTTGGAAGTGATTTCTAGGGAGAAAAAAAAGAAGTTAATCTAATCACCTCTTTCCAATTCACTACTTGTCCCTGACCTCCACCTCATAAAGGACATCTGGGATCAGCATGAAGAACAACACGAGTTGAGACTGTCTGCTGCTACCTGCAAAGTCTTCACTCTCTTTGCTCTTTCTAGAAAGGTCACTGAACGAGTGTGGAAACTTTTCTCCATACATTGTTAGCAGCTAGACAGGCTGGGAAGATGAGTTACTCTTTACAAATTATTCAAATAAGGTTGCAGAGAAGTTCAGCAGTTTGTTGTAGCAGTACAGTGGCCTAATAGATTAGGTATTGGCTTTGATTGTAAGGTAGGTAGCCTGGGGCTCGTGTTTAGTTGACTAAAGCCCTGTTCCCGTGAGTTGGGGAAAAGAGACCACATGGCTAACTCAGGGTGAAGAGAAGACCTCTGGAGTGACACTCAGCTTTTGTGTCATTCCAGTGGGAAACTGGGAAACGCTTTTTGGTTTCAGTATGAGCTGATCTGGTCCAAACAGTGTTAATGAGCTCTCTTTCATTCACTACTTCTAAATGTGTTTGAAAAGTAAAAAGTCTTTTCTGTGGAGTTTTCTGTTGTTGTCATTTGTATCTCAGTCCCAAGCACCACAAGTAGACCTCATCACGTTGGGTGCTAAGGCTTCTCACTACAGCATAAATACTGTGAACAAAATGCTTCTCAGGAGCTTTTGCTGCCTCTGGTGCTGACAGAGTGAGCCATGAAGAGGCCATGCAAGCAGGAAGGGTAGAGGAGAAGGGGAGGTAGAATAGAAAGACATTTGTATTATTTAAACTTTTAAAAAGGCTCAGGATTTGGTGTTTTGGGCAAAAATGTAAGGTGAACTTCATGTAAGGTTTAACTTAGACCCTTCTAAGTCTCCTGCTTTTCTTCAACAAGTTAATTCCTCCTGTGAGAATTCAGCTGTTACATGCACTTGTGTGGTTTGGGGAAAGTTTGGGTGTAGGTTAAGTTTGGAACAGGCTGAAAGAGTATGGTCTATATCAGAGTGAATGTCTGTTTATTAGCCAGACTGGAGCTAAATATAATCCTAAACAGTCCACTGACAGGCAGATGGGTCTAGGTACACAAAAAGTAACCTTGAGTAACCTTGGCCTGATGTGGAAAATCCTGTACCACTCCAGATTTGTCAAGGAGGTGCACAAATGGACAGTTTGGCAGGATTTGTGACCCGCTGTCATTCAGGGACACAAGGCTCCTGGTCCCCTGCTAGGTCCTCTCCCTCTGAGAGTAGTAGAGGTACAGCTGGAAGCCAGACATAAATCTGTGATCTTCTGGCATGTTGTATGCCAGACCTGAAATACCCTGGAGCTGGTGTGGTCCTGAGCTTTCATCACACATCTCTTCCCAAGGTCTGCTAAAACCAGATGAACTTCCAGAGGAAAGATGCRGTGGACTTATAAGCAAAACTAGCAGCTTTTACACTATTTCTTTGCCTTCATCCAGTGAAGCATTCATGGTGGTGTTAACCTTTAGACACAGACAGCAACGAGATTGTTTACATGATTCAAGAGACACCTAAGCGTAAGTGCTTTGCTGGACTGGGATCTGAAGTCTTTGTCCAAACCCTACTGTTATGAAAGGAAAGGTTCTCGCTGGCTTTGGTGGGTGCTTCCACAGGACCTGAACACTGACACCAGTTGTTTCAAAGCTGCCTAAGAGAGATGGGTGCCCAGTGTCACCCATCTATATGGAACTCTGTTTGTAAAGAAGGTGGTACTAAATATGGCTGAATGAGCTACTTTTCAAGTCCTTCATAGTCTGATTTATAGTCCCTCCAAAACTTCTGGCTTCAGCGAGATGAACCTCTTTACAATAGCCAGCAATAAGCAGTCACACTGATGGGTATCTTGCTTTATGGGTAGAGAGAGGCAATAGGACTTCAAATGGTAAACCTTTTAATATCAGGTATGCTGGTGCAAATTTGTAAGGTTGTCCATACCTAGAGGCTATGGTTGAAATCTTCTAAACTAGTATCTGTCTACCAGTACAGAGGGGAAAATGCACCTGGACCTCCCCTTACAGTGGAGGAGAATACTCACTTTGTGAACATATCAAAATCAGCTCTTAAGCCTAGGAAAGCTGATCCTGGGAAGGAAAGGAACTCACAGCAAGGGGTCTAACTAGCATGCTTCTCTCTGTCCTGGGTTTTGCCAGTGCGTGCCCCTGAAAAATGAAGCTTTTTCCATGACCTTGTGAGGAGTGCAAAGGCATGAGGAAATGTTATATGGCAGAGCGTGGAGATAATGATGTTGAACTTCAAAATAGGATTAACTTGGGCCAAGTTTTGAATATAATCTAAAACAGTTCCCTTCAGCACTTCAAACATTTCTCAAACAGTTCCCCCTATCTCCTCTCCTTCGTGACAACAGCCAGGTTTTTTAAGCAGTGTTTAAATCATGCTAGCCAGTATCTAGCCACCCATGGCTGATGTCCTGCAAAATCAAGGGCGGGGGGGCATTATATTAGGGTAGCCGTTCGGTTAGACAGTGAGGTTGGTATTCAAGATATCGGTAGAGCTGAGCCTGATTTCCTCTTTCTGTCCCGTGCCCTCATCACATTTTTCTGCCTTTTCACTCTTTCACAGTTTTACTGGCTTTAAGTATTCCCACAAACAAAGCTGAAGGTGCTCAAGTTACAGCACTGGAAGCCTAAACATGGAAAAAACCARAGACACTTTTGTAAGCATGAAAGGGGTGTAGTTGGCATGGAAGGAGGAGGAATGGGTTCGAAAGTGCAACTGGACCACAACAAATGATCTTGCTCAGATCTTGACACAAGCTGGGGAGATTTCTCCCTTTGCTGTCGGTATTGTGCCCACGAGATGGAAAGAAATTATTAAAAAAAAAGAACCTAGCTGGAAGTGGTCAATTTTCATGCTGCTGTTGTTCATGGTGCCAAAAATTGTAATGACTGAGATCTTCCTCGTTGCCATCTTGCAGAAGCTTTCCAGATATTCGTCTCGCTGCTGTACATACATGGTGTTGTCCGCCTTGGGGGTCGTGATCAGCTGGTTGGTGGCAGAGACAAAAGAGCTTGTTTAGTGTAAGGAATGAAGCAGATGAGTATTTTACTGAAGGAGAACTAGTCACTGTCTGCAAACTGGGCTTTCTTTTCCAAAGAGCTGTTGACAGCTCTRTAGCCTTATTTTATTTATTTGTGGTTGGAGTGTACCTTTAGGCCCAGGCCTGACCCAAAGGTGTTCAACCAGCCACAGGAAAACCTTAGGAAGCACAGCCAGCTGGTGGCACCAGCTTCTCCGCTGCCTCTCCACAGTGCTGATAGATAGAAGAAATCGCACTGGATTTTACAGAAAACCATGTACTCTCCTATTATCCCTTGCCCTGCCAGTCCCGCCAGGTCTCCCTCACAGCCTTCAGTGGTGCCATGAATCTAGGATTCCCCCTACTCTCTCACAGTGGGAGCACTGGGAACATGGCAGTCGCTCTGGCCTCATCCCATGGCGGGGCTCCAGTGGCTGTTTTCACTGTCAAGGGGTGAGTACAACTAGGGCTACATGAATAGTTATGTAACTGATGGCCATATAAGACGACCTTGAAGACTTGCTAGGGCCACTGTGACCTCATCTGAAAATTGCTGATTTAGCTTTTGTTCGTTCTAAGCCACTTTGATGTCTTATGGGACTTATATTTGCTGAGAAGGCATGGCTATGGGGGAAGAGCAGGAGGAGGAACAATTACAACAACAAAACTATAAAAATCTCTACAGTTTATAGTACTTATTTCAAAGCCTCMTAACAATTGCAAAGATTTAACTTCTACAAAGTTTAAAGCACACAACTTAGATCCTTCATCAGTGACTGAGATGCAAATATTCCAGGGAAGGTGTGTGTCTAACAACATGCAGTGGTCCTATGCATCAGTTTCCAGCAGAAGGTGGAGAGGAATGCCACAGCTCTAGCAATGTAATCATTCTAACTGACAGCAGTGAACTGCAATCAAGCACCTGCCACCGATCCCCCAAACACAAAGGGAATTGGAATCTGGATCCAAATTTTATGGTTTAAGGTCATAAATAATCACCAGAATCCTTCAATTGCAAATATGCTTTAGTCTGTAACAGGTGCAATCATCTTCTAACTGCTGTCTTAAGTTTGTAGGGCCTGGAGGCTAATTTTTATGATATACTCCTATAAATCCAGTTCATCAATGTACTGAAATGTAAGAGGCATTTCTGGGCTTATAAGATCTGACTCCTGTTTATGCAAAGGCCCCCTAGCGTGACTATAGCATTGGGACGTGAAGGTGAATGAGAGTCAGACACAAAGAGGATTTGATTTCTGGGCCATAACATGTAACATGCTTTTAAATTGCATAGAAATGCTTCAAATGAAAAAAGGATCATGAAAAGGATTTGAGGACTGACATCAAAGCCAGACCACTGGTTTATATTGTCCTCCTAGTTTTGGAGGCCGTAAGCAGGAACACACAGTCAAATCTGAATTTGATCTACTTCATCAAACCTTGTAGAACAAAGCAGGGAACATTTAAGAGGCAAAGCAAACTTCAAATCAAAGCTTTGTGCTAGGACTGTTTTAACCCAGGCAGTATATACATTGCATCTATCTGCATTTGCATGCACATATGTGTATGTGCATGTGCATATATGTGCATGTGGGTATAAATGGAGTGCTATATATAAACTGTCAGTCTGCATTTCATCACCACAGAGAAATAAACAAAAAACCCCAAACTCACTGAGCCAAGACTTCTCAACATTAGTAAGACTGCAATAAAAGCCCCATTATAGAGAGGTGGGGCTGCAGGACTCAAAACCCATACATTTTTTCAGTTTCTGCAGCTGGGTCCTATATTTGTCATTAATTGAACTTAACCYAGAATAGCCTTCAAAATTCTGGATGTTTGAAATTCACACTGAAATCTGCAATCTGAAATCCTTAATGATGTGTAGGACTTAAAAACCCACATCTCTCTCAAAAGACTTTCGGGAGAGGACTGAAACAATGTTCGTGGGAGCCAGTCTGTTAAGGTGGCTGAAAGACAAAAGTATAGCAAAGCAACGGGGAATAACTCAGGTAAAGCCACTTCTGCGGCAGTGTAGGCAAATTCTCTAGAGAGGGAGTTTGAAGACTCATGAATGGCAGAGTTCATCTAGCTGAAAGGACTGACCCTAAGGGAGCTGAAGAGCTTGATAGGAAGGGATGCAAATAGGCATGTGTGTGGATTCAAAGAAGCTTGAGAAATTCTTTGTTTTCCACATGGGCCGTGCGTGGCAAAGAGATAGTAGAGTTCAGCCACTGCTTTTACTAATGACCAAATCAAACCTATTCTCCAAGAAACTTCAGAGCAAGCAGGCTGAGGATGGTATTAGATACTGGAAAAGTGAAGTGCAGCGTGGCATAATCATTTGTCTTCAGTGAGTTTTGGCCTGACAGCCTGAGATTGTGCAACTCTCTTCTTGGAGATCCAGCTGCGAGGTGGCCTGGTATCAGAAGGTTCAAATTTCAGACCAGCCTTTAAGTTGCCAGGACTGTGTTGGTGTAACGAATTAGCAGCCTGACATCTGTGAGCTCTGCTTTTGGCTCTTTTTTCAAATTTGTTTTTATTTGTCCTGATGCTGCACGTATTTTGGAAGCCACATTGGGATATATGACTGAGTTTCAAAGATCCCAAACTTCTGTGCAGTTTCTCTCTCTGAGCTTTCGATTTGGTTAACTATTAGTTAACAAGTAACCAATAGGCGTTATTTGCAAAATTCAATCACGTTCAAAATTTTCAACTATATGGCTCTTCTCCATTTCCATCATGTTGGGGAATGCAAGTCTGCTAGCTCTGCACAGCCCCTACAGCTGGAAGAACGGGGAGGGGGAGAAGAAAGTTGGCTTCTGCTCAGGTCTGTGAATCATCAGCAGAATGATTAATTAAATTCCAATGGTTGAAATCTTAGTTTGGCATCTTAGCTATTTCTATTGGAATATGGGGTATGAAAGTCAAAGCTATATTTGTGACACTGACTATTGGACAATAACTGTGAAACAGGCCAGCTTGCAGTGGAATAATTGCCAGAAACCAGCTCCCACAATAATATTTTTGAAGAACTGTTTTTCAAAGTGTACCTTTCAGGGTATGTGCCATCTGCCAGAAAAAACATTTGTACTACAGCTAAAACTGTTTCCTGTCCCAGGTGAAGTGTTTTTTTAGATAAGTATTTGGAAAAACATACAACACTATTAAACCCTGGGACAAGTAACTCCAGACCATGCTGAGTTTCTCAGACTTGAAAACTTACTGTAGTGTTATAGTTTAATAAAAACAGCAGGGGAAAAAACCAAAACAAAATAAAGTTTGCATGGGATCTCTAAAGATGTGTAGGAGATTTGAATGCCAAATTCCCATCAGAAAGAATAGCAAATGTAACAGTCCTACCTCAGGGCATCTGATCATACACCTTTGTGCGTATCGTCAGTCAGACATGCACTAATACTGCCAAGCCACCTGGCTTGCTTCCAGTTTTAGGACACCAGCACCAATATAAAACAGGTGTGCCAGCTGGCAGGACATGCTGAGCATCAAAATGTGGTAACATTGGCAAGTACCCCAAAGCGATGAAGGGATGTAATCCACTCTGGAACTTCATTTTGTCAATCATAACTATACAGATACTGACACCTACATATCCACTGGAAACAAAATAATCTGATGGCTATATGGTGGCTCATGGAAGTGACTGGGAAGAGGTTTTAGGCTGTTTCCTGGCTGACTGATGTTCATACTGCATGTAAGATTTCCAACATGAGGCTGCAAAACCTTCCCTGTTGGAAATGATCGTTTAGGTCTAGAAATTTTACCTCTTAAACAAAAGCACCAAAAAAGAGTAATACAAACCCACCACAAACTTCCTGTTCCGCATATTCCTACTAGGAGGGAGATATGACTTCATTTATGTAATAAGATTCAGATGAACAAGTTACTTACAATGAGCCGCCTTTTGCCTTCAAAATATTCCAGGAGGTCGGTCACTGATTTCCTGGGAGGCTGTAGGAAAGGCTTCTTGTTGGGCTTGGGGAAATCTTCATTCTCCGTCCTGCTCCCCTTCTTGTTCTTCTTGCTACGGTCTTTGTCCTGCTTGCTCTTTTTCTCAGCTTTGTCCTTCTTGGACTGCTTCTCACTCTTCAGCAGCTTGTCTGGTCTGTCCTTCTTCTTCTTCTTTTCAGGTTTATCCATTCGCTCATGCTTCTTTGATTCTTTTCCTTTCTTTGGGGGAATATTTGCTGCTGCAATCTCTTCCTCTAAATGGGAACTAGCAGGCTTGCTCGGGTCATATTTATCTTCATATTCATTGCTCAGTATCTTTTCTTGGGCCTTCTTTTTTGGTGGTTTAGTCTTAGTTGGTTTGTGTTGCCCTGGTGTGACATTCAGGTCCCTATGGTTATAGTCCTTCCTGTCTGTTCGGTTATCTTTAAATCTACCCACATTTGCCTTTGTATAGTGCACTGAGGGAGCTGTTGGAACTTCTGTGAAACTGTCATAGCGGGCAGCTTTGCTTGGTTTCCGTGTGGCTGCCAGGTGTTTCTCCGAGTGGCCACGTGGCCGGTCCCTGCGGTTTGCCTTCCACACAGGAGAGTTGAAATCCTCAGAGGCTGTGACTCGTGGCGTGGTGGCATCGGGGGCTACTGGCAGCCTGTGGTACTCTGGGGTGGAATGCGACTTTGTGGTCCAGGTCTTCTGTGTGGTGGGGAGGGGTGTAGTTGTTGTCGTAGACCGGCTTGCTGTTGTCACTGTGCGGGTGGTGGCATGGGTAGTTGTGGTGGTGGGAGGGAGGGTAGTGGTCCTTACTGTAGGCAGAGGAGTGGCCACCGTGGTTGTCATTGGTTTCCTCACGGTTTTGGTCCTTGTTGGCTGATTATTGCTCCTCCTTGGCTCTTCCTTCCTTGCTGACACCTGGATATGTCCACCACCAGGGGTAGGCTGGGTGCTGCCCCCATTATTGCCTTCCTCAACCACTTGTCCCTCCACCCCAGCTGCTTTGCAAATCTGGATGAAGCCCTTCTGCCTCATCTTCTCAATTTTTCTGATGGGGCTCTGATCAATAACTTCGTACATGGCCTCTAGCCTGACTGGATAAGGATACCTTTCCTCCACCTGCAGAGTTTTCTTCAACAGCACCATGCCAAATTTCCCCTTCTCCAGTTTCAGAAAGCTCATGAGCTTAGGTATGAGGGCAGGATCTAGTGGCTGCTCCAGGATTTTTCCTTCGTTGGTTATCCTTCTGACTTTTCCCCCTTCTTCCCCTTCTTCATGGAACAACACAATCTGCTGGATGTGCCTCTCAGCCAGTTCGCAGTAAACATCATTTTTCAGCAGGCTCATCATGAGCCGGTAGTAGCCCTCAGAGGCATGGGGGGCAGAAATGACCCACACCCGATTTTTCCCAGCAAAGCTGGCCAGGACATTGGGAGAACTTGACCCTGAAGGGAAACGTACCACTCGTGACTGTGAGGCAGAGGATATCCCTTCGTCCTTAATCATCTCGGACTTGGAGTATTTGGCTGCAGCTGTGAGTCTCTGTACCCGTCTCGTTCTGGTCCCCATGCCCCTGGCCTGGGAACGTGCTTCCCCTTGCAGCAGATTGGCAGGTGCCTTTGGAGGTGCTGAAGAATCCCTCTTGGTGACGGGGTGTTGGGGATTCGGGCTCGAATTCCTCAGGGATGCTCCAGACCTTCTCAGGAGGCTGCTTGGAGCCCTGTAAGCCAGGGGTACTTTCCTGACTCCATGGCTCCCTCTCTCCGCTAGCCTCCCTGTCTTCTGAGAGCCGCACACTAGCCACGCTGCCCACAGCAGGGCTAAGCTGAGAGCTGGCCTCCAGTTCATTGTGCAATCCGCTTGCAGGGAGGAGGAGAAAGAGAAAAAGTTAGATGTTAACAGTCTGATGATATCTTGCGCAAGCGATAAAAAAAGCAGAGCACAGGCTGGCTAGTTTTTGTGATTTAAAAGTGCTGATTACACCTCAGTCCTGCCCTGGTGGCTTTGTACAGTTTACAGTTATTTTTGGAAAAGCACAAACCAGATCATTTTATGCAAAAATGAGATCATCCATCTGTAACATGACTCTGTCTATCCAAAAGGACACTGTGATCTGCATCCTTCTCTCTCCCTCTCTCTCACGGTCTCACACACTCACATGCAAACACACACAGAGAAAGGGTCGGGTACGTAGAGCAGAAAGCCAAGAATTTGACTTGAGACTTACACTCTCAGGGTTCCCCTTCCAGCGACGAGGTTTCACGTCTTTTTCCTTTAAAAGGAGACCAATGCCATACAGCTTTGCTGCTGCCCAGTGATTTATCTTTATGCAGCCCAACAGGTCCCAGAGCCTGTCCGTCTCCCCGTGTATCTTTTAACTTACTTTCTTTTTCACCTTCTTGACAAGCAGGATGAGATTAGTGGAAATTTCCTTTGGGATCTCTGCTTCTCCATTTACCTGCAGGTCTGGCTTTTTGCTCTACCCGTTACCCACACAGGCAGGGATTTCATTTAAGAAAAGGGAAATCCCAACTGCTCTGAGTCTCCCTCTTTTAAACTTCCCAAGCCTCCTTCCCACTTCTTGCTTCCTCAGTCCCCTTTAGCTCCTTTGTTTCCACAGAGGAAAGCACCAGCATTAATATATTTTCCAGGCTGAAGAAAAACACAGGAATGTGATGCTGAAAAAAAAAGGACGCTTCCCTTTCCCCTTTCTCCACACTTCGACAAAAGCAAATTGTAAAAGTCTCGTCTTTCCTTCTCTTTCCCTTCTTGGCTGGCTGTGGTCCCAGAAATGTCAGGGTAACCCCAGCCCTGCTCCGAACCAGCCTCAGACAACGGTGGCCACTGGAAATGGGGGAAACTTCACTCAGGATTTAACAGCTCAGCAGAACCCGCCTCCTCCCTACTCTGACACAGGGAGGGAGGAGGAGGAGGAAGGCTCTGGGGGCTGAAACACTGCACAGCATCACAGAGCACTTCAGAGAGGGTGACTCCAGCCTTAACTCTTTCCTTCACGTGTCCCAGCTCCCTGGCGCTCCCCAACCTTGGCTATCTCTTTCCTCCCATTAAACAGACACTGTCTGGATAAAAAATAGTCCTGTGCGAAGTGTGTTTCCCCATCGGTGTCAATAACAGCTCTGGTGTTTAAGAGTTACTGTTTTTTAACCCCATTATTTCTGCCTCCTGTTCCCCTTTTCCTTGTTTGTTTGCCTTCTGGGAGTTCTCCAGTGAAATCCAATTTCTCTTCACTTTCCAACCAATTTCTCTTTCAGGTCCTCATGTATGTTGGTATAGTCTTTTCTGCAAACATCATATGGGCATGGCTGTTTGTTAATTTGTAGTTTCTAAAAAGATCCAGATGATTACTTTATTATTGTATTAAAATTAGAGCCGCCTGTATTTCCCATGAATGTGCACTAGCAGTAAAAAAAAAAAAAAAAGGAGAAAAGGTTCAAAAATACCTAAAGAGACATGGCTAAAGACAGGGTCACGTCCTTTGCTCTCTCTTCATGGTGTGTACAMCACCATTCTATTGAGCTGACATAAACTGGCACAGCTACGCTGCCAGCACCTGGTCTTTAGCCAATTCACACTGGCTTCAGTGTGTCATGCACCTTCAGTGTAAAACACCACTTAATTGTGGTTGATGGGTAACACCTAAAAACATCCAAGACCTTAATACTACTTTTACTGTTTTCCAAGATTTCAGTTGTTTACAGAGATGCTGTTACATTTCTGTGATAACATACTGGATTTGACCTCAGTTATCTTGCGGGGGGGAAGGTGTACCTTCTACTTCTCTTGAAATTAATGTTTCAAGGATAAAAAACTTTCTTTTCTTTCTCTCTTTCCTTATTTGCTTCATTTTTACTTTAAGTTGTGCAGTGCACTGATAAACATTAGTAGTGGTTTTGCTAATATGTGTCCACAGTTTGCATTCTGTGGCCAGTGGTTTGCCCTGGAGGTAGGGGAGGATGCTGAATGCCTGTGCTCACATTAACATGAGTGCAAAAATGCACAGCCCCTCCCAGAATATCATATCCTGCATCAGCTGGGAAGTAAAAGCATTGTACCTCTCACAAGGACCACAAAACTGGAGCTCTGCGGAGCAAGGGTAGGTAACATTTTCCACTTAAATTAGTGGCAGGTCTGCTGGTTCATTAATGTTGACAAGGAAAAAAAAAGTCTCTGAACATTACACTTTTCAAAGTTACCTTTTAAAGAAAATATAATTCAAAATGATGTTTTCATTTAAATGTTTTCTCCAGTTTCATTACAAAGATTAAAAAAAGAAGTGACCCTACAAAGCTGAAGCCAAGTATTTAATTTGGGGTAAATTAGGTTTTTTAAAAAAACTAAATTACCTCAATTTTCTTCTTGTTGGTGATAGTTTGAAACCACACAGCAGCAAAACATCATTTATCTGCATAGGTCTAATGAAGCCAAGAAAAACACACTCAGTACATGGCAACAAAGGAAAGAAACAGATTTCCTTATTATCTCTGCTGTCTTTTCTATGCAATTATAGATACACTAAAGAATTTCTGTGAGGACTTTGCTTTGCTCTCCCAACTTGATTAAAAAAGTAGCATGCTACAGAATCTGTCTTAAATGTATCAAAGGCTGGCAGATCAGTGAAGATGATAGATTGTAAGGCAGCTGTAGGGAGAGACTAGCACACAGCAAGACATGGAGCCACAAGGATTATTTCCAAGGCTGATGCTTCTTAGTATCTTTATCTGAGGTGAGGAATAAACTTGAAATGACTGCTGGAAATATTTGGCATCAGAATTTCTTAGAAAGTAAGTAATTTATACAGGCCAACATGGGACTTCTGGTAAAGTGAACATATATATTTTAAAGGGTCAATGCAAGGTCATACAGCAAGAAGCAAAAAAATGCACGAAACATGCATAAGATAAAGAAAAATATCCTAGAAGGCAGCTATTTAAGTCCCTTAAGTAAGGCACTTAAAAGTCACAGTATAGAAGCCACTGGAAATAAGCTTTTGGTGTGATACTGCAGCAAGGAGAAAGTCTGCCAGCATGTCAGTGAGAAGTTAGGAAGTCATATGTAGTAGCAATAAGGTGGTTACTGCCATGCACATCAAACTTTTTGAAAGGATTGCAAAGGGTTCAAAAAGTGACCTGATGTTTGGATATGATCCCATTGAAATGGTGGTGGGAAAATAACTATGTGGAAGGCACAGCCATACCTTGGTCATAATCTTCTCATGCATAGACAAGAGACTTCTGAAAGTAAATCGCTTTTTAATCCAGYGGAGGAAGGCAGAAGGATCACCAATGATTAGGAATTAAATTCTGACAAATGCAGACGTGAAGTAATTGCAATTACTTGCAATTTTTTAATAATGATCTCAGTTAACCCCTGGGATAATTTCCCCAAGAATGTGGTGGTTTTCTACTGCTTAGTCTTCAAATCAAGCTTCCAGGAGACCTTCTTGGCTGGACTGGAAGTCATGGCAAAAGGATGGCATGAGATCCCTATGGACACATCTATATGGGAAATTTGAGATCGAAACGGCACCCACCCCTGAAGAGTGCAGCTCTCTGGAGGCTTATGGAAATGAATTCTCTAGCCCACCGAACTGACATGAGTAATCTGAGAAAGGTGAAATGCAATGTACAAACCCTGTAGCCCTCAGAGTGGTTTTAATAAGGAACTGAAAGTTAATGCTATGTCCACAAAGAGAAAATATATATCTGTTTAAGGATGACAGTACTGTGAGTCTTTCTATATTCTGCTTTAGGTATCAGACTTAAAAATATATATATCAAGTGTGTCAAGGGGTGTGTGCACAACTACATTATTTCAGCTGCTAAGGAATTAAACAGAAAGTCAGCTGCCTCCTGAACTAGGATTCTTTCTCAGTCCTACAAAACCTGGAGAAATAAGGTAGCAGCAAGAAGGAAACAGTCAGAGGTGCGAGTGGGAAGAGCTTTCTTCTTCCATAGGCTTCCAGGCAACCCTCCAGAGAATGGGGGAGAAACTGATTACAAGGAAGGTGAAAGGAGGCAAGGGGCTGGGAAAACTGCATCAGCTGCTTTGTACAGTGCTGGGGAGCTGGGAGCCAGATAAGCAGGTGTAGGTTCCCCTGCTGATGCTGGTGGGGGGTTATTAGAGTGGAGAGCACCAGAGCCTGAATCCTGTGAAGCCAGACATTGTTGATGCTCTAAGAAGAGACAGGTTTCTTGAACCCCGCTGGCTCCTCGCTTTCCTGAGAGGGGACGAGGCTATTATTAGTGATCTGACTGGGGTCATAACCCAGCCAGCAGCTGGGGAAATAACAACTAATAGTGTAAACAGGGGAACTGTGCTGCAGCCTCCTGTATGTAAGCAGGAAAGGGAGTCAGTACAGGGAGGCTTGCAAAAGCAGTGACCCATAATAAAAAGAGCAGTGCCTGGTTAGTCAGATCAAGCTCCTAAAATAGAAAGGCGCTTTTGATAAATAGGTTGCCCTCGTTTGAGTCTTCACTTTTTAAATATACATTTTTCTGTGGAGTCCCCAGGAATGTTGCTTAGAAACTGGTGATGCAATGTGACACTTCAGGCTTTAAAAATAAATATTACGAACTTTAAAATTAAATGTTTTAAACTGAGGCTAAGCCTCCTAGGTACTGACAGGGTTGCAGCCYCAAAGGTTCAGGCTATATTTGAGATGCAGTGAAATTCTGATATCTGGGTGTTATTATTGGCCTGTGCTCGAGCTGAGCTTGAGTTTAGCACCTCTCCTTGTCCAGTTTACAGCTTCCTGGTGAGAGGAAGGCTCTCACATAGGCCTGTTTCTTGTTCTACATCTGGTTGACATCTGGGATGGAAACGTCAGCCAGGGAGAACAAAACATCTTCTGGCCAGGACTGACACAAGTTGTACCCCAAACTGACTGAGGCAACTGGTGTTATGTACACTAAGATGAAAGTGTTATACATGAGAGCTAATGAATACAAAGATTGCCATCTGCCGGCCCTGCAAACAGTGTTACCTAGTCACAAGCTGGTGGGAGTGATAAAGCCATTGCAGTGTGCTGCAAATGGTTTCTCGATGATACAGCTGCTGAGGTGTAGCATTCAGAAAACCACAGAAATAGACTTGGGATAGTTACAGACAGTCAGTCACAGAAATAGTTCTTGAAATTATTAGGAAAAGAAGATGTCATTAGCTCCAATCATCAATGAGTGGGGCCAACATCCCTCTCTTACAGCAGTATAACCCCACAGGGAAGCTGTACTACTGGCACCTCAGGATGCTGACGTTCAAGATTGTCCCATGAAGTGCCGTTGGTTACGTCTCCCAAATCACATGCCTACACGGCTAAATGAATTTGGCCACGGCAATGAACTCACCAGCTGCAAGGGCCTGAATTCTCATCTCACTTTTGTACCTCTGCACAAGAGGACTTTATGCTAGCATTGGTCTGATCACTGATCCACACTACCTCCTTTCTCTGGCGTGCTTTCTTTGTCCTTCTCCCTTCCTTTGTCTGGGGAACTGCTGGTTGGTGTCGAGCCCTTCTGAACAGAGGGGGAATTTTCTCCTGGCTCTCACGGCCCCACTTTGTAGTACAAAGCAGATTCAAGCAGGATGGAAGCTGGTGCTTATGCAACTTCTCTCTTTGCACAAATACTAGGACTTGGATTCTTAATGCAGAGCTCCCAGGTCTGATCTCTTTGACAACTGTTTTGTCCAAATGCAATCACTTATGGCTTTGCACACTTGGAAGAAGATCAAGTAGAAATTGTCCTGCAATACAATCAGCTCATTCACTTACCAGGGAAGACTCAGCTCTTCTGTGCTGGTAGAGGAACTTCAGTGAGATTCTGCCAGAAAACAGAGCCCACTGATGCAGAGGGGTTTGTTCCTTACATATTTGTGGGCCTTATTATCTGTCCTAAAATATTCTGGCTTACAAATCTTTTTCCTGCACCCTGTAATTTAAATTAAAAAATTGTTTGGGTTTTTTTGTTTTGTTTTGTTTTGTTTTGTTTTAAAGATTTGGTTTGATTATAAAATTGAAGGAGTAGGAGTGGAGGAGGATCACGTTTAAAAACCAGACTGTGCTATGGTTCAGCAATAAAAGAGCCTTCCAAAACAGGGCTGTGCTCAGTGATTACTCTCAGTGATTACGTGTCAGAATGCTTTGGGGATGAATATAAAAATTTACTAGTTACACGGCTGCACACATTCTTGTCCTAACATTCATTACTAGTCAATGGAGAAGATTCAAATCCTCTGATGATGCTAAGTCAGAAAGGCACTTAAGCATATACTGAAGTTTTATCTCACTTTGGTGCTTGCATGGCTTTATGGAGGGAAGGCAAGGCAAGGCAAGGCAAGGCAAAAGCCTGAAGTAGAAGGAGAATTTAATGTTTATGTCCCTTTGCTTCAGGTCAGACTGAAGACAGTTCAAGCTCGAAAGTGACAGCTGGAAATATTATCGTGTGCAGATAATGTACCACTCTTCTTGTCAGGTTGTTAATGCTCACTTGCGGGCATTCATGGCCCTTGTCTTTATTTATATGCTATCAATCAGGCACATTACAGTATTTAATCTTCAGTGGAGTCACTCTTATCTTTCCTATGTGAATAGGCACTCCTGTGTCTCGCTCAGTGGCAGCCTGTGGCTCTCCCTCATCTCCTTTGGGCTGAACTAGATCTTCTCTGCCAGATGCTTTTGGAATCTTTCCTTAGTGGGTGGCAGAGGAGGGGGACACCCATTGCGGTGGGTGCTCTGACTGTCAAGTGCTCCACAGGCCAGAGGCCTGTAAGTGGGGTCATAAAAATAGGGAAAAGGAGTACAAGTAGTTGGAAGCCCAGGGCTTTTAAGTTCTTTCCTTGAACTAGTTTTCAGCACCAGTGTCTATTACCCAAACCTTGGAGAAGCACACTGGGGAGACAGAGAAGAAATGGGCAAGTATCTGCTTAAACTCGAGTATTTAGAAAATCAAGTCAAAAGCTGTGGAATCATTTAGAGTGGGATGAAGATTCCACAGCCTCCTTTAAGGGGTTTCATTTGCTTTGGGAAGGCCCATGCCAGCCTCCTGAATGCGCTGTTTGGCTGGTGAATATAGTTCCTCCTGTTTCCTTGCAGAATTTTTTTTCCCTTCTGTAGGTAGAACCTACTCACCTGGGAGAGGGGGCAAATGGCTTAATTTGGTTAGTCTCATCATTCCACCAGGCTACAGGGACATGAATCCAGTGACTTTCCTGTGCTACTTCTGGAAGCAGAAATAGGCGCAGAATGATGTAGGCAGCTAGTTCTCAAACCATAATTCATGAGATGATGGTGAGTGGTCAGCATCTGGCAATAGAACAATGCTGACTACCCTGGTGCTTTCAACTAAAAACATATGAAGAGGGTACAAAATGGTGTGAGAAGTCTTGAGCCATGACATTGGTCCAAAGGGTTTGGGAACTAGGGGTTTTGTTGGTTGTTTTTTTAAGGTCTGTGACCCAATCTCAGCTCAGGTCGGAACCAAACCCAAACTGGTGCCATGTGGATAGGTTTCCACCAGGACAAAAACTAGCAATGCAGTTGAATTCTAATGGTTTCACTAGTAGAAAAAGCAAAGAATAAAAAAGGATCCTGGTCCCTGATACAGTGTCTCACATTGAAGAGATGTACATATGCATCTCTCTCCTGTTCGCTAATACTGGTATTAATTTTTAATCAAACAGTAATAGAAAATCTGGGGTTTTGAGGTTGCTGAGGTAGTCTACTTCACAGGCAATAAATTCACATAAACAAAATTGGTGTGGAAGGGATTAGGATATACAGCAGAGGTAGGGAGTGGTCTCTGCCATGCACAATCAGTGTCAGTATTTTCATCCAGGACAAAAAATACTTTTTAGGGGTGGAAGAACTTATGCACATAAATTCCACAGCTCAGTTTTGCACTGCAGGGTGAGAGACATTTTTCACAGTTATTGACAAAGGACATTCCAGCAACTAGTGAGATCTGGATTTCATTATATATTTTGGGCTACAGTGCAAAAGTACTATCTGCCAGAAAAAATGTGGTCAAAGCATGTTTTATTAATATATTGCTGCTGTTCTTGGATTATACCCCTGTAGAGGCTCACATCTGAAATGACACATCTGATAGGCTATACATTAGATAGCATTTCAGGGTTTATTTCTTGGATCTGATTCCCTTACAATATACAGAGACCATGTATATTGCTATTTTTAAGCATTCAGAGACAAACTGCCACTGCCCTTCTCCAATAGATCATTGTGGGCTGTTTATGGAGCACTTTAGTGCCCGTGTACTAGAAGCGCTAGTATTACTATAGGGCAGTAAGTTTTCACCATTGAGTTTGGTACCTCTCTATATACTGTATGACTAGAGAATGACTTCCCAGTCCAGGCAGCTTCCGTCTAAATACATGGGATAAAGCAGTCCAATGTTGTCAACATTTCTTTCCAATGAATGGGCTGAGTCACAGGAGAAACAGTGGCAGGAGGCCTGTGCTAAGCAGACCTGGAAGACCAAAAGAAGTGCGTTTATTTCTCTGTCACCTCACCTTAAAGAGTTATATTAATGATAAAATCTCCCTGACAATTCATGATGTCCAAAAAGAACAAAAGAGAGGGAAATCTGTATAACAGATTTATTCAGAGAAATACACAGTAAGGACTGATATTTCCATTGCTGGTTTTGCCTTCTTATCTTCATGTTAAAGGCAGCCTTGTATGTAAACCCGCATGTGTTCCTGATATATGAACCCCGCTGCCTTGAAATCAATGGCAAAGTTCCTGTCTTCAGTGAAGACTCCTGGATTTTGCTCATATTTATAAGATACAATTAAGCTGAAAACTTAAGGGAGATCACAGCCTTCCAAAAATTGAAGAGGAGAGAGAAAGAAATGAGAAAGCAAATATGTTGTGAAAGAGATCCCAGGTGAAATAATTGGTCCAAGTTTTCATGTCTGGATGTTGTTGTTTTTTCCATAATTACTATAGCAAGCTCCTGTTTCCACTGAGGGGAGGTGACCTGGGATTTTTCCAGTAGCAATAGAAATTTAACCCACAAATGACCAGAACTGTTAAAGCTGCTTTACACATGTGTGTCAGCACTGGGCGAATCAAGATATAGCAGACATCGTTTAGTCAAATACAAAATTTTGTGAGTGTATATGTGTGTCCATGCATTCAAAATGGAGAGCAAGGAACGGAAAACCGCTATCTACCAAGAAGAGATTGACTTAAGTATCAAGTAATGTACAGTGATGTAGGCATGGGTAAAACATGATTTAGATATCTTACTTCTTGCAGATACCTTAGAAAGTCACATTGTTGGAGTAAGGAAGTCTAATTTACACTGATACACATCTACTGCTGTTGGAAATGCCGCTGTATTTGGACCTCTAGTTCTCTTCAGTGTCCTTTCTACAGAGGTGGCTAATATTAAATGGTCACATGATGCAGATGCTATAAAGTAGCCAACTCACTTCACCTCCATAGTGAAAATCTTGAGTTTTTCTAATCTCCAGAAGCATGAGGCCACGTATCTGTGCTCTCCAAAACCATTTGGGATCTATCACATCTCTGCAGGATACAAAGCAGATGACCAGATACCAAATCCATTTTGCTCCTTTTCCACACACTCTATTCTCTGATTTTCATTTGTGTTACTAGTATTATAGTTGCTACCCCTCCCAGAGGAAAAAAAAAMCAACAGAGAAAGCAACCCAATCCTATTATGGACTAACAACATTGCAATTTATCAAAAACTACCTACTGAAATGTACTGGTTTCACACCTCCACTAATGCCCTCCCTCTTGAAAACTGTCTGCAAATATCTATTGCTAATAGTTGGCTGATGCTAAAACTGTGACCAACACTCTGAGATTATTTGCCCTTAATCTCACCCTTGGAAATATACTATTACATCTGACATAACCTTATTCTTGTTAACTGCTAAGAATTCATTGAAGGAGTAGGTTTTATGATTTCATCCATGGTGGCTGTTAGTAGCCTGGCTATGGCCAGGATGCTGTTGTACCTGCAATCAAAAATCTGGAACATCAAGAAAATCTCATCTTCAGGGAGATGATAATCTCTTTTGAAGACAATAGGTGGATAGATGGATTGGAGAGCTCAAGGGACAATGAGAGAATGGAGGCAGGAGAGCCAGGCCATTGTGGTAGCCCACCAGTGGCCAAATTTATGTCAATTAGCTCATTGGCAGTGGTGTGGGGGCATCTTAGCAAAGGGGAGGTTTTAGAGATTTTTTAAGGAACAGTATGAAGGAGAAGAATGAGCGTTTTTTTCCCAAATGTGAGTGGCAAAATGAGATTTTATTCATCAACAGCAAGAAGCAAAGGGAACTCAGTACAGAAATAACCTTTCATTACTTAGTTCATTTAAGGCAAGTTCTCAAGTTTTTGTGTTAGAGAAATATTTCTCTATTGCTGTACTGGTAGCCAAAAATGTCTGACATCTGTATGACTAACATCTGCATGCCATCATGCACAGCAGACGGTGGGCTATAAAATGTCAAGAAGTTTTGGTAATGGAAAGATCAGCAACAGACTGGAACACCAACCAGAACTATTTATAGAGGGAGAGATTTAATTCTCTTTGAGAAGAGCAACACAAGTGATTGAGAGACTGAGAGACTGACTTATGAGGAGATAGTGAAAGAAGTAGATACATTAAGCTTGGGCGAATGACAAGCCACCAGGCTGTGATACGAAGAATCAGAGAGCAGGAGATTTTTTACTGGGAAGGTTGGGGCAATGGGATCACCAGACAAAGGCAAGTCTAGGGTGAGGCTTTTGAGGCTAAGGAGGAGATGTATTAAAACTTTGCAAGTAACTTCCCAAGGGAGATGGCAAGAGCTCATGGTGCCTGAGTCACTTAAATCTGGACTGGGCAGAGCACTAGAGGATATCTTGTTGGCAGGGGAATAAGTCCTAGATGACTGTATTGGCCTTTTGCATCTGCTCCATCTCATTCTGGCATTCCAGTTCTGGAGAGTATTGGATACACACGCGCATCCCGTGCAGAAAGAAGGAAAATAGGAAGTGCCCACCCGAGCTTCAGGTGTGACTTGCCCCTATGTAAACATGAGCCTGCTGGCCCTGCAGAACAGGCGCAGCTCTTGGCGAGGGAGCTAGGCTCTGCTAGGCTCACACATCATCAGCAAACTCGTTAGCTAAACTGTAAAGGTACAGCTGAATTGTCCTCCCCTCTCGGATCTGCCAATTCTAACACCGCCAGTGCAGCTACGTGGCTGTAACTGAAGGCAGACCTGGAAGGCAAGAGGCAGTGCAATTGTAATTCGCAGCTAAACTCAGCTGACAGCCCTGGTTCAAGTAAAGTGGGATTCGGGATACCAGCTTGATTCCCAGAGCTCCCAGCAGTGTGGCAAGCTAACTTCTAGCTTTTACTTTTTAAACTGTTACGGTTCAATGAGCTGATCTTAAATAATAATAGACATAGCACATCCCCATATCATTTTTAGAAAATCAGCTACACCACAGGCTTTAAGGGAAGGCAGTGAGCCAGTCATCTTCTTGACATTAGAAATGTGCTTGGCAGATTTTCCAAGTCAGGGCCATATTCAGTATGGAAACAGCCCTAACTTTGCCACTGTCCCTGGTTTCAGTGGATTAGCTTGGTATGAATGAGTGTGTCGCTACACTGGCAGGAGCAGCATGTAGGGGCTGTTGTAGAGAAAGAAAACTGATGATTTCTATGTGTCGATTCTTTCAGTCTATTCACATGTGAGTTAAACAAGCTTAACAGAGATGGAACTGGTACCCAAGCCTGTTTTAGTGCCCATGTATACATAAACAGGTTCTCCGGGGCGTTACATGATAACACAGCAGCCTATTACACAACCTTGTGGTTTGCCACTAAGCTATACCATAACTGTTTTGCAACGCCATCTAGTGACACATATGGATGCCTCAAACCCATACAGACTTGCTTTTGTCTGATTTTATTGCACTGAATTGAACAGCCAATGGTTTTGCAAGGAAAAGAAATGTTTACATTTAACAGCAGTGACAATTAGGCCAACAGATATGAGAGGAGCATTTGAGCCATAGGATCTGAGCTGTTAGTTTATTCTAAATGAAAAATAAAATTGTCCACTGAAGCAATAGCTTGTTCCCAGGCAGTATTGAAGTTGGGTTTTCACTCACAGTCCTACCCCAGCTTCAGGTCTCAGTGTGAGGCCTCATGGTATTCAAATTTCCCTCTGCTTTTAATATAAGTAAAAAACCACTTCCATTTATGTTTCATGGAAAAATAACCCCCAAATAAACATAGTATGTGAATTATACTGGTGCTTTTCTTTTAGAGTGAATTAAAATATCCTTCCCTTAATCAGAGGCCTATTAAAATGGAAGCCTTGCTGAGAAGTTACTGATGAGTTCCCCATTTGATGAGCCTGCTACATAGTAAGCTTCCAAGATTTATAAATCTGTGAGGAATGAGGGGGAAAAAGAGTGATACAGAGTCACAGAAAAGCCAATAACCTCCTTCTATAATCTTGAGCTGTCTAGAAAGCCACAAATCATTTTTTCCCCATACTTTTTCAAACTTTAGTATTTTGGAAAGTGTTGCATTATTGCTGGATTTTTTTACTTTGGAACTGATACTTTTTTCTCTACTTAAAAAAAAAAGATTAATGAAAACCTTATGTTTGAAAAATGTAATAATTCTGAGGAATGGTGAAGCCCTTATTATCCTGCAGCAAGCTTGTAACTTAATTCCCACCCTTTCTAATGACCATTCTTATTCTGGTTCTCCATTTGCCATCCTTGGACAGGTCATAACAAGAAGTTACTTTGCATCTACTGTATTCTTCCCATCCCGTCCCTTTCTGAAGGGTTCTGGCCGTTTCACAGCACAAACATTTGGGGTTGTGTTTTTTGCATCGAACAGAAAATTTTGGAACAATCCCTTAATCTGAAACAGACGTCTCTTCCCTCATCCCCCTCTCTAGCTGACTYTACAGCTGGAGGACTGTGTGATTAAGGAATACGCTCTTCTCTCAGCAGCACCCAGCACACACCAAACTCACTCATAGGGAGAAAAATGGTACTTAAAAACTTTTCACTCCACGTCTCTGTGGGGAAAAAAATGAACACATTCAGACCAGGGGAATTCTCCATCACCCATGCTGAATACTGGGTGCCCTCTAGAAGGCAGCCTGTAGTTTGAACAGAAGCTATGAGGGTGCGATGCAGCGATAACTAGAAGCCCTATTTGTGCAATAAGCCTATTTTAGTCATAAAATCTCTGACCACAGATCCATTTCTGTAGAAGGTAAGCTCCCTTTCTGTTATTCCAGGAAGCAAGTGTAATAACACACTATCTAGCAGGTCAGAAATACATGTGGCTAGGCATTGCTAAATGTTTTTATTAGAATCAAGTGGGACAATGCAGAACAATGCCATGGTGCCTTCATTTAGTACATTCACTGACCCATCTCAGGCCAGTGTTTATATGTGGATCTGTACAGACTCATATAAATACAAGCCTCAGTCCCTGTCGCGCCATTCACAAAGGAGCTGTTATGGCAATGCTATTTTTTTTCCTGTTTCACACATTGTGGCCTTTCTTAGAGGATAATGTTGTCTATATCTATTATTTCCTATTTGAGATCCTAGAACTGAAGGCTGACATTTAGCAATATCCAAGCCTCTGCAAGGCACTTTTGAAATACAGCCTATGCCTCAACACAGCCTTTACCTTAGCCACAGTTTGCAAATACGGAAACAAAGGTGTAGGAAATTTCAGTGGCTTGATCTGTCACTCCTTCTATTGGGAATAGACTTCAACAATGTCAGCTCCCCTTCCCTTTCTGTCTGCACAGGACATGGACTCAGACCTGCTGTTCTTGAAAGTGGGTTTATCTCTTATCAGCTCTTCTAGTCAGTGAAACAATGGACTACGCAGATGGGGGACAAAGTACATGAACAAACATTTGGATGATCCTGCATTCTTCTGTATTACCTTGAAAAGCTTCCTAAGGATACAACACAACACAAGTTCTATCACTTTAATTCTAAAACGCATGGCCTATAAATGCCCATAATATCTTGTTAAAAGCAGCCAGTCTTAGGACATTGCGTATTTTGAACCCTGGAATGTATGATTCATTTTTAAAAATGTATTTTTTCTGTTGCTGCTACTAGTGGGCCTCTCATCACCTCATCTGTGTATTTCTGCCTTTCCTGTCCTTAGCCACAAAAGATAGGATTCCCATTCATGCAGTTTTTCCATCCCATAGAATGCTACAGCATTAGCTGTGGGTTTGTCTGTTGAAAAACCTAAAAGTGTCCTGCTCCCATTTACTGAGCATGTTGCATGGATAGCAATGACTCTGCAGCCCTGATGTCAGGGAAGGTTTTTAGACTTTAGTGAGCCTGGCAGGCAGCTGTGCATAGAAAAGGAAACCCAAAAAGAAGGAAGATCCAAGATCACACTAGGAAAGCAGCAGGGAGAGCAGAGGGCAGGCTTCAAAGCTAGGCGGCAACTTCTAGGCTCACCCAGGCAAAGTGGACTGAGAGAGCATGGCCTTGCCTACCACAGCATAAACGCGCTGGCTGATGGACTGGCAGTTGATGGCAGGGTGGAGGATACAAATTGCAACTCACCACTAAACCTTCCCTTCTCAGCACCTTCCCTTCTACCTTGGCCATGGCTGGGAAGGTTTTCCTTTTCCTCTGGTTTTAAAAGCAGCTCTATATGCACTACTGTTCTAACTCTCCACACATGCCACTGTTTCTGAATGTGTCAGCAGATCTCCCTTTCTTCCATGGGATATGACCCCCTTCTCCCTCTCTCTCTCCCCCTCCCCTGGCTGGGATATTGGAGTTTAAACTTGCTTATGAATGACTGCATTGCTGCTTCTACTTTTGTGATATTTAAAAATAAAATGTCCACTGTCTTGATTTTAAATCAGAAAAGTAAGCACCTTCTTTATTTGAGAAGATGTGGATGTAAACTTGGGGTGTGTTTGTACATGACCAGTCAGTAAATTACTTTTCTTGCCCATTTCAGTTCCACTTCTGCAATGGCCACATCTTAAATCGCCGCCTGCAGCGCCCACTGTCAGCATGACGTGTCTGAGATGGCAATGACAGTCCCAGATGTGAGAAGCCTGACCCTGCAAGTCCAGAGTTTGAGTCCCAGCTGTTAGCGAATTAGAAGTTCTGATGAGGAAGAGGAGAAGGAGCATGTTGGAGAGCTGGCCTAAGCAATTGACTTCAGAGAGAGCTCTAATTTGTTTGCACCGGGTCTGCAAACTGCAGAAATGCCTTGGGTATGTTTGCCTCATTCATTTACTGTACAGGAAACATATTATCAAAGATGTTTGACTCATAAAACTGGGAATCTAGTACTTTTTGGAAAGCCAGGCCCCTTGTGATGGCACCTCTAATCAGGTATCCAAAATTGCTAGTAATTCATTATATTCTTCTTCATGTAAAACTCAGTCCTGCTTTTTCAGTCAAATGMAGACTCTCAAAAATCCTACTGGGGACATAGGATCATATTAAAGGTAAAAGCGCCCTTACTGAATCACACCTTGGAGTCTGCATTGATGCTTATGGAGATTATGTAGGTCAGGAAAAGGATTAGAGTCGGGGTGAGGACAAGGGCTGTGTACTGCACTGTGTGAATTTCAGATGTAAGCAGAGACCCTGTACCCACAGCCTTCCTCTGGACCTCAAACATCCCAGGTGTCATCCTGCAGAGCAGGCGTGGCATGCTGCATTGCTGGTGTCCTCTGTACAGCAACAGCTTGTTATGTTTTCCTTGGTTTCTGAACATTGCGCAGACAGCTGTGTGAGGGAACACTTTCCCCCAGGGAATGCTGTGATATATGTAAGATACTGGGATGGGTGCTGGCAATGCCTATGGAGCTCTGTAATATCAGATGATTTGAGAGAGGAGAGACTTTTGTTTTGTCCCCAAAACCAGAAGAACAGGAAGAAGGAATTTGTAGGTGCATTATGTTACAATATGCAGCCTTGGCGGCCACAGATAGCTCTTCAAACATAGTGATTCTCTAATTAAAGGCAGGGTGGTTTGAGGAACATGTGATTCCAGCTTATTTGAAAGACACTGAGAGAACAAAGCTAACCATAAAAAAAATGCCCCAAAATATCAACATGAGCAGAACYGTTCAGGGAAGGAAGCAAAAATGTAGTAGCTACTTGTGAGCAGCCACTGCACAGGTTCAAGTTGAAGGAAGCAGGTATTGAAGAAGGAAATGGAAAGCCTGCAAGGGATAGCCCTACACCTCTTGAAGCTGGCAGGGTTCAATAGCAGCCTACAAGCWATGAGGTAAACTGAGGACCTTCGTTGAGTCAACACTGAATCAGTGGCATAATCCATTACTGATGATGGAAGATACAGCTACTTGATTTACCAGGAGCAAGAAAGTGAAACCCCTCTGTGGTGTTTTCACTGGGTTCAGGCTGCCTTCAGGCTATTTGCAGATGCCAATGAGAACAAATGCCTACAGACATCATCCACCTCCAGTGCTCTTCCTGTGTCAGTCAAACCAGGTGCTAGAGGGATTCCCAAGCATTCATAAGACTTAGTGTTTATAAAGAGCTTCCAAGAGGCAAATGGGAAGGCTACAGAATACCAACAACTAATAATCCAAGAAGATTCTGTGGCTCCTTTTTGGAGGAATGTTTTGAGAGATTCTCCTCTTTGGAGGAGCCACTGAAGATACATATTCACAGCCCAAATCTCATTTAGGACAGTATCAATTAACATCTTGAGTGATGCAAGTGAGAATGAGCAAGAAGAGAGTAGCTTCTCACTTGCTTTGTGCACCGTTCAATTGAACTGGCTAGCTGAAATAACCCAGACATATCTGAGAACCTCTTTCATTTTACTTCTTTTTTTTCAGGACAAGGGTGAGTTGTGGAGGAAATGGAACCATCTGTTAAATCATGACATCTGATAGAAAATCCAGCCTTTCTCTTGGTTTACTACCTGGGTAAAAAGTTTATTTATATGAGATGCTGGATTGCTTTGTGAACTACTTCAGCAGGCCAAGCCAAGCTGGTCTTCCAGCACCATGAGTTTATGTCCTTACTGTGGCTTCCTGCCAGCATCCTTTCCACTGAACTGTATTTACATTAGCACTGTAAAACATTACTTCATTCAAGTGTCTGAAGTGAAGCACTCACTCACTCCGTGCATTTAGTTCTTGATAGTTGCCAGCTGGTGAGAAGTTAGCTGATTGCCTTTCCCAGCTGGGCCCCGCCATTCTGAATATAATGAGAATTAAAGCCACTGATTCACTGGGGCTGCTCAGGTTCCAGTGTTGGTTTTAGTTGTCTGTAGCTGGTATAAATGCAAAATATTGGACAATTAATTTCTACAACTAAGATTGAAAGATAAATCCTTTTTTTGAAAGATAAATGCCTTCAGCATCAGATCTTGGCATCCTTGAGTCTATATACTGGTAAGTGATCTGGATGATGGTTCACTGCATTTCAGTTTGTTCTTTCTTCTGTAACTTTCAAAGCTCTTCACAAAGTGGAAGTATTTTCATTTTATGCAAGGCAGAAATGAGGGAGAAAGAAAGAGGCAGATCATGTTGTCTAATATGGTGTAGATCCTCATGTGAAGCTTCTCTAGTCTGCTGAATCAATGGGATGGTCCCAAGGTCTCTCACTGACAGAACTATGACAACTTCTATAGGAATGAAAGATAAAGGAGGTCTGATTCTCCTTAGTGTGCTCTGATGCTCAGGCTGTATTACTTCTGAGTAAGAACTTAGAATGGAGTTAAAGTTATATGTTCTTCTATATGTTCTAAAAGGGCTTGCTGAATAACAAGCTTTGCTCTGTTTATTTCAAGAGAAGGTTTGAATAAGGATTTTTCATTCTTGAATTTCACTGAATAAATTTAAATTAGTGTTATTGCCCTGTGTCACACCATATTCCCAAATGGCACAGGGACTTTGCTAGCTCACAAGAACAAGAAAGCAAAACCATCTGGTCTTATGACCAAAAATGGATGAATGATAAGAGCTGATGAATGGAATATGTGTGTTAACTCATATTGAAGAATAAAGTACATCACCCTACCTGGAAGTTAAAAAAACCAAAACACTTTATTCTTTTAACACTAAGAAATATGGGAGAGCTAATTTAAGGAGAATAATTGTTAAATAGTTTGGAAATGAGATTTCTCATGGAAGTGTCCCTGTTTTGGAACACTTAATTATCTCAGTGTTAACATGCAGATTGGGGTATGGCAAAACTTTTCCCATAGTAATCAATTTCTGGTTTAAAACACGGATCTGGGTGTCAGGAGACTGCATCTCACTTTCTGGCTTAGTAGCCCTTGCTTGGAAAAGGGCAATAGCACTTACCACACAACACCAGGGCATCAGGGTATGTGAAGTGCCTTAAGATGCTTGGATACAAGTTTTGAAGGAGGTTATAAGTACTGCTATCTCTCTTAGTATTATTGTTGCAATTTTATTGTTTCCTCATTCTTGATTTGCTCAGATTTTATCTTCAGTCTGTGGAAACCACAAGCAGAGAATAAGGAAATATTTCCATGGCTTTGTGGAAGCCAAGCAAAGGAGGTGTGTTGGTGGGCTGTAAGGATGGTCAGCAATGACAATGACTGGCACTCCCTTGTTCCCTAGAGGCAAAAAAACCCCAAACAAACAAAAAGAAGTTTCTCCATTACTGCTGTGGTACCTACCAGTGGAGCAGTGATATTCATCAGGGCATCTGTACAACACCTCCAGGGTTTGGAAAAAAACAACCAAACAAAAAAAAAACTAAGACAAATTAATGGAAACTTGTAATTTTAAATTTGCTATATGGGTGTTTGCATCTTCATGGGAAGAAATCATTTCCACAAACCAAAACCACTGGAYAGCTGCAGTCTTTCCTGGAGGTACCTCACCAGAGGTGAAGCCAACCTCTCCCTCCTGGGCATACTGGCAGCTGCTGCCTCTCTCTTATTCAGTTTCCAAGTGCTGTGAGCCTGATTGAGGGTGACTCTACCTCACTGAAGCAGGTCTCTCTTTCTGAATCTTGAACATATCAGCTCTGACTCTCTCCTACACTCTGGCAGAAAACATATCCTGCCTTCCACATTACCTGATACAGGCCTGGGAGACCATGCTGGCACTGGAGGGATTCTCTTGGAGAAAGTGCAGGTGACACCAGTGGAGATGAGTTTAAATTTGCCTGGGAACTTGGCCTTATTTCTAATGAAGAATATATTGACTTCTTTTGTCTACAGGATCATGGCTGGTCAGCAATGAGGGAACATCAAAGACTCTGGAAGCCCATTTTGGATCTGTCAAAGAATGTGAGCACTTCTATTTTCTTATTCTCCCCTTCATTCTYTTTGGTGTAGATTAGAGGTAAAAGTCTGCATAGAGTGGATTCCTCATTAAGATTCCCGATACCTCCCAGTGTGTAGAGGCTGGGATTACTACGTGAAGGGCATCCTGCTATTTTTGCATCTGGTCCAGTCCCTTTGAAGGGACCCTGGAACACTTTACAGTCGCACAGATTTATGAGCACTGTGCAGCCTGCCAGAACCTTTCTGACATACTCCTGTAAACTAATTATGGGAAACTGCCCCAGGCCTCTGTCATTAAAAACACATTCTTAGCATTTCATGAACAAAGCCTAGTTTCCTCCTTCTGTTCCTATAGGATATGATCTGTTTCCTGACAGATGTTTATCCCAAAAYATCAAGTGATTGTTTCTGAGGAAAGTAAGTGAATAAAAGCATAGTGTGTCACCTAGGATGAGTCACAATGTGAATCCTGAATTCTCAGCGTGATCTGAACTTCTCCGGTGCCCAAGGAAATTGCTTTTTAAGATTTTTAGTTTGTTTAAATTCATTGTAATTTAAGACTGGGCTCTTTAAGTTCTGTAGTTTGTCATCAAGCCTTCCTTTTCAACACTGTCTTAGCATGGCTTTTGACCAAAAGCCATTACCCACCCACTGGCTATTTGGGCACCTGAACGAAATGAGTTGATCCATCCAACTGCTTGTGCCTTGCTGGCTCTTAGATGCTGCAACATGGGGTGCCAGGGAAGGGAGACAGATATAGAATAAACAAGAATGGCTGTTGGCAGGAGCGGAGCACTGGCTCATATAGGCAGATAAACACAGCGTGTTTTGACTGACTGAATTGCAWGTGTGATCCCAGGCCCCTGGAGAGCAGGGCTGGCTGTGCATGCATGGGCTGTGTGTGCCTGAAGCTGACTCAGAGGTTACGAATGTAGATGTAGATGTTCTCGACGTGCACATCATAAACAATGCCCTTGGAAACACTTGTTCCCCAGCTAGGCAAGGAGTGYGGGGACTAGGTGGAATAGGGAGACCAAATTCAATTCATAGTCTTACAATCCATCCCTATGGGGTGAGACTGAGGCACCTTCTGGATCAGACAGGTGGTGAGGTTATTGCYGTTTACCTGATTATCTCAGGCCATCTGAGCTGCCAGAACTGTGTATGCTTCAGACTGCCTAACCTGTTAATTACTGTATTATAGCTCCAACCTCAGTGAAAAGCCTGACATATGTCAAGTCATTAACCTGAGCTGTAACTTAGACTTGTATTTGGTCAGTGAGCAGGTGCATGTAGAAACTTCAGCTTGYTGCTGCTGCTGCTGTTGTGTGTGGATGGTATCAGCTGGGGTCCTAAATCCTGTTAGGACCTGAACTCCTGTGTGCGTTTTATATGTAATGTRTATGTGCACAGTGCTTACACAGATTTTGATTTTTAAAAGATCTTAAAATCCCAGGGTGGTGTTCTTCCCAAGGCTTTCAGTTTGTGTGTAGGTCAAACASCAGATGATCTGCTACAGCACAAGGCTTTGAACTGATCCCTGAAATTCTACAGCCATCTTCCTGCTATAAGGTTTTGAGCTGCCAAGTAAAATGCACTGGGAACAATAATATGCAGAAGGATGTCCATATTTTCCATCTGTAAATGCTTAAGACCAAAGGTTCAAGAAGAATAGACTTATCTATTTTGTGATAGTATTGTTACTTAAGTTCTGATTTAAATTCCCCCAACTTCTTTTTTTTTTTTTTTTTTAAATATCTTACAAGGGATCTAGGTTAGCAATGGAGGCTGGGCCACCACAGGATGCTTACCATGCAGTCTTCTGCTGCACAGATTTCCCCCTCCCCCCACCAGCAAATGATAGGTCTGAAATTCTCCCACAGAGTGATATCAAAGCAGGAAGAGAACCTGAAGAACACCCTCCTCCCCCTGCCACACACGCACAGAGAGGAAACATTGAGAAGGAGTCTTCTGTGGGGTGAAGATTTGAGGGGTCAGAAGGCCTCTTACACTGCAGAGAGGAGTCAGTGAGAAAAAGGGGGGATTGAGAGATAAGGTGAAGGGACATTCAGGAAAGTGGTGGTACGTGTCTAGACAAACTGAGGTGGGTTTGGAGAAGAATCGCAGGGCGCTCTTCCCTGTATCTCATCCCATGAAGTGGTGAGAGCCCCTCGCTAACATGCATGGTGGTTATCTGATTTCCATTAGCTGAAGCTCTAGCTCTTGACCTGATAGTTTTCTACTTGCTCTTGGCATTGGTGTAAATGATTAAAGAAACAGGGGAGCAGAGAATCAGTCTGTGAGCCCATGGGAGTACTGGAGGAGCAGCACAGCATGATCSCTAGTTTGAAATGGGTGAGGCAGTAATTGAGGTGTACAGGGTGGGGAGTGATGTGGTCAAGTAAAGAATTGGCGGAATTAGCTGTCTGTTTGTGCATGTGGCTATTCTGGCTATTTTTCCTTTTCTCAGCAGCACAGTTTGGATCTGAGCCTATTCTGCACAATCTTAGCTTTCCCCTTCCTTATTTCCCATAGTAAAGGTTGAATAAAATCAAATGATAAACAAACTCTGGGCTCAAACCTTCCTTTAGGACTTAGAGGAAAAACGCTTTCTCCTCCCCGCCCACCCCCCCCCCCCAATTTCTCACACTTTTCCAGCTTGTTCTGTGAAAGATTCTCAGGCTTTGCTCCTGAAAGCTGATGCTGATAGATGGCCCCAGCAAGGGACCCCGTGAAGTCCCACAGCAGAATGGGGCAGAGCTGGGTGCATCCCTGTGATTTTTCTGGAAGGGGAAAATGAAGGGGGGAGTAGGTTACTTCTGCAGCTGGGGTCCACCACTGTGTGAGTCGGTACCAAACAAAAAACTCAGCTCAGAGCCCAGAAGAAAATAAGTGATTTTGATGGGCTTTGAATTGGCTGATAAACATGCTACAGGGGCTCCATTCTGCAAGAAGCCTTTCTGATTCACCCTACCCTCCAAACCCATCACCTGCAAATAAACATAAGCCAAACCAGGCTTACACTAAATGAGGCTGAAAAGCTGCACAAGGAGCATCCTCTGTGGACCTAAAAGATGGCATGGCAGAGGAATTTTTTTTGGTTTTTTTAATACGAAGTTGTGTGATACAACAGTACCGCCTCCTGTTCCAGAGCCAGCACAGCAGATAAGATTGAAGGGCTTCTCCACCATGTTCCTTTGCACAGGATGGACATGCTTTTTTGCTACACCCTTGCTTCACAGGGTGTGTGTGTGTGCCTGTGATCTGATATCATCATGCTGCTTCTTCATCAGCATCAGATAAAAGTATTTTAGTGCCACTAAAGCTTATGAGCCACAGGCTCCTTCACTCCAGCTTTTCCACTGATAGGGCACTGACTGCTTTGTAGAGGCAGGGGAAGAGCTGTCTTATTAATGAATTCTTTGTGAAAGCATGAGTTGATGAAACAGTCAACACTGCAGCCTCTTCCATCTACYTCCACTCCAGAAGAAACCAAAGGTAGAAACAATATATTTGGTCTCATCTAATCAATCTCTGGCAGTATGGAATAACTCCTGCTAATCTACTGCTGATGTTTAATTTGTTTTATTTTATATAGTAGTGCTCTCCCTTCTTTGTAAGTCTACTCCACACCCTAATGGATGTCTCTATTGGATGTACTGCACTGTCAGTAAGATGTAGATGAACATGAAAGAGTCACTATTGGAGCAATAAGAGTGATAAGAAGCTTAGAAAACATGAACTATGAGTAAAGGCTGAGAGAATCAGTTTTGTTTAGTCTAGGAAAGAGAACATGGCAGGAGCAGAAGTGGGAAATATGATAGTCTTCAGACATTTCTAAGGGTGTTACAGATAGGACAATGATCAATTCTACAGGTCAAGACGGGGTAAGGCAAGAAGAAATTGGCCTAAGTTCAGCAAAAAAGACTTGTGTTAGATCTTTAAGAAAGGAAAAAAACCCAAAACTCTTTCTAGCTGTAACGATAGTTGAGCAAAGGCTGTCTAGGGACTTGTAGAATTATTGCTCTTAGGAGGTTCATGAGAAGGCTGGATAGGTGAAAACTGGAGAAACCAGATCCCAAAATTTCACTGCATTTCCACAGTCACTTTGTGTATCACCACCAATACAAATTCTGTGTTTAGTCTTGACTAGTTTCAGCTGCTTGCAATCAGCTGTCTTTTCATCTTCTCCCATTCCGTGGCGCCCCCCCCCCACTGCATTTAGGTGTTTTCTTGTATCATCCTCTTGAGCCATTTCATATTGCCAGATCAAAACACTGGTGGTTGTAGACCCAAATGGTCCTGTTTCTATAACTGTACTACATCAAATTTGAACATTTTTTTTTTTTGTAGAGGAGCAAAACTCAGCATTTAGCTCTGGTTTTGTATGGCATCTAGCATAGCAATGTTCTTTTCTGTCACTGGAACCCCAAAGGATGTTACAGGAGAAATAGTACATATAATAATAATAGTTACTCTCACTCKTCCACAAATAACTCAGTTCTATCTGTGGCTGCAGTTAAGCATTAAAGCAAGACTGGAATGTTTGGTGTGTTGAGCTGGATGAAATATTACCTCTAATCTATGGCAGGATGACTGCAATATGGAAGGTACAGTGTGTTTCAGCTGAAGGGGCCATGGCCGATTATCTAATGCTGCGTGAGGAACACATTTGATGTTTTATAAGTATTCACCAGAAAGCAGCAGGTCAGYAGTAGGATCTTATACTTTGGAAGAATACACTGTGCTACGTACTAATTTTTGCATCTTTGAACTACTGTAACCAGTCTGTTTTGAAAGGAATCCACTGAAGACATGTGGTGCAACCAGACCTCGTGTCGGCTGACCCACGTTAGCTGCCCAGTGAGGCAGGACCAACACTCTCTAAGACTGTGTGAGATCAGCCCCCAACCTTGAATGAAACAGACTGGGGGCAAAAGGAGCAGAAGTGAGGGTTATATCATGTGTCCTGCTTAACTACTCAGTGTCTTTGAGCAAGCCACAATCATCCTGTGCTTGACTTTCCAGAGGCATTACTGTCCCTAATGAGGAAGGCTGAGTCCCTCCTTTGTCTGTATAGGAGCACACGCTGCTCCTGCATTAACATCCAGATTTACAGCCCACACATCATCATGTAGTACAGCAGAAAATGCAGCCAAGGTTTCCTGTGGGGAAGCTGGCAGCTCTCAGGAACCTCCTCCAGGACCTCCTCACTCCCTGCGGGCAGCCAGGCAGCCAGCCCATGGCCCCCCTGGCAGCCCCCCACTCCTTAGCCTGGGGCTGTGACCCTCCCAGCGTCCTGGGCACTGACCATCCTGGGGCTGCAGCTCTTGWGGGAGCGCTGCAGCCTGGCAGACACTGGGGCTATCCCTTCAGGGGAGCGATGTCTGGCTGGGGGTGTGTGTGTGCTGAGCTCTTGAAACACCTCCATGTCTAAAAGCCAATATCCTGAAGYTGAGGCAATTCAGAAGTTAAGGGTTGTTTCTGAAGGTTGAATTGTGACATTTTAAAGGGCACTGAGACTCTCAGCCAGTGCATGCTCTGGTAGTGTGTCCAGCCTGTTACAACCATGTTGTGCCGTCCCTGGGAKGCTGTGGGCAAACCCAGCAGCTCAGCTCTGCTCCTGGCTCTGCTGGCCACCACACAGCCCTCCCTGCTGTAAGGGGCAGGGGGGAAGGACCTCCAGGCACGACCTGGGTTTCATCCCCAGGATAGGATAAAGTTAGTATAAGCCTTCATCTCACTCAACTTCTGTCAGAGCTAGTGGCAGAAGATGCAAAGAAGATGAGGGAAATATCAGGCCCCCTACCTCAATGTATGTAGGCATTGTTTGGAGGTAATGGAGAGTCGGGACCAGTGACCTATGCAGAGATTTCCATGGGGGAGTATCTGACACCTGGTGATGGCTGCTCCACTTGGCTTGAACTGCCTCTGCCTGAGTTGTAAGAACGATGGTCAACATTTGGTGGAGTGTTTGGTTTTGAGGCTGAGGTGTAGAAAATGTGGGGAATGTGTCTTCTGGCAATTAAGCCCTTTTTAAAGCATTTCAACCTGAATGTATGGCCTCTTTGCTCTCTCTGTTTTCCAGAGTCCCCTAGAGGTATAAGCCCTTCTATGATCCTGCCTCCTCCACTTGCAGTTTCCCCCCACCATTGAGGTACTTACCAGCTGCCATGCAAGTATGCGGTTTTTCAGGCTTTCAGTCGGTGAGGCAGTAAGAAGAAACTGGGATTTAAATTAGCCTGTAGGATGTTGATGACATTTTCCCCTACTGTGTTTTAGACCATGCTGGCTCAAGCCATCTTGCATCTATCCAAAGTTATTGCAGTCAAGGCAAGCTTTGATCTTTCCAAAAGTGCAGAAGTGTACGTCTGCTGTAATGTGATGTCTCTCCTATTATTGCTGAGCCTGGAACACAATAACATCTTATAGAGGGCTTTGGAGTTTAGACTACAGCCCTTTTATTTATTTTGCTTGAGCACTGTCCCATAAGGAAAATCCTAGGCTGGGTTTAAAGAGCCAGACAATGGAGCAGCCGTCACATTTAGATGTTGCTTTTGAAACAATACCCTAATGCTACATCACTTTGCTCTGCTGGGTTCTGCTTCTACTTGTCAATGGCAGAAATCACAAGATCAGAATTAGTGGAAGGGCTTTAGTGATGTTTAGTGCAAAGCATGTTGAAAATGAAAACACTGACTCAACTCTGCTGAAAAAGCAGCTCTCTGGTTCCTAGGTTTCTTCTTGACCAGTGGATAGAGGCCTTACCTCACACTCAGTATGGAGTCGGGCAATGGATTGTGTGTCTCAGACTTTTGCAAGGAAAAAGTAATGTTACACTTAGAGTAAATATTAATAGTGCCAAATGTATGTCAAAAATTTAGACCATCTATTACCACTGAATGGGGCTCGAGACTCCCAGCATTTATAGAAAAGAAAAAGAGAAGTGTCTAGTCTTACTGTCTGTGAGAATAACCTTAAAACATTTTCAGAGTCTGCAGATAGCCCAAAATAACAGCTTAAAAATGTATGACTTGCTGTTTTTATACTTGATGGATTTTCAATGAWAAAATGAAAAAAGAGCAGTATTTTTTACAAATATATTTTGTTGAAAAAGTTGGTTTTGAAAAACAATTTTTAGTGAAAAATTTTGATACTGTTTTGCTTGCTCTATTTGCCAAGCTCCTCCCTCCTCCTCCTGCTCCCAGTTATTAAAAATACAGAAACGGTAAATATAAACGGGTAAAAGCAGCTGCGTATTGCAAAGGGGTTTTGGATGAATGACCTTTTCATTTATTAAAGAAAATATGGAAACCATGATTGAAATTGGCAAATGAGAAAAACTGAAATAACATTGAAAAGCAAACACTTGAAATTTATTCTCTAAAGTGAGCTTTCAATTCTCATTAGCTTGATTAGAGCAATTTAGATAACAGTTTTGTTGATAGTTTCCCTGTGATATCATGCACCTCTTATGGATTGCTTAATATCTTAGACATCTTAAAGGACTTACATGGCACTTAAGCATCTCTGTTAAACTCTCCAAATCTCACTTGCTCTCTTAAAATCAGTGACTTTCACAATGCAGTTATGTGCAAGGATTTTGAAAACTGGAGTTGTGTGTGCATACATCTTTATATGTCTATGCAAGATAGATACTAAGATACTAGAGCAAAGGGTTTCTGCATTATTTATTAATTTCCTGATGAAGCCATTGACAACGTTAATACTTTTCAATATTTGTGAACTACTTGAGATCTCAGTGTCACATCAGATCACTGCAAAACCTGGGAATCTTGCCATGAAAATTAGGGCTAGTTTGACATGGATTACATGCGTTTTTGCTAGTAATTACAGGAACAGCGCATTTGGTGAGCTGGCATTTGACGTGCATACAAGTATGGCAGGTCAAGCAGGGTAACGGGAAGTACTGGGAGCAGCTCTTTCAGCCAAGTTTGCTTTTTAAAGGACCAAGTCAGCAATAACAGACCAAAGTAAAAGTCTAAGCCTAAACCAGAACAGCCAAGACTGCATGTGATAGCCCACCTAATTGCTTAAATCTTTCTTACTGATTGCTGCTTTTGGTTTAAGCCCTGTGTTTGTTATAAGTGTGTATGAAGTTTCTGAGCCCTTGCTCTGAATATGGACCCACAGCCCTGCTTATGTGCAGCTGCAAAGATCCATTTAAAACTTTGTGCACAGGGATATTCTATTGGATAAACTGAGAAATATCAGGTGATGACAGAACTAAAAACATGACACACATGCTCAGGGACAAAGCAAAGGCTGTGGATCCAACTGGAGGGCTGAAATGACTAACTTCTGAATGATTAACCATGTGGCCTTTGAAGAGCCCGTACTGCAGGAGTCTCATATCTTCAAGATTTTTGTGAGATACCAAGAGCATAGGTCTGTGTGGTCTTTTTATAGAATAATTCAGAGCCTGGAAACCTTACCTTGAGGGTAGATATATAAGAGGCTTAATCTATTCATTTTAGCAAAGAGAAGGTGAAGATGTGGCTTGGTCAGAGCCCTTAAGACTTTAGTGTGGTAGAAGGTTTCTGGGAACAAAGAACTCGTTTATGCAGCAGAGAGAGGCATAACAAACCCTGTGTCTGGAAGCTGCAACTTGGTTTATACAGATGGGAACTGAGGTGCAAAATCAYGGGCTTGAGGCAGGAATCACTGGCAGAAATTCTATGCCTTGTGTTACACTGCGGATCAGACTAGGTCATCACAACCAGCACTCTTGGCTTTGAAATCTGTGTGCCTATGATTAACGTGATTCCCACATTATATGCACACATCAGCATTACATTTAGTCACTGAAGAAGAGAGAGAATGCATCCAATTAACTCTGGGCTTTCTGCCTAAAAAGGGAAAATGAAGTGAGATTTTGTTTAAGGACAACCCCGATAACTCTGAAAAACACCATGGGATTATTAGCATTTGGGCAGAGTGGACAGGATTTCAAGGTCCAGCACAAAAGACCCTGCAGAAAGAACTCTGTTCAGTGAGCTGCGCAGAAGGAAGGCCTATGCCTACCCCAGTAGGGGCTTAGCGGTCCTAGAAAGCATAGGACATGCTTAGATAAACAAAACAGAGGTAGGCAGGGCTGCACTGCTTTAGAAACAGCTGGTACTAGAGCCCTTTATCTTGGTAGGATCCAGCATAAATAGAAAGGAGAATATCCTCTTCTCTGAGGATGGTCTTGTTAAAGGGGGTGGTATGGATGACAGTGATGGGAGGGAACTGCATCCTCTCCAGAGCAGGCTGGGTTTAAATGTTTTGGTTTGCTGGAAAACCCCCAAGTTCTTGTAAGAACTTGGAAAGAATTACTTTCAAGTGTTCCTGACTCACATTACAGGAAAAGTTGCATCCAAATGCAATTTTCAAAGCTAAAAAAATACGATTTTCAAATGCAAAATGACTTGTCTTTGAAAAGGTAAGCAAGATACCATTTTTTTAAAACTGCACTCTCAAGATCTCATTAAAGTACTTAAAGAGTATCAAAATGAAATGTTTTGGTGATTCAGATAGAAAATGTTTGAATAATAATTAAGGTGCATGAATAGTGTTTGGTCCTTTGACAGTTTATTCAGATTGGAAATACTTTGAAGTTGTTCGTGGCACAAGAAAACCACTTCCTATACAGTCTAATTCCTGCTGCCATGGGGTGCTAAGGCATCTGTAGTTGTTGCCTGTGTGTATAGGTGAGTCCTTTCAATACAGCTGCTTTGTTTTGCTTTTCCATTCTTTGCAGCAGAGTGGCCACTTATCCCAACCCAACACTTGTATTTGTTGAACATTTCCTGTCACCTGCCTCCAAGGTCCTCAGTTTAAGCAGAGCCCTAAGGCATGGACAATTGGACTCGCTCATTTAGGAGTTCAGGTTGTTGACTTCTCTTTCTCTTCTCTCTTGCATCTAAACTGAGTGACAAAATGGGCTGTTTCTGATCATCATTTTAAAAGATCGCTGTTGTCTTTGTCAAGTTGTGTAACTTGGTCTCGGGTTTTCTAACTCCGTTCTCCAGCCACCTTGAGGAGCAAGTATCATGTGGAATCATGCTTTTGATCTCACCTAGGATGGTAGGTCTGCACTATGCAAATCTGAAATAACTGTTTTAAAGAGCCCTTTCGTTTTCAACTTGTTGCTATTGGCAGGAAAAAAAAGTGTTCAAAAGCAAGAGAATTTGTTCCCAACTGATTTGAAAACTGAATGGCTCCCTGTTTTTTTGCTTTTCTAAAAGTCCTTTACATGGGACTGGTTTTTGAGGGCTTGTGATCATGCATGTAGTTTGCTTTCTGTCTAGCCACAGCAGTTTACCTTATTTACAAAAGAGTCTTTCAGCACCTGACCCTATATTCAGGGCAAGTTCTGCAACCTTTAATTGTTTAATTAGCTGCTGCTAGCTTAAAAATATTTAACAGTGTTCTTTAAGGTAAATAGGTTATTTAAGGAAGCATCCCCACCAAATATTTTCATTCCAGATTAACTTCCTTTTTCTTTGCTACTTTACCCAGCAGAAGGAAGCAATGGCCATGACCTTTGAGGGTGATCAGCCCACCTTCAAATACTTGCAAGTAGCCCTCATCTTTACAACTAATGACATAAAAGCCTCTACCTGAACCCTCTTATACTGAGGCTGTTTGTGCCTGATGTGCTTTCTGCTGGGGAGGGGTGTGTGTGGTGGTGGTAAAAAGAAAGGCCTTGGTTCTTTTCATCACTTCTTAGTTTATTTAGTGGTGAGTGGGCAATCCTTTCATCTGAAGCCTTGCGTGTTCTCTTTTTCTYCATAAAACTGTGGAGTCAAATAGAACCCTAACGTGGGTATGAAGGTACTTTACATACAGTAACAAACAGCACATAGAATGAAGGCTGCTTGTCCTGACTTCCTCTTTCAAAAAGAAAAGGATGATGAGTAAAAGTGAAAGGCGGTGCTTCTAAAGCTGATTAAAAGGTATCCTTTTAAACGTCAGTTAGCTGGGGAAGGTGGCACTGACAGAATTTGAGGTTTTGTTTTGTGCGTTGGCAGATTTTGGTATGCTGAGGAGAAAACTGAGCTACTGAGTTTTTTTTCTTCTTTCAGTGCCATTCAGCCACTCCTGCTACAGGAAGATGAGTTAGCACTTGTTTGCCTTCTTCATCAGGTCATCAATGGATCTCTCCTAGTTTTTTTCTGGTAGAATTTCCAATATTTTTAATACCAGAACACTGGCAGCTAAAAAATTAAGAATAAACAGCTTCTACCCTTACCTTTTCTGCAAGGGATAAACAAGAGTGAACATAAAGTACACCAATACCACATTCACAGAGCCACTTTTTAGACTGTAGCCTGCTTTTAAAGTCAGCATTGCACTTGGCTCAAATGATGAGATACTGACATTAAATGCTACTCAGGCAGAGCCAGTGTTAATATTTTCAATGCCTTAGAAAAAAGGAAAGAATGTAAACTAATTCTACTTCTGTTATGATGAAGTTCCTTCATAACATCTGAGCAAAATCAAAGCTGTTTGAGGACTTAGGCAAAGTATAATTTTTCTGCTGTTTATTTGGGGCGGGTGGGGGGAGGGAATCATTTTTAAAATGCCTACTGAGAGTCAACTTCCTTTCCTCATCCCTGTTTGAAAGTTTCCAAAAAAGGAGGATAAAGAAATCAGGTTGACTCCCATGGTCAACAGTAGACAATGCCAATGAATACATGTACTGTCGGTTAGTGAAATTCATTATCCCTATGTGCCAAAACTGAGACAATGGAGACAAAAGCCACAGCCTTTCAACTCCAAATATATCACTGGGCTAAATTCGCCTGACATGACTAAGAAAATGATTGATCTAAAGAAACTACTATGCAAGAAAAAAAAACCTCCTTGTCTAGCACCAATTTCTTGTCCCCTCCAGCATCTGGCACTGGCTAGCTAGTCAGTCTACAGGGCACTTAACTGTGTGCTATTATTTAGCTACAGAAAAGACATAATTTCTGCAGCAGCTGACCACTTATGAAGATTAATGCATTAATTCCATTTTACATTGGATTAAATAATAATAAATGCATTAAATCCATTTTACAGATGAAGAAAAGGGGCAATTGCTAGTGTGGCACCTTCACTTCAGCATTTATTTGGTCTGCCTCGAATCCTACCCATATCTGTATAGTAGGCTGACATTTTAATTCTAGCAGGCTCATCTGCCACATGCCTGCTCTGTAGCCTGAGCTGATCTAACTCCTCTATTCTGTGTGGCTAAAGCAGTACCCTGTGCAGGTCACGCATTAGTTCACAGTGTGGTCACCCTCTATTCTAGCTTCTAACCATAGCAAGCTAGTGGCTCTCAAACATTAGGGACATTGTACTTCATCTGAAGAAGGCTCCTTTTGTGAAAATCTGGAAGTGAAGACTGCTGACTGGGAAGTGAGCACCAGACTGTCTGAGAACTAGACTATCCAATTGTCATGGTTTAAGCTCGCCCACTCACTCCCCCCCGGTGGGATGGGGAGAGAATCAGAAAACTCGTGGGTTAAGATAAAGACAGTTTAATAGGTAAAGCAAAAGGCGTGCACACAAGCAAAGCAAAACAAGGAATTCATTCACCACTTCCCATCAGCAGGCAGATGTTCAGCCATCTCCAGGAAAGCAGGGCTCCATCACGCGTAACGGTTACTTGGGAAGACAAACGCCATCACTCCGAACGCYCYCCCCCCTTCCTTCTTCTTCCCCCAGCTTTATATACTGAGCGTGATGTCATATGGTATGGAATATCCCTTTGGTCAGTTGGGGTCAGCTGTCCTGGCTGTGTCCCCTCCCAACTTCTTGTGCACYCCCAGCCTACTCGCTGGTGGGGTGGTGTGAGAAGCAGAAAAGGCCTTGACTCTGTGTAAGCACTGCTCAGCAATAACGAAAACATCCCTGTGTTCTCAACATTGTTTTCAGCACAAATCCAAAACATAGCCCCATACCAGCTACTATAAAGAAAATTAACTCTATCCCAGCAAAACCCAGCACATTCTAACAACTAAAACATCAGTGTGTTACCAACATTATTCTCATCCTAAATCCAAAACACAGTACTATACCAGCTAYTAGGAAGAAAATTAACTCTATCCCAGCCAAAACCAGCACACCAATGACCTTTGTTTTATCAGCCCATTGGGATAAACCAGGATAAACCAGTATCATTCCATCACCACAGCTTATCGTCTAGAGTCCCTCTGTAGCTTAGGGTGGTTAATCTTATGAATGACAACTCCTTTCCAAATACTCCATGAAAAAATACTKGCCCCGGTTGGTGATAAATAACATCAGTGAGCTAAAGCAATGTTAGGCAGTTCAATGCTTTGCATTCTATAGAAGTTAATAAATATTTCTTGCAGTTCTCTTTTTACTCTTTGGATGACTTTGGATGACARTGTCTTCCTGGAGGGTGGATAAGAATATCAAGTCTGGGAAGATAAAGTGGTAATTCTTGCTGTCACTGGTAGGAGAGAAAGTGAAAAAGGTTGTGAACTAGAACCAATGGGATATATAGAGATTGCATGCTTCTTGTCAAAGTATGCCAGCTGAACAATTCTGTATCATGACCCAAGGTTTTGTCTGGTACCAGCTTAGCTGTAATTTAGCCGGGTCAATCACTGAAGCAAGGTGGCCTTAAAGATAAGGAATTTATCCTATTCTGTTTTCCAGTGCTGGGAAAAACCTGGTGCTGCTGCAGCTGAGAAAACAGTATAATAAACAGATATGTTAAACAGAGATGGAAACCAAAAGAGAGTTATGTACTTGTGGTGAATAAGTGAGGCATTAAGAAGATATTTCTATTGGAAGAAACGTACTGGTAGTTTTCACTATTCCTCTCCCCAGTTAAACAAGACCTCTGTAAGTAAAGAAGTTGTAGTAAAAAATGCCTTTATCTATGTTCCTAACTCCTTCAACAGGAATCTAACTAGGTCCAAAGATTCACCAAACCTGGCTCTGCAGAGAGACAAAAGCAGTAAAGATGTGAGGAAATAATTTCATTTTAGTAGTTTTTAAGCTGTTGCCTTTCATATTCACTGTAGTCTACTCAATTTCTCTGTTACAGTGGGAAAGGGAGATCTCATTTCCCCGCCCTGGACATCACAGTTTAATCTKTTCTTTTTATTTAACTGCTCTCTTCATTCAACAGCCAATTGCATATTCACCAAATTCTGGTTTTAAAATCTTTCTTAGACTCTGGGCATTTTTGCTGCCAATCTCAAGAAACTTGGCTTTGCTACAGACTTGTGTCAGCTTAGGCAAGTTGCGCTTGGCTAGACTGCAGTGCCCTTGCCCGTGGTAAACAGTGCCTTGCTACACAAACAGGCCTGCTGTCATAAGCGGTACTGCTCAGCAGAGGAGGTATGAGCTAGCTGCAGTAAAAGCTGTTGACTTGATGTAAAAATCTTTTGTGTGATAAGAATCTTCCCCATCTGGATGATGCAAATCTGTTCCTTCCTTCCTTTGCTGAGCATGTTGAGCCCTACAAATGAAAACCTGTCTATACATGCTAAATGCATCTGAGTATTTATAGGCATTTCTGTGGTACCCTGAGTCAACAGTGTTGTGAAAGAACCTGTCAGGAGGTAGAGAAGTTATCTCTGAGAAGCTGGAGATATTTTTTTAATAGCCAGAGGGAACGACAAAAACAAAATTTTGCCAGGGAACAATTTTTTAAAACATTTGGTCTGATGATTTGCTAGTTCCTAGACATATTTGTTGAAATCTGTCTTCTGTGTATTAGAAATACCTGCACTGTACTTAGATGAATATTTATAGAAAAGCCAAGCCCTGCTCCTAGAGTGTCTGCTTTTCTTTTTTTAAAGCTTGGTATTTATATCATCTAACCATAGGATAGTTTTGGTTGCAAAACTGTGGCTGACCAAAGTCCTGAGGGCCTGCCACAAGAAAGACAACTTCTCCATAAAAACCATCAAAAACAACTTTTCCACTGGATGTGCTGGGAAGCATCTTACTGAATAAAGCAACTTTTCTAAAGAGGGGACAGCTTTGTGGCATAATTCTGCTGACTACACTGAACTTCTGCCTCAGAAGGATTCTGACCCTTGCCTCTTCCCTTTGCTATTATAAAATCTGCTTTTTAATGGATAATTGAATCTTGATGATTTTCTTCTGAGTGATCTTACTCAGAGATAAGACAGCAACAGGATTTTCTACATGGCAGCAAATTGCAAAGAATACATCACTAAAGTATTTTTGATACAGGCAAAGAAGAGAAACCAATCATTATATACTCTTTGCTGTTTGAAAAGCCTGTTAAGGTTAATGTAAAAAGCAGAGACTATAGCTCCTGTTTCAGAACATCAGAAATGTGAGATCCTCAAGCTCTTTTTGACAAGCTCTACCACTTCAGTAGCCAAAATTAGCATCATTTAAGGTAAAAGGCCATTGCTAGTTTCATATGTGTTTTATAAACAGAGATTATCTAAAATTGGAATTTTACCATCTTACCCATCCAACCACTGAGGTTTAGTTATAAAGGAACACTGGTCTGAGCCATCCCATGTCTGAACCAACCGGACAAAACCAAAACTGGTGAGGTTTTGTGACACCAAACTAAACCTACCTCTCATAGCAGAGACAAGAATAAACTGAAACCTTTTATCTGAGTCCCAAACTGTGGTGGTTTGGATGAATAGGGACCAGAGGCCGGGCTACCCACAGAAGGTGGAATGCAGCCATCCAGGTCAGAGTCTGGTCCAAACAGTAGAGACAATTTCTTGTAGTGTCTGAAAAGAGAACTGGAGTATCTCTCATGACCAGAAGGCTGGCTTTCTGCTCAGAGGAACCCTAGTGTTGACATCATGATACCAAGCTGCAACCATTATCTCTGCAGAACAAGCTCTCTCCTTTGCCAGTCCCAGCAGGGCACTGTAGCTAGCTGTTTTTGGAAGCAATAGCCTCATCTATAATTAGTGGCTGAGTGGCTACACATACAAAATACTCTTGTGATATTCTCTCCTTGCATTAATTCTCTTGCTGCAGAGACAAGGGTAAGTGACCTTCAGGTTTCATTTGGATTTATTAATCTTATGACCACCTGTAGCCTCAGAATGAYGCTTGGCACATCTCACCTGGCCACTTAATGACATCACTGTTTACTCAAGTTGTCCTATGTTTTTAATCTCCATGTTCCAGATGAGTTTGCTTGGCCTCTGTTAATCTTCCATTAAAAATGATGTTTCTCTTCAGGCTTTAGATAACCTTTCCCAGCCCACCATGCTTCAGCTCTCTCTCTGTTAATCCTTCAGCTACCTGGAACATTCTCCCCCTACCCCCCCCAGTAAATATACAGTTATTTTAAAGCTGAAATGTGAAAATGCCTCTGTGAAGAAGGTGTATATATAAGAAAAACAAGGTTGGTTCGGTCACCCAAGCAGTCTGTCGTGGTTTAACCCCAGCCGGCAACTAAGCACCACACAGCCACTCGCTCACTCCCCCCGGTGGGATGGGGGAGAGAATCGGAAGAGTAAAAGTGAGAAAACTCGTGGGTTGAGATAAAGACAGTTTAATAGGGAAAGCAAAAGCCACGCATGCAAGCAAAGCAAAACAAGGAATTCATTCACTCCTTCCCATCGGCAGGCAGGTGTTCAGCCATCTCCAGGAAAGCAGGGCTCCATCACACGTAACAGTTACTTGGGAAGAGAAACACCATCACTCCAAATGTCCCCCCTTCCTTCTTCTTCCCCCAGCTTTATATACTGAGCATGATGTCATATGGTATGGAATATCTCTTTGGTTAGTTGGGGTCAGCTGTCCTGGCTGTGTCCCCTCCCAACTTCTTGTGCACCCCCAGCCTATTCGCTGGTGGRGTGGTGTGAGAAGCAGAAAAGGCCTTGACTCTGTGTAAGCACTGCTCAGCARTAACGAAAACATCCCTGTGTTATCAACACTGTTTTCAGCACAAATCCAAAACATAGCCCCATACCAGCTACTATAAAGAAAATTAACTCTATCACAGCCAAAACCAGCACACTGTCATTTAGTTGAGGGTCTCCTAGCCAACTGATCCATCTACCATAGTGGAGGCTGTGAAAAAATAGATTACTAAAAGCACATATGTTCTTGCAGAAATGAAACTGTCACGAGATATTCTTAGAAAAAACTGGTGAGAGAGGACAACCCTTATTTTCATATTTGGTCAGATAGCTTGCCAGTAGATGTTCATAAGATTAATGGGCTCTGATCAGATCTTGTTAGTAGCTTATTTTTAAGGCTGGGACAAACAATGTGGTATCTGTATCACAGGATTTAATTAAATAAAATGCTCAGTCTGGCTCTGTAAAAATGATGAAACTTGCATTTATGGTGTTTATGGAAGATAGAGTTTTTGACTGTCCTTTGTCCAAGGCACCTTGAAGTGCTTTATGTCAGCTGCTTCTCTCTAGCAGTAATGTTCTGTCATTTTCTAATTAAATCTGTGCAACTGTTCACACTGGAATTAAAACTCAGCAAAAGAGATGTAGAAGGTTGCAGGGGCCTGTGTCTCTTTTTCTCATCTCATGGCTCATGCTGATTTGCATTCTGCTTAAATGAAGCAATATGGTTCTTACTACTGAGAGCACAGGGCTGCAAATAGCAAGCTAGGCCATGGCTCTGCTGTTGTTTTGTGCAGTACCAGCTGGTTTTTATTGAGGAAACTGTACTATGCGGTTGAATAATTTTGGTCTCTACAGGCCTTATTGTTCTGTTTTGGATGGGGTGAATAAGAGAGTACTAAATCCTTTGAAGAGTTAGGAAATGACAGTAACTGGTAGAGTATGTACTCCACAGCTGATGAAGAATCAGATGATCTTTCTCTTTTTCTTTTTTTTTTGTTACTGAAAGCACAGCTTGACCTATGATGGGTGTACTGAGGGAAAAAAAAGGGAACTTTCTTCTGTTTTCCTTCTTSTAGTTTCAGAACGATTAGAACATAATACTGCTCTTCCAGAGATTTGCCAGTTGCTCAGAACTGTGCCACTATATTGCTGCCTAAATTGCTCACCTTGTTTGCRTTATCTCAGCGTGCGTCAGTTTCCTCCCCTGTAAAATATCTTGATCTCTTAAAAAGACTTTCCCTTTTCTTTGTAAGTTGCTTTGAGATCTGAGAGTGAAAAAATGAAGGTCACACTGTAAGTACTCAACAGACTGGTCACTGGGCTGCGGTGATGCTTCAGTTATGACACTAATGCTGATAGGTGTCAAATAAGGCATACGTTTTCTTTCTCTTGCGTACACATTTCTCTGTGCTCTATACTGGGACCCCTCAATTTTTGCTCTGTTAGGTGATGAATTTGATACCGAAAAAAGCTCTTTTGCAGATGCTAGTGGAGAGTTTGGTTTGTGCACTCAGTGAAACTTGTTGCTATGTTGCTATCTACCCTTAGGTAGAGCATGCAGGTTGCAAATGGTGTCAAGCATATTTCATGACATCTTTTGGCARCAGCCATGGGTTGAATGCACTTTGGGCTGCACCTCCCTACATGGAGAGTCTTTCTGTGAGTCAGGTCAGCAGGAGAGAATCAGCCTGGGAGATGGCACAGGTAGGAAATGTCTCCTTCTTCTCTGCCAAGTCAGTGTTTTGGGAGYGTAGGACAGCTGTCTTGAATATCTCAAAGCAACAAATTGTATGAGATTAGAGTGCAGCTCTAGGCTTCATCACCCAGTTTTCTAGTGTGATTGTGCCAAAGCAGAAGGTTTGGCTTGCTTGAAAGGAACATCCTTGTGGAATGGGGACTTCTTTGAAATGAATGTGGCTGGATGGGGAAGAGTGGGGAGGACCGAGTGCAGAATTTATCCTGTTGCACATTTCATGTGATGAAATTTCCCTTGCTAAAGGAAACCAAGCCAAAGAAAAAAAAAGGAACAGAGAGAACTGAGTATTTTGTGGTAGAGCTGTGCTTCACGTGCTGTTCTGCATCATGAAATGAATCCAACTGTATCCAGCAGACTTTAATTAACTTTTTATTAGGAGGAAAAAATTAGCTCTACAATATAGGAGACTATTTAACAAATGAAGTATCTTGGCTATTTTTAATCCCAAATGCACAAAAGAACCAGACTACAATACATTCCAGTGGCTTGAAATATTTCAGTTGGAATAAAAAAGTGAAGCTAGTTTTGAGTCATGCAAGAAGACATCACCACATCCTTAGGTTTCATTGCCTTTATCTGCACTGAAATAAATTGAAATAATTTTGTTTTGAAATCATGAAGAAATTACAGTACCAAGGATGAGAGCTTCACTGTGAATTTTGGCCTTGGGTCAAATATGTAGAGGTAACCTCTTTAAAAAATCTTCAGCTGAATGAGACAAGTCTATGAAGGAGAATGCTGATTTTGGGCTTAATATCAGCAGTACATCTGTCCATGTCAGAAATYACAGAAATACAGCAGGGAGCGTGGACTTGGAGGCCCTCATCATCTTGTTCCCTGTGCTTAAAAAATGGCTAAGTTACTTGTGCGCTGTGGTTAATCTTCTAACCTACCCTCGGTCACTTTAATTTCATCAGACAAATTCTCTCTGGTATAATGTTTTCTTAATATGAAGTAAAAGGAGGTTGGTTTTGGTTTTTTTTTTTTTCAGCTGAGTTAGTAGACTATCTTTCCTAACCCTGTTTTTCAGTTTCACCTAGTAAACTTTTGAACCCGATGGAAATCTCAAAGATAATTATTTTCCTACAAGTTTTGTGCAGCTGAGAAGAGAAAAAAGGTCCAAAGTAATGCCTTTATGAAGGAGAGACAGAAAGCAAGAAGTCTCTATTTGTTTCATCAGCAATGTTATCTCTTATRCAGGGGTGTGCACTGAAGACCTTTCATAGAGTGGAAGTTAGCTTTACTGAAGCAGGGGAAGCAGGAGAAGAGAGTCTTACAAAGTCATTATACCAATTAATTATTTTTTTACAGTTGTTGGGCAAAGTGAATCAAACCATTTTGGAAAAACACTAACACCTTTCTCTGCCCCCAAGAAAAGGTAGAGTACAGCATTTACCTGGTCCTTGTCTCAAGAGTTATGTGCTTCTGTCTCAGAACTGACAGGCTAAATTTTGTTCAAACTCGGCTTTTTTCTAGATGTATGGAAAGAACAAGGAATAAATCAGATGATTAAAAACATTTGAAGGGATCTTTAAAGGTGTAAATTGGACCCAACTTCTTTCAGCTCTCAAGGAGACATGGCAAGTAATTTGACATCCAGGATCCAGAGAACAAAAATACATAAACCAGTGCAAGCATGTCTTCTCTCAAATTCAATTATTCCTGAAGCTGAAGTATATTATGTGATAACAAACCTGTCTTTTTGAGGTCTGCTACTCCTGTGTATTGTTTATTAAGAAATAACAGATTCTGAGAGCCATCTTTACTTTTTCTTAATGAAGCCTAGAGGAAGACTGTGGGAAAAATTGCTTAAGAAGCTAAGCATTTGGCCCAATATTCATAATTTGTCACCATATCATAATTTTTAAGGATTGTTGTCCAGAATGAATCATAAATTTATGAAGTGCAGAACTGAATCCAAAAGTATTTCTATTCTATGGAACAACCATATTGCCAAGGGGCATATTTTAAATCCCTCTCCATTAGCAACTTCATTGCTTCTAAAACACAGACTTCAGTCCTTCTTCCCCACCAAAAAAGTAAACAAACATTTTGGGTCAGTGTTAGAACACCCATTGCATAAATAAATCAATCCTACATATTCTCTCTTGATCCTCCATGATCTAGTGTAGATATAAGCATCTAATATTTTTACAGCAAAATGGTACATCAGAATGTAGGGGGAGATTTTAGGCCGTAAACACAGAAAAAGGTCCATAACTAAAGGCCTATAGCTGAGGTATTAAAAAACCCTCATCTCCTTTTCAGTCTAAAAGGTTAATACTTTAAATTCTCACGCTCATCCTTATTGGGGAGTACATTAATGTTTAGTATGGGACAGGAGAGCGCACTACAGGGGAGTGCAGTAATGTTTAGTGGCTGCACGCTTTGGAAGGCCAATTGCACTGGGGGGCATGTGCCCAAAGCAAGACACAGCCTCTGCTGTGAAGAGCATGCAGCCTGAGACAAGGATCCCCAGGGCCTCTGGCATGGCTGGCTGACAAAAAGAGCCGTGCATGATTTGCCTGCGGATCATAACTTCCTCAGTATCATTGCCTGTGTGTCAACAGAGGCTGGGGGCTGTCAGTGTAAGTAGACAAACTGAACTGGGAAAAAGGGAAACTGGAAACTCCTGGCTCCCAGCCCAGGCTTCAAACCACACAGCCATCCTATGTATTTCTCTGTGTATCTGAACTGGGGTTCTGTTTGGGGTCATCTTTAAGATCTGTGTATTCACCCAAGGACCAGTTCTATATATAGCATGCTTGCTTATGTTGCTCTACTGTGCCAGAAGCCTTCTCTCCAGGAGATCTGCGTTGTTGACTCATTTCGTTGTTGTTCTTTCCCATCTCTTGCTGGTAAAGGGCTTAGCTGTTTCCAGCTGGTACTCTACTGAATTTGCAATTCATTATATATCAAATAACTTTAAAAACAAATTCATAGTTTGATCTTTCCAGTTGCACACAGTCTCCAGCTTTGTGTTCCTGTTTCATTCTCATTGTAAAAAAAAGTTGACCCAAAGAGGAGGGGATTTCTTAAAAGAAAACCTGTGTGTGTAGGGAAACAGGAAGGAAATATCCCAGTAGTAGTTAACTGGGGGATACGTGTGGGACTGAGGCATTCAGATTTACTATGTTGCTTCATTTCTAGAACTTTCAGCTCTTACAACTCCTATGAGCTATTGTTCATGTCAATGTAAAACTCTAGGGTTTCTGGGCACCTCACAGTGGTGGCCCACTGGTCGCTGCAGCATCTTGTGCCATACAGAAGGCACAGGTCTGAGCGCATAAGGAGTATAAGGATAATTCTGGTTTGGGGCAGCTAGACGGATTTGATCCTGTGGTTTACTGTGGTCCTCTAGTTTTCAGACTGTCCTCTTCATCCTCGGAAGTGAAGTCCATATGGATGGATGAAGGCAAGGCCAGGAAGGTGTGTGGCCACACTGGGGCAGCTCTGGGCCTCAGGGTGAGGATGACGCCGTATGTGGCAAAATAGTATGATGTTCACAGAGATGTCGTCTGGCACTGACATTATCGGGAGCTTTCAGTGAGCAGTTGCAGTGAGGATGGCTTTACGTGCTGAGCCTCAAGATAGGGAAGAATTTGTTGATCTGCTTATCTGCTAGGGCTGCAGTACTACTTACGTTTCTGGCACTACTGTATCACTGTTTCTCTCTACCTCCCTAAATCTGCCTTGTTGAGCAGAAAAATTGGAGTGAAGCTGCAGCACAACAGTGGATAGTTACAGTATTTTGGCAGGGAAGGGAAAATCAGGCTCACCAGTGGCAAAGGACTAGAGGCTTCTTTGCCGTCCCTGATTAACCTGTGCCTGTACAGTGCACGAACATACACATGTGCATCTGGGATATAAGCTGCACTCAAGGGTGTATCCAGGTGCTTGGGTTGGAAGGAGCAGACACAGAGGGGTCTCAGCAGTCTCACAGGACATTTCACACAGAGGAATAAAAAAATCGGCAAGTTTCTCTGGCAAGGAGCATCAGYTTAGGCAGGTGAAAAAGTTGCTGTGGTGAACAGCCTGCTGCAAAGGTCTGCAGAGCAAAGCAGCATCACAGTGCACATTTGGGCAAGTGGTAATTCCTGGGACAGATGGGAAAGCTGATGAATGGCTAAAGTTGTGAGGTTCAGACCCTGCTAGAAACAAGCTGTTCCCATGCAGGAAGGCCCCTGGTGAAGATGTCAAATCCTGATCTGTTATTCTGAACCAGAAAAATCAATGTTTGCTCAGCCTGGCTCAGCTTCAGCAAAATCATCCTAATAACGGTTCCTGTGTGGTCTGAGATGAAAAAATATCAGCTCAAAATGGTTTCCTGTTCAGATTCCGTTCAGCACCCTCTCCAAAATGGACTTAATCTCTGGAGGAACTGCCCATTCTCAAAGTGTACCAGTGTGCCTGGATGGTAAGAGGAAGGGGTTTAATCACTCAGTTGATTTTGACCTCAATTTTGCCTGTGTTTGGTTGCACCTGCTGTTGTGTAAATCACTGTGTTGCTGCTCCCTAGTCACTCAGCAGCCTCACTGGGATGAGCAGGTGGGCCACAGCTTGATTCCTAGTAGGTAAAGACCCCTCTTTACAAAATCACCACTGTGCTTGTGCCTTCACAGCAGTAAAGAGGCCAGTGGCTGACTAGGCCATAGAAATGGGCTTCTCGCCCTTAAAAAGGAGCCTGGAGATTAGGGTTGCGACACATCAGCATGTGCTGTGTTGGCAGCAGCCACTGCTATAGCTAATCTTTGAATACGTGGGAGATATCAGGCTCCAGGATCATCAATCATACATTCATTTATTTTAATGAAAGGAAGGAACGAAGGCTCCAGTTTCCCTGGAAAAGGATGAAGAAAAGCTTGACCTAATGCCAGACTTAGAATGATTAAAGGGAGACTGTCCCTGTCCCCATCTCTATAGATATGTGTGCTGCCAGCTCCTGGGCCCCAGTCACTCCAGTCACTGGAGCAAAAGAGCTGTCTTCTGCGCTCTTCTCTGTGCAACAAATGAAATGTTTAGACTGAGGTCAGGCTGGAATTAGTGTTTTTGCCCCTGAGGGACAACATCACTGTATTATGCCAGAACCAGCCTGCACTAGGTGAAGTTCCTTTACCGGTTTATCCCTTCCCATCCTGTCTGCCTCCTCGTCCTGTGACCCCCCCAGCCTATCCTCAGCAGTGTCCTTCAGGGCGCCTGCAGTGCTGGGATCCAGCTGGCAGCTTACCCAGAGTTGCTCTGGTAAAGGTTTCGGTGGGCTGTTCTGCTCTCCCTCACTCCCACCCTAAGCCATACGCTTTCTTACTTTATGTATACACAGACGCAGGCACATATGTACTTGTAACAATCTGCTTTATCAGCCTGGACCTTTTCATACAGCAGAGATTTATGCTCACAGCTGCCATGGTTACAGCCTGACTTCACTGGCGAGGAATTATACTACTGTATGGTCTCCTAAGCTGTGTAGGCATTTGAAAGGCAGCTGCTTTGCAGTGAGCAAATTTGTTTTGTGCAGAAGGAGGCAAAATGATCAAGTCATCAGTTTTATCTTATTTTGGGCCAAATCTCCCCAACTTAAAGCCCTAAAAATCATTGCACACATGTAACAAATGAGAGGATTTGGACCACAATATTCAGGACTGTCGCTATAGATGGGGTTACACAGGCTGTCTGGTAATGATGCAATGTACTATATAACAGTTCCTTTCAGCTGTGTTTGGGCGGTAGAACGCTGTTTAATTTTATAATAAGGATTCCCATTTGAACTACAGCTGAATTGGTTCCACTGCTGTCAGTGAACTGTTCCAAAAGAGACTTTATTTCCCCTCGTAAAATGCATCCTGCAGTGACTCTTCCTTTTCCTTTTGCTGGTAAAGTTTGTAAAACATTTATTGAGAAGTGTGACAAGATGCAAGTTTCGCTGGATGGGTTTATTTTCCATTCAGTCATACCTGTACCACAGGAGAAAGCAACAAGAAGAGAACAATAAAATAATAACTGGTGTAACTGAGCACAGAATTTGACTTATCTGATTTCAGCAATTATATAATTTCTAAAATTTTAGCTTATTTCAACTCTTGCAAAATAACCTGTGAAATCATAGGCAGTTCACTTGACAAGTGCATTTCTCTCATCACTTGTTACACTTCATTTGGTCTTCTGTAAGCTATTTTTTATTTCCAAAAATATAAGAATTGCCACGTGGAGTTAGTTAAACCTATTCTGGTATTTTGTATCCCTGTATTACCACTATTAATTGCTTCAGGAAAGCTGCTACAGTCTCAGTAGTCAATACTAAATAACTGGCTATTGAAATTATGTCCTTCCACCCTTCCCTCCATTGATGAGAAATTGGTTATGCCCAGCACAATATACTTCATAGCATTTTCTGTCAATCACCCCCTCTGCCCCTGCGTGTTTTTTTCCCATATGAAATTTCCAATTCCTTCCTGTATGCCACCAAATTCCTGGCCTCAGCAACTGCCTCAGTGACTGCCTGGGTTCTTCTTTTCTTCTCTCTGAGATGTGAACTGGACTTTATCTCTTCAGAATACTACTTGCCTTTTCAGTTTGATTTTAATTTGGGCCAAATTTCCCCCCACTTTAACATTCCTCAAAATCATTGCACATACGTGACAGCAATAGGATTAGGTCCATGGTACGCAAAGCCGATGCTACAGATTTACACAGCCTCTGTGGCAGTCATCCAATATTCAGTAATGGTGCAATGTTTTTGGATCATTTCCTGATTTTTCTTAAGCATCTTCATTCTGAACTCAATAGCCTCAGTCTCCCTCTATACAGAAACTTTCTGCCCCTAGTCACATTCGTTACTTAACTCTGGAATGTCCTCTGTGGCTCTTTTGGAGGTGAATCGAGTATTACAGGCAAGTGTGTGCCATTGATTCATATAACACTTCTGTAATGTTCAATGCATTATTTCTCATTCTGACGTAATAAGCACTCTTTTTTAAGTCTTAGGAAATGAGCAGGTAATGTAACACTTACTATCTTCCAGTCATCCATCATAAAAATTGTCATGCATAAGAGAAGCTCATTTTTTCATCTTGCAGTTCATTCTGTTCTTTGGTCCCATCAGGACTTTTAGTGTGTCTGTTATCCAGCCTAACCGGCTTGCTTCTCTTTTATTTGTTCATTCGGAGCTTCTAGTTTCTGACAGTATATTATCTTTATTGTTTGAAGAGACTAACTCCAGAGTAGACTTCTCAGCACTGTTCACTTTGCCAAAGGCCAAGGTGATGCAGGTTTTCTGCAGCAAAATCCCTTAACTATGCTGCATTCAATACACATGGGGTCCATCCAGCTGATTTCAGAAACACCGTGAAAAAATAGGTTACTGGAGCATCTTGTCAAAGGGGAGGAGTGATGAGATGGATTAGTACTAACATATGGAGCCTTTCACCTGTAAGGCAGTAGTTCAAATCTGTGATAAACAAAACTTGGTTAGTCCTTAGTCTCTTTGGTTGTTTTGTGCTCCCTCCAATTCTAGCAGGCAGTTGTATAATAACAACCACTAACAGCTCCAGCTGCAGCATATTCTGCAGCAAAGCAGGCTGTGTGACCTATGGACAACTGAACCCTAAAGCTAGTTTTAAAAGTAGCGTTGAGATATTTACACTGCTCCTGTACAGCTTTCATAATGGGGAAGAAGCGTATGGAAAGCTGGCAAACTAGTGCTAAACAAAACTTTAAAGGAATGCATTTACTGATCACTTAGTTATTCAAGTGTGAATTCTTGTCCTCATGTAAACACTGGAAAAACTACCCCTGAATTCTTCTGGATTTACCCACAGGCCCCTGGAAGATTCATGTGCATAAACATGGGATCTGTTACAGAAGGCCCCTGGCCAAGGTGATATGGGCCCCTGCCTTGCAAGGTGGCTGTTAGGTTTTTCAGCTGCAGTTTTGACTTTTGATATATATCTAATATTTTTAAGTTGCTTGGGAGGGGAAAGTTAGGAAGAAGTAGATAGGGTTGCACTTATCTGAATTATAATCTGGACCTGATTGCTGTTCCATAGCTCTGATCAACACCACCGATTTACCATGATTAACAAGGAGACACTGTAGTGGAGTCTGTAACATTGCCCTGACCTCAGCCACAACCTCTTCCTGGGTATGAGCTCACGTATGTCTGTATGGTGCCTGCTCTGACTATTTGCAGGCTGGAACGGCAGTCTGAACCTCTCTCAAGCCGGAAGGGAGAGGCAAGGTGCATTACATCATACGTTAGTAATTCAACCAAGAGGCGGTTCTACCAGCACTCACTGAATTTCTCTTTTTCTCCGTCTTCTCTTGGGAAGAAAGCTATGTCTGTTATAACAGGTGCTAATCACATATTATGGCTTTCCTGGAGTGCCCGAATGGCCTGTTGGCCTAAGTGAGATAGGGAATAAAATATCATTAAATGAGTAAAAATTAATCACAGCACTGTAGTCAGAAGGATGATGTTTGATCAAATTTTTCCCCAATCCCCTGCACACAAGTGCTCCATGAATAGCTGTCTCACTGTTACGTACAGTATTTTTGTGTGAAAATCTGCATTTGCATAGACCTTTATAGATAGAATCTCTTAAGATTCTGCACAACCAGTGATTTGCTATATAGGTAAATTGATGTTATGTAGAGAAAAAGTTATGATCATTACTTGTCTTCCGTTCTACATGGCCTAAGATTTCACAATAATCTCTTCTTCAAATCCTTAACTCTCTCAGCACCTACCTTCAAGAAAGACTTCCTGTCTGTCTTCAAGCAAATGAAAGCCTATTATACATCCAGTCACTATTCAAAAGGGTGACATCCCTCTTATTCATTTTTTCTGTATTATGTTTAACCTGAATTTGCCTCAACATTAATTTTCTAGTAATGAGATCTTACGAAGCTGCTGGGCTAGGATTATGCACGTGCTGTTTTGGGCAGAAGCACCTTGTTACGTGCAAACCATAAATCTTGAATCTTCCTGAGATCTGCCTGCAAATTCTTCATGAAGCAGTGCTTAGCTGCTGAAAATGTTGCAAGGAATTCTGAAGATAAGGGATATGCCCCACAGTACTTGGGAGCATGGTGTCAGTGACTACGTCGGGATGACTGAATAAACTAAGCATTTGTTCTGCCACAGCAGTGCCATTAAGGGAAGGTTTCCTGGAGAGTTAGAAGCAGCACATGTTAATGGAGGAGGTAGATACTTGCTCAAATAACTGGCTGGTATCCAGTCATTTGTTTTGTGTAATGTAAGGTCTGGTCTTTCTCCCTTTTTTAATCAGCAGATATTATAAGTTAATCCTGCTTTAGTGCTTGAGCAATAGTGTATTGTAGAATTAGCACATCACTCCCTAGGAGACTAACTCTACTTCTGACTCAGCATGTCTTATTTCCATTTGTGCAGGAATGTCTTTGAGGACAAGACATTTTAACATTCAGAGATGGGGAACAAGGGGAGGTAAAGCTAGTATCTGAATACCCTACAGCTCGGAGAGGAAGTGGGGGTGTTTGTAGTTATATCCTACCTGACTTTCATATCTATTGTATTGCATTTACACTCCCTGCTTGATCAAAGCACTATTACATTTGTATGTAGAAGAGGAGGTTCAAAATCTGAATCTGGATCCAAACTTTAAGTCACACTCAACATCAGTGGAGACAATGGCTCAAAATTAGTTTTAACATGAATTCCTAATCAATTTAGTGAAAATAAATTATTTGGTTTTCTTCTGCTTTTTCAATCTTCCACTTGGTCATGTCAATACAGCTACGTTGCTAAATGCACCTTTCCCAGACCAAGTGGTGTAGAGCTAACATGCTCTAGAAAAGGCTGGCAATGTGCACACTGAATACCGTTTCACCTCCCCTAGACCTCACATATTTAGCCCTAGATATAATCAATACTTTAAAATATTTTTTCTTTCCATTCAAAATGCCTGCAACATCAAGGACTGTATTGCAGCTCACAGGGATGATGTTTTAATCAGATGAATTCAGTGGTATAAATTACATGCAGCACATGTAGCATGAGGGTTTGTCAGAATGCTTGAGAGTGCAAAGCATGCTGAGATCGTGCTGTAAAGGTGGACTCGGGTTTGGTATGGTTTGTACCTACAGTTTTTATCTATACCAGCTGTCTGGAGTGGACCATAGAAGAAACTGTCCTGTTAATAGTACCTGTGTTTCCTCTTGCAGAGACCCATCTGGCTCACTCCTGAAAGAACGTGAGGTGTAATCTGACCTATATGCAGCGCGGATGGACAGGTACTCCCAGGTTGGCTGGGAAGGAAGTAACTTGACAGTGAAGGCACACTCTTGGGAAACCTGTGTGTCGGTTCCAGCTCAGCCATAGGCTTTGTGTATGACCTGAAAGAAATCACTTAACCCTCCTCACACATTGTTTTCCCATCTATAAAACTTCTGACATTTGTCTTATCAATGTAATGTTAGAACCACTAACGAGGACTCTCCCTTTCCTTGTCTGTGTAGAGAATTTAACATAGTAAAACAGCTTAGTTGCAGCTTGCAGGCTCTGCTATAATAGAACTGATAACTGTAATAAGAAAAGAAGACATTTCACATTTTACTTTTGTACATTATCACCATTTTAAAAGGCTTACTGATGTGGAGAGTATTTGTTCGTTTTTTGTTGTGTTTTTGGTTTGATTTTTTGTTGGTTTGTTGCTTGGGGTTTTTTTCTGTTCTGGCCTTTTAGGAATATTTTAAGCTGGTACAGAGGACAATCTCTTAATTCTTTTCTTTCCCAAATAAGCACATACATAAACCATATGGGAAAAGGAAGCATCTTTTTCACACCCAGGCCTTCTGTCCTGTGCATTCCATAAATGCCAGGTGAAGGAGTCAGACCTACTGAAGCTGCCTGTAGAGGCAGAGGCTTGCTTTGGTTGGTTGGCCACATAAAATGATTCACATCTTTTCTGAGAGCTTTTGAAATCTCCAGCAGAGCATCAGCTCTGGCAGCTGATCCAGAATTGCTGGGACATGGCATTAACACCTGAACTGCTGATATGGAACTGAGGCACTGATGTGTAAACCAAATTAGTGTAGAGGAAAAGAGGACAATAGGGCTGGGTAAGATTTGCAGACTCTCTAGATCTAGTCTTTTGCTGTCATTATCCCCTAGTTTTTCTAACATTGTTCATGAACTCATCAAATCCATCTTAAAACAGTTGTTCAGGGTTTTTTGTCATCACAAAAAGTGATTCATTACAACCTACTTTATTGACTTCGGTATATCGCAGCAACAATTAGGAGAACTTGGAATCAATCCCCTCCTCCATGTTCAGCGTACTGTAACTCACCTGAGCACTGCTTGAAGATGTATCTAAATTGAAGTGAGTGCATTAATCAGTGAGTCCAGCAGTGTTCTTCAAGATATGAATGTACTTAGCACCTTGTTGAATTTATGTCCTTACTTAGACATGCAGGCTCCCTTGTAACTAGTTCTGTAGGGTTTTTCAGAACATGATTAGCACTCCTAAGGATCCAAAGAGGTAGTAGAGAAGTTCTTTTGAGATGACAGAAAAGGAGTGGAAATCCTTTGCAGCATATGAGATGGTTGTACATGTTGAACAGCAGGCTGAATTGCCCATGCTGTGTGATTATGTAATGAAAGACCCTATTGTAACAACGTGATACGTACAGGGGAAAGGGGTTAGAGCTGCTCTGGGAACCTTCACTCTGAACTTCCTGACCTTTCTGCAATTAAAATTTCAGGCAGCCTTGCATGTGTGCGTTCTTTTGACACTGCATTCCCTGAGAGGGCAGCTGTTTTGATTTTGGGCAAGAGACTTGAAAACACTGTTGGATAAATAAATGTAAATCAGCTGCAGATGCCATTGTGTGACTATCACTCCTCCCTAAAACTGCTGCAAACACTAAACGTTTGTGTAATGTGGTTTATGTTAATAAGGTAAAATTTGAAAGGTGTTAGGGTGAGGTAAGGGAAAACAAAGCAAAAGGATCAGTGAAGTGCTTAGGAACTTGGGTCTGTTTTTCCTTTCACTGGCAGTGCAGCCCAGTGCTGCACAAAACATACAATTGTTGCCTTCTGCTTTAACTCGTTTTCCTCTACAAATTCCAAGCAGGCCTAACACTCCTGAGTGTTAAGCACAGACCTGTTCTTCAGGCTGTCCAGCAAGTGCCTTTCCAGTTATAGCTCTCAGTCTCCTGTAACTTGTTAATTACATGCTGTGTATCTGAATATGCTGGATGACTGTGTGAACTTTCTATGACTTAGTATTTACAGCGTATTAGCTCCCTCATGCCCCATCTGAGTTTGGACTGGATAATGCAATATAATTTCTGCCATAAAATGTACAATCATGCCTTAAGGGTAGTATGTTGGAGAGAGACATGAGCCAGCTGTAAGTAACCTCAGTCCTGTGTACGAAGGAGTCTCATCTTCTCAGCGAGGTCAATTAGCCCAAGTGGATTTCCATGCTAAACTGTTTCTGATACCAGTTTTGGTATGTGGATGGTGCAAACATAACTCTCTAGAGACAAGGCCTGAACCTGGACTGCAGACTTCTCTGCYGTCCTTCATACACACGCTTGTAAAAACTGCAAGCCTCATCTTTATTAACTTAAGGCATTTTCAAGCTCTTGACAATGTAAGAGTGCAGGAATATGAGAGCAAGAGACAGTGTAATTTTCTGCCTGAGCAGTGCTAAAGGCTTTAGTGTAAATGGTGATTAAGCTCTTTGATTCTGGATAATACAACACAATCAGTGACACTAAGTCCTTGGAATTCATGGAGGTTTTCTTTTCTTTCCCCCCAAATGAGAACAACCACCCTCCCAGGTCATGGGCTTCTGAAAGGGGAATATTTCCAGATGGAAAATGGACTAAACTCTGCTCAGAGGGAGGCCTCTCTGGTATGGAAAGAATGAATAAACTGCGATACATGTCCTCCAGTATATTGTAACTTTAGTAAATTCCAAGCGAGCTAAAAGCTTTATTCTATGCAGCACAAGGTGATGTATTCATTCACTGGGCTCACCTTCACATGTTCTTCTCCCCAGTCTCTGTATGAGGATAAGAAGATTTTTAGAAAACATTCTGGTTATGAGTCATCCAAGCGTCATAATCATGGCCTAGTAATACCACACAATATCAGAGTCTCATGCAAGCTATAACTCCCAATGGGGTGCTGAACCATGCAGTGTTTCAGTCATACACTTACCTGTCTAAATACATTTTTGCAGCCCAGCTCAGGTCTAGGCTACTGTAAGTCACAATCCAGAAAATCTACTTAATATTCCTAATTTGGGGGAAAAAAAAAAGAAAGAATCGAACCCTACTCGCACATGGTCATTGGCACAAAATACAGCTGTTGCCTGGCTGAGGAAGATGTGCTCTTGAAGACCGTGCTCTTGAGGGCTGAATTACTCAGAACCTGCCTGTTGTGCTCTTTATAGAGCAAAGCAGGTCTTTTGCAAGTACCTAGAGCACTAGCGCCTTACTGAACTGCACAGGTAGAGTCGGGCAGGGAACTGGATTGGCACCAGGATTCCCACATCCTGCTTCCAGCCCTAGTTTGGATTCTCTGTATGGCATCTTAGTTTTCTTACATAAGAAGAAACCAGTATCTCCCTGGACTTGGGAAGTTTAATTAGTATTTTGGGATCCTGTGAGAGAAAGGCAAGTAGTGAAGACACAGATAAATCTACTGACAGTAACAGAAGGGTAATGTGGTGAACAAAACCTGGTTTTCTAAAGAAAGATTGCTTCACATCAGATTTCCCCTCGGGTAAATCCATGTGATTAGGTAATTGCACCGTCAGCAAGGATGTGTCACATCAGGGGGTCAAGCAAGTTGTTTTTTTACCTCTGTTCCAGTTCAGGTTTATCTGGAACTGAAACTGTTCCTGCCCAGTTTCAGTTCAGGCCACTAATGGTTTGTTAACCACGTTGGTAACTTGGAACTGACTCACAATACTCGGTTGCTGGAAAAGATCCAGTGGAACAGAGCTTCAGGCACCTAAAATATTACCTCCCCTTGCTAATTGAAGTAAATTTTGAGAGGGTCTGGTTCCAGTTGAGGTTCCAAAAGGCTCCAAAACAATACTCCAGTTCTGGTTAAAAAGAGAAATGACATTTCTAAGTGATTTTGGTTGGGTTCATTTCTCTGGTTGCATTGCCAGCGAGCGTGCTCTTCTCTCAGGTGTCTTAGTCACCTGCTGTAAGATGTGATGGGTGCTGCAAACTGAAGAGCCTTACTGACTCATTTACTCAGTGTCCCTGATGAGAGGGGTCTATTTGATTCCCTGCATTTGTGATTCCTTAGTCCAGTTTAATTGTATTTGAAACAGTCAATAAAGCTTCTGTTACTTAAGAGACTACTGTTCCGATTAACAGATTTTCCCGTCAGGAAGGTCTCTTAATTTTCTTAGTATTTCTTCTAGCATCACTGCAGATAATTCTTCCTCCAAGGAGGCCAGACCAATTAAAATTTGTGGTAGCTTTTTCTTCCTCTGTGTGACTCCATAAAGAGGGCCAGATTTGCTCCCCCCGTCCCCATTGATAACTTACTCACATGAGTAGTCCCACAGAAAGGAACACACTTGTATGACTAATCTGCTCAGCAGCATACAAAGTTCACTGTCTGGACTAGAATTAAATGACTTTTCTATGGAGTGCTACAGAGGTTGCAGAGGGGGTGGATTGAAACTCAGGAGTCCCTAGTGGCAAATCCCGTTGAGAACTGTCTAGCTAAACTGAGTCTGGACACCAATTTTTTTTTCCCTTAATGAATAAAGAAAATGCAAAGTTTTTAGTGTTTTACTAAACTGTGTATAAATTGGGACTTCTGTAAGGGTCCCCTCAGTTGTGCAACTCTGTCTTAGTTGGATTAAATGCCTGAAAATGTTGATGGCCTTGTTTCTCCCAGACATTTGCTTACCAGATTTGTTGAGCTAGCAAACATATTGCTGTATGTTGGCACATACATTACCTCAGCTTAAACTAATTTATGGGATGTGGCACCTCTGACAAAGTTCCCCTGTTCCAAACAACAGCCTTAATCAGTCCCACTCAGAAATGTATAATGCTGAGGAGCTGTAACTACTAGTAGCTTTTCTCTTGATTAGGATTTTGGCACCGGTCCATTATTCAGCCCTCTGTGAACAAATGCATAAAGCAGCTCACTGAAGCAGAGATGGCATTGACAGACAGGTCAGTGTTTTTTTTCTGTCAGGAAGAACAAAAATGTGGTGAGACCACTGGGGGACAGGGAAAGTCATACAAGAGAACCCAGCCTATTTCCTTCTTAAACAAAGATGTCTGGAGTGAGCCTGCACTAGCCCATCATAGCATTTATTTGTTTCTTGGGACACTAAGGAGGATAGAGCTTACTGAGGTAGTGGAATATCTCTGCAGTCACTTTGGAAGATAGGGATGCTGGGGCTGGCTCTCTGCTGTGCCTCCTAGAAAACGGCAAAGAAGGAACAGCCTGATGGAGGGGAATAAAAACTGGATTTGTGCCAGTATGATTCCTCGATCATCAACTTAAGTACCTCAAAGTTTATATGGCCCTCAATATAAGGATACCCAAGGGGCTGCTCCAGATTGTAGCAAGGTTACGTATCTGTTCATGGACTACCCTGGCGTTTGGGAGGACTGGCATCTGTACTGTATCTCTCTCCTAGCTGTAATCTGCCTTGTCTTGCCCTGCCTCTCTAACTTATGCTAAGAACTGCATAAGAGAGCTGCTGCTTATGCACCATACTGTTCCTGCATAGGCTGTGGTCACTTTCTCAGTAGAGCCCTGAATTTAGGCTGACATCCCCTTCAGCACCATTTTAACTGAGGGAAAGGAAGGAGGAACAGGAACAAAGGGTTAAGAATTTACAGAGAGATGCTAGATACAGTCAAGTATAATCCTCAGTGCACCTGTTTCAGCAGCTTATCTCATAACTCAGGAAAAGAATTAAGGAAATTACCTAAAGGAATTAATTTTAAAGAGTGGTCAACATTTGGAAGTGTTTTCCTTAAAATTTGCCAAAAATATTTTTCCATTTAACTCGAAATTTCTCACTGCCTCTTCCTTTATTTTCCAACTGAGCGAGCTGTTGTTTTAAAAAATATTTGCCTGTTCTTTAAAGGAAAAAGACGTTAAAAAGGGAGGAAGCTAAAAAAGTGGTCAACAAACCCAAACAAAAACTTGCAAGTTTTTGCTTTTTCACTAAATAACTTGAAACTGTGAAAATCCAAATCTGTATAAAGTTTGGTTTGGTCTTTTTTTCATCCTAAAATGTGTCGATGCGCAGTAAGATGGATGCCTCCCGAGGCAGTGAGTTGTATGCACCAGAGGAGGAGGCGCCGAGCAAGGGCTCAATGAATACAGCCCCGCAGCCCACCCAGAAAAATCAGCTCATGTCGAAGGGCCCGCTGGGGAGGGTGAAGCAAGCTTCTTGCTAAGCCAGCATAACTCACCTTCATGGTTAGCGATTTTACCTTACTTTGCCCTACAAAGGACACCCCGAAATACAGGTTTTTCACACTGATTTTATTTGAGACAAAAAGCAGTTAAAAAAAAAGAAAAACATGAGTCTGTCCTTCGTTATTTTTGACAGTATGGGTAGGGCTGTGTTGCTAGCAGTATACCAGACACCGGAGCTGGCAGTGCACTGCACTGAGCTGGACAGTGAAGAAAACAGAGCTGTTTTCAAGCGCTCTTGAGTTTCTGTTGCAAAACCGCCACTTCACATTGCACTAAACCCTGTCTTGACCCTCCTGCCCTGTGGAAGAGGTCGTTCTGCCCTACCCCAGGGCAATGACGACGACGCACGAGGTTTCAGCCCGTGGCTTAGGACATGTGGGTTACTCCTGAGAGGGCTGCAGAAGGTGCCTGAGTGTTGCAAGCCTGCTGCCGGGAGGCTGCTGTTTGCCCTGCCGAAGCCAGGGCCTGCCATGGGGAAGAGGTAGGGGAAGGCTGGAAAAGCCCCGTTGGAGAGGTGCTGCAGTGGGGAGGTAAGGGGCTGGCAGTTATCATTGCTCATTGGCAGTTGGTCGTTGGCAGTTGGACACTGAACATTCCGGCACCACAGCTGGGAGGGGAGGGGTGCCCCCTGAGCGGGGCACGGGGAGCAACTGCGTGAGGGGAGGCACAGGCAAGGGCTTAGGGGAGCAGCTCCTGAGGAGCAGCGAGGGGGACTGGACTCCGCGCAGCCCCTGCTGAGTTAAGAGCTGGTGGCCATGGTGCTCTCGAGCTCTCCTGAAGGTGGGAGAGAGCTTGTGCTCGCTGTTTGTCTGGTCTTCTGTTTCAGCTGCTGCCACGGAGCTCCCTTGCACTCATTTTGATATTCCCTGCTGTGGGCTCCTTCCTCCTCTCTGCCTCCACCCCACCACTCCCCCTTGCTTTTACTCACAAATTTCTCTACTGATTCCCCTCCTCTGCCCCCAGGCAAACCAGCAGAGTGGGACCCAAGGGCCGCTACAAAGCCAGGGTCCCATTTGCTTTTCCCATCTTACACAGTCATGGCAGGTCCAAATCAATGCATAGTGGCCAAGCTGCCCTGCAGCCAGGCTGTATGGGCACTTCGTGTGGGGTTTAGGTGAGGCTCAGGATGTTTGGGTGAGGAGGGAAGTCCTGGTTCATCCTGCTGCTTCTTCAAGCCCCATGTGCCTTGGTAGTGTTTTTAGGTGTCTGACAAATATCCTACCCTCATGTCACCTCCACCGAAGACTAATGGGATGTGTAAGTATCATCTGGAGCACCTGTTGCCCATGTAGATGTCCTATCTGCCTGAAATAAGGGGTTTTTTTCACCCATCTAGAATGAAGTAGGAGGAACAGAGTGGACAACGTGATTTTTGAAAATACAGATAGGCATAGATGAGTCCATTTTTCTCAGCAAATAGTGTCTTGTCACCAGAGAACTAAAAAAGAATATGAAAAAAGTGCAAGAAAAATGATGCCTGGAGGAGAGATTGGAAGTACCTCTGGTGTTCTAGCTGTACCCTTTTAGAATTACATCCCCTTAACAATCTGCAACCACCCTTCCCATCCCTGTGATTTAATGGGTTTAAGGCAAATGCGTTTGATTGCGTACTACGGGCTGAAGAAAACAGAAGACAAAAAGGTTGTCAAAGCCAAAATGTTTGTCAAAAGCCAAAACCCAAAAGTTTGTAAGTCAAGCTTTCCCTCAGGTTTTCCTTCATATGCCTAACTTGTGTGTGTTTTAAACTACCTGAAGAGAGTGGAACTCTCTTCTCACTGGTAACTCTAAGGAGGACTAAGAGACTCAGGACTTGCACCTCTAGGTTTGTTTCTTTCAGTACACTGTGCTCTCTGACTGCCAGCATCCCATGAGAAGCAAATTGCCATGACTAATAAGTTCCATCTCACACTTCACATGAAGAGGTTTGGTGGCTTTTTCCAGAGCCTTAAATTGAATCAGGGATAAGCCAACAAAGAGATTACAGACATATCAAGAGTTTACTTTGCGTGATTGCCGCATATTTGCTGCCAGATACAGTATCCTGTTTTCCCTCTACACTTCACTTGGAGATCACTTCAAATAAATCTCAACTTCTCAGTTATGTAGAAATAAAGCAAGCTGCCCTCCACTTTTGAAATTCTTTTTATTTAGCAAGAAATGAAAAAAAAACAGGCATTATGCTGAGGGAATTCACTGTGATGTGGGAAGAGATCACAATGAAAGGTTTTTTCAAGTCTTTTTTGGGAGATGACCTCTGAGCCCAAATCATGACAAACAGGACTAGGGGAGGAGGAAGAGAAAAACAACCCATTGTGGGCTTTTTCACTTAAAAATACTTTGGTTATTTACTGAGAGCTTTTCCTCTGAGCCCTGACCTATTTCCACCTGCTGCATGGCATTTGACGAAGCAAATTACTATAATGAATCCATTGTTACAGTTGGAAATAAATTTCCTCACTGGCAGAGGTTAGATTTTAGGATGCTTTTTACAGCCTTGGACCTTACAGTCAGCACATATTTGGGTGGATGCTCAGGTTTCTGGAGTAGCTCATGGTGCTGCCTCTCCTCTTAGACCTCTTGATGTGACTGAGCACAAGTGACCTTTCCTTTTTGATCTACAGAGACCGGTGCTAGTCTCTGTAGCAAAGTCGCTGCTTGTTACCCAGCAATGGTGAGTCCATAAAAAATGCTTCATCTTTTATCTGTGACAATGAAGCCCATTGTGTTGAATTGCCAGTATAAAACGAGATTCAGGCTAATTGTGCTGCAAGCATTGGTATATTTGGAAAGTTTAGCTGTCCTTAGTTGCAGTCAGTAAATAGGAGGACTAAAATGATCCTACTGCTGAATGCTCTTGCAATGGACAGGTGCTGGTGAATGCAATCAGCTCTGGCAAATAAGCATGTCTGAGTCTGTGGGAAAGAAAACAGAGTATCTCCAGTGCCTATGTGAACCTGACTTGGAGAAAAATTCCTTCCCCTGTCTCCCAGTCAGTTTATCTGTGAGCATGTGAGTCACGACTGCACAACTGACATGCCCACCAGACTTAGCTGTTCTCTTTTGCAGTATATATGCACTGCTCTGCTTACAACTTGGGCCAGGTCAGAACCCGGCTTCACTGGAAGTCAGATAAATCTATTAGAAACCTGTCATTCAAACAGCCAGTTGTTAATGAGGTAAATCCTTTCTAGCTGCTGGTGGAAAAAATCAGCTGATCCTATGAAATGCAAATTTAGGTACTCCAAATGATCTTACTAGATAAGCAGAAGTTGTGAACACTGTGATGTGGAGGATGAACTGAGGAAATTCAGTTTATTGTCTTCGATGGATGTGAAATGTTTGTATGCATTTTGCCATGGATGTTTAGTGCAGGATCTCTGCAGACACTGTAACTTCATTCATCCATCTTCTGTGAAAATCACAGAGTACTTAACAGGAGATTCTGAAGGGTTTATTGTCATAGTAAGAAAATACATCTGTAGATGTATAAACATGCTCTGTACTTTATAGAATAAAAATAAGGCAGATTCTTGCCCCAGGAGCTCATTGATTAGCTCCCAAATGCCCACGTTGAATTCCAGCTTTCAGAATTGCAAGTACCAGGCAGGCTTTCCACATGCCTTGAACTCAGGGGTTTGCTGGGGCCTCAACTCTAGCTACATGGCTCCAACCCTTTCTTTTACTGTCCCTCTGGGTTGGCTTAAGAGGCTGTTGCACTGTGAGCAGTGAGAGAAACAAATGATTCCCCAACCTAGTAATTCCAAGATTTGTAGCGCTCTGAAATAGGTACAGAACTGGGAAGTGAATTTGAAAGTTTATCCCCTAGCACTTTCTCTGTAACCAGTTGAGCCTAAGAGGTGTGAGCTGGGCAGTCCTATTGAAACGCAGTACCCAAGTGCCATCTCTAGAAGAACCAGCAGTGGGTCAGGGCCACCACACACTCAGGCAGATGGAGTGAGGCTGGGGTAGCTGTCCTCACTGCCTTTGGTAGCTGCACTGCAGAAATCTCTTCTCTGTCAGGATACTGGGTGCTTTCCTGGTGATCCCCAGGGCCTGGTTTTGGTGTTACTGATTAGAAACATATGTGACCCATGTCTTCACATCCCAGAGTTTAGAGGAAAAGGTTGAAATTCAGTGGTAATCATCTGAATTGTTTGGCTCTGACCCAACTGTAATAGGAATAAAAGCCTTAATGGATATAAGTGAATATCAAACCTGTAGGAGAGGGGCTTGGCAGGGTGGGATGGAGATCCCTGTGGCACACTGAGGAAGATTTCACTTGCTCTGACCTATCATTTTTGAGATGGGCTACTTTTTCACTGTTTGTACAACCAGAAAATTTGACCATTCTCTTCAGTGATTTATTTTCAAGTTACTGAAGCTAATTCTGTTCTACATGTCCTGATATCACTGGGAGAGGGAGTCTCATTATATGACCTTAAACTCCATTTGGCTTTGTTTATTCTTACCAATACGGTGCATGGATTGTTACCAGGGATCTCCTGATGGCAGGTAGTGATCTCAATGAATTACCTAGAGAACAGTTGTTGTCATACTAAAGAAATCGCCACAGCAATAGACTCCAGTTACTGTTTGCCAGCAGAGGTTTGTGGACTCAGACAATTGCTGTCTCTTAATATCTTGTACTCTTACTAAGATTTCTCTGCATCGGGCAGGGGCTGATGAAGAGGACATAATGAGAGAGAGAAACTATATTTTTCCTGATATGAATTTGATTTTTAGAACTCTCAAGCAAGCATTATGTTCATAAGAAAAGAATATTGACATTATCTTACAAATGCTTTTATCTATCTCCAGGCCAGAAAGCTGCTTTTCTGGAGCTTAAACTGTAGCCCTTGAAGCATGTAGACTTTGTGAGCCTGCACTGTGTGGAGTAGAGAACAGGCTTGCCAGTGAAAGTTATAGGAACTTGCAGTTTATAAGTATGTAGTGCTTGCAATAACATCATAAATATTTCATTTCACATCACACTTGCCGTTCCCAGCACTGTTAATATAGATGTATTGTCGAACCCCAGCCACTGAGGAAGGCGAGCTTGTCTGGAAACTGGTTCATTCTTTTACTGGAAAGCCCATTCCCTCCAAAAGTCTGTAGTGAGCTGGTTGTAAAGTGTGGGCCCCTGGTTTCTCTCCTGAGCACAARGAGATTATTTTTGTTATTTCTTCCCTAGCTCTGAGACTCTGGGTTCTCTCATCTGACTTCCTGACATGTTTGTTTACCCTGGGCTTGAATAAGTCCTCCACCTTTTTAAGCCACAGACAGAAGAATCATGTCTCAGTGTAACATCTTAATTTCCTTAAATCTGTTGCTGGATAGATGSTGGAATCATTTTTGCTGCCAATTTGCTCAGTAATGCAGTGCGAGCAGGACTGTAGCAGCAGTAAAACACCACTGAAAATTATGAATATTTTTCCCTTGCAAGGCAATGTCTATATATACACATCAGAATCCCAGCAAGCTTCCTTAATCCTTTTGTGCTTGTGTATATCTTAACATTTTTAGAAGTGGTTAGCTATGAAATAATCTGAAAAATAAACTGAAATGTTCATCTGAGAAATGAGCACAATGTTATGTCTTAAGTTTGTTTTATGTAACTCTGATAATAAAAAATAAAAAATCCACCCTTTGCATTGAATCTGAGCAAAGATTGAATATGGAAAAGAAGCTGATTTTGCTCTTTAAAGGTTTTGATGTGCCAATGTGATGGTATGTCAGAGATGGATGGCAAGGTCTGCGAGAATCCAGGTGCGGACATCAAGGCTCTTTCTGCAAATTTAAAGAGATGTGTGTCCCTGGAACTGCTCCATCATTATCTCCAACAGCTGACTTGACACTCAAAGCTGAGAGTCCAGCAATGAAGATTTTTACTATGTTAGGTTGTACTCTATGTCAGATAGTGGCCCAGAAATTTTAACTATCATGGTCCAGCCCAGCAGCAGCCATGACACCATGTCTGGTGGGGCTCAGCTTGAGCTGCGTTTGCATTGGCAAAGCTCTATGGAAATGAAGAACGGAGATGGTGATGATGAGATGAGTTTTGCCTAAGATCTGAGCACATGGCTTTTGGTTAATATTATACAAGCCCAATAATTCCAAAATCTTTGAATAATCTTGAATGCAGACTTTGAAGCCTGCTGGACCTGCTTTTTCAAGCGTGTCATTGAAGGAGCCCATTGGCTTTGCAGCTGTAATCTTGCAGAATTTCCATGTTTCATAGGGTGGAGCCCTGCAGAGCCGCAACTCTCATTGAGTACCCAAACTCTACCAAGGACTAAGAGCTTTAATGCACCAGTTTTTTGAAACCTGCAAGAGCAAAATCTTCAGTGGAACCCTGCAAGGGGGATATCACAACATCCAGCTTTCTGCATGGAACTTAGATGCGTAAGATTTGACTGTCATAAAACTTCACTGTCTCTGAAGAGAGCATCATCCTGTCTAATGACACAAAATGGATTAGATATCTTTGATGTCATCTTGTGTATTTACAAACTATGCAAATACAGGGACATATTCCCCCAAACACAGTGGGAATCAAGTTGTCTCTTTGTTTTCAGTTCTTAACATTTCAGTGTCAGCATGGTGAAAGCTACCTTTCTTTTCTCAGAGTTACCAGTGCTTCTACTGATATATTGAATTTTGTTTCTTCTTTTTCTTTGCTGACACTTGCATATTTCCTTCCCCCCACTCTAATCCATATAAAAGCATGCATGCCCTTGTGATAGAAATGAGTACCTAATGAAGCTGTTTTGCTGATGTGTTTGAGGTTTCCAAATTGCTTTTCATTTGTCCATGCTTTGGTTGGTTAAGGTACCTGTGGTTTGAGGTTACTATCAGCTGCTATTTTTTCAGTTATCAGACTTTGATAATTTGTTCTTTAATGACTTTGTGTTTAGTGACTTTGTCCAAAGGACTCAGTTGAGCTTTAAGCCAGATTTTAAGAGCTCCATTAATTTCACTCTTCCAAATCCAGATACACAAATTAATGAGGCAAATGCTGATCTTTCTGAAAACACAGCTGGACTTTTTCTATCCCTTCCCATACATTACCACTAAGAAATATTCTGTTGAAAGTGAAACAGTAGTTATTTTAGTAGTGGCCGTTGCAGACTATACCCCACCTCATAATGGCAGGGTGGTTAGATGTGTAAACTTGCTTACCAGGAAACAGAGCAGTCAACAATCCAGTCACACGTGGAGTGAAAACCGTTCTTGCAAAAAGAGCAGGAGAGAGCTGATGTGGCACCTCATACTCTTCACAGGGGCAAAACCATGTCAGTTTACTTTGTTGCTTTTCTACAAATAACCAGGTTTTGAGGGAGATTTTATTTCCTCTCCCAAAGTTTGTATATTCAGAGTAGTGTTTCCTAACAGACTCTATGCTCATCCTGTATTCTTTGTCCTTTCATCTCCAGCATTCCAACATTAATATTTTGGTTCTCTGGTTTCCTGACTGTACTGTAGTATCACACATGGATGCCTCCAGTTTAGCTAACAGCATGTGCTTTGAACTATTATTACTATTATTAATATTGCTATTATTATTTCTCTCAGAAACACAGAGCCCTTAGACAGAATCAGAGCCTACAGCAACAGGTGTTTTATACACAAATGCACTGACTCTAGAACACATCTAGTTTCCTAACTGTTTCAATATATTTCTGATTTACTAGCAAACCAGAAATCTTCAGTATTTCTTTAAGCAGGCATTTTGTTCTTTTTTATTATGAACCAGAACTTTTCACTGTTTATTTGCTTTGTAGGAACTCCTTGTCACTGACTTTTGCTTTTCTACATTATCATCCTCATCTGCTTAAGTATCATTGCATTTCTGTAGATACATCTTGTCAGTATTGTCTTTAAACTTGTTTAGGGACAAGACCAAATGGGAGAGAACAAAAGTATTCTCTGCATAATACCAAGTACAACATTTGTCCCTGAGACTTTGCACTGGCTTTTGTGCACATGGCTGCTGGTCCTTGCAGCCGACAATGTCTATACTTCATTGTCTAACACACAAACAAGCACCAGCTACATAAAATATTGTAATGAAATACAATGTGGTTTTGTCTTATGTGAATCAAGTTGAGCTTAAAGCAAATCTGCAGTTCCTGTGAACCTAAACACTGGGGAAATTTTGGATCTGGGTGTGAATTCTGTAGCTCAAGCTGACCTGTAGCATTTTAATTATTGGGTATTGCTAGGACCTGATTAGTACCTAATGGTTCAAATGCTGACAGTGACTCATTTCCTGCTTTCTGCCAGATGAAATGTGCTTCAACATAAGGAAAYAGGGAGGAAGAAAGGATAGGAAAAAGTCAGCCCACTGCCATTTAATAAATAGCATTGGACTAAAATCTTTTGTCCTGGGAATTGTTTACAAGAATGCGTGGTCTGTGAAAACTAGGCTGGAGAATCTCCATGTTGAATCTCTCCAGACCAGAGCAGACTGTGAAAGCCAACAACAAATAAACCACAAAGCCAGTTTTAGCAAAAAAAAAAAAAAAAAGGTCCACTCTGAGGCTTATAATTTAGCACAAAAAGTGCAAAATACATTTGATATTGACTTTAAAAGAATAAAAAAGGCATATTCTAACTGGTTGCAGTGAACCATGAATTCTGTCACTCCTCTGTTCTTCCAGTGAAGCAGGATAGCTTTATTTGTAGTTTTAGAAGCAGGGAAAGGGCAGATTCTCTCTCAAATCAGTTCGGTTCAGAGCACGGTCTGATGTAGCTATACTTCTTATCATCACTGGATGAAACAGCATTTCTGATGTAGCTATACTTCCTGTCATCACTGGATGAAACAGCATTTTTTCCTCACATACAAAAATAAGAACTGCTAAAGGGTGTTACTTTCTCTTTTGCTGGTTTCCAATTGCTCTTTATATTCTTCTGGAATTCAGTGTTCTTCCTGGAAGAGCATCCTGAAGTGCTTATGCAAATCATAGGCAGTTCTTTATATCTTATGCCTATAATAATAACAAAAATACCCTCAGTACATGATAGCTCATTTGCCCCTTGAAGTCGGCCAAAAAGGCTCCAATTTACTTTAGTGATCTTTGTCTCAGACTCTGAACATTGATTTACTAATGTCACCCTAACAAACATYGCTTGAGCTTTGTGAAAAACAGCTGAAGGCTGTATATTTATGCTCCTTAACTTACTTTTGTCTTAAAAGAAGACACACACATCCTTAAGTCAAGCCTAGCCTGAATTTACTGCTGTCAAAGAAAACCTGACAACAATAATGTTGTGTTAAAGCAGCTGCATTAAAGGGAGGAATTTTTTAGCTATCACAGTGTTGTCAAACTGAGACCTGCTATTTTAATAGGACCTTGTACATACCATTTTGACTAAAGCATACTAAAAAGCTCCATCAATTAGCACTATCCCCTTCGGACTGGCAGTGCTCACTGCTTCCATGCTCTTCTTCATTAGAAGAAATATATCTGACCTATAGTTGTACTTCTAAATATGTTTTCAGGTACTTCCTCTGCACATTATCAGACAACCCCCTTAACATACAGCCACCCATAATTCTTTAGAGGATCTTTAATGAGGGCAACTCAGAGCAGACAGCACTTTTAAAGAATATTTAGTCTAAGACATAATGGGTGAGTGACAATGTGCATATTGCTGTCATGGGAATTGAACTGGCTCTTCGGCAGAAAATAACTACGATAGTCAGAGTTTGTCTTCAGGAGCTCCCTTTAGCAATTTTGATGATGCTGCCTTTCATGAAAATGGTTCTGTTTCACTGCCTCTACAGGAGCAAATTTAATGACGTGTTTCAGCAGTGACATAGGAATCAGCTGTTTTCCATCCTAACTTAAAATCAGGACTTTGTATGCTAATCTACTTAATGAAAATACAGTGGTTTTGTCCATGCACAGATGTAAGGAAATGAAAAGCAATTGAAAAATATTCAAAAGCCATTCATTTTCACTTTTATAATGTAACTCCTACAATGGTCTCTTCTAAAACATGAGGAAGTATTTACTGAGAGAGACCTAATTCCAATTCAGAAAAGCACTTGATGCTTGTGATCAAATGTAAGCACATGAAAAACCTCCTAAATTAGGATGTAAACATAAAGTTCTTTGTGTAAATCAGGCTCACAGTTTTGTGATAAGATTTCCTATTATGACCTTGTTACTTTTATGAAGTAAAGAATGTTTACTGTAAATTTAGGGTATTATAACAACTTAGCAATGATTGCCAAAGTTCTTTTTGTAAGGAGTGAACTTGGTTTATATTTTTCTGTATTTTTTATGTAGTGAATATTTTTTTTAAATTCACTCTTTTGACCTTTATCTTCCTGTCAATGTGGTTTAATGAAACTCTGCTATATCATGGGGTTTATCAGGTAGATTGTCATGGAGCTTCTGTTACAGGTATAAATTGAACAATTTACCTGTACCTCTAAGTGATACCCAGCAAAGGGTTTTACTCATGTTACTTATATTCCTTTCTCAAGAACAACTTTTATTGGTAGTTGGTGGCTTTAACGGAACCCGTCAGGTACAGATGAAATACAGGGCTGTCACCCCCAATGAAATTGAATTCTACAGAGGTATCAGGCATGTGGGTTTTATTCACTTTGTTAAGCAGTTTCTATAGAGAGTCTACATCCTGAATCTGACAACAACATACTAAAGGGAGAAGCATAAAGGTTTGTGAAGTGTTGGAATGATGTTTCTGCTGCCTTGAGCTGAACGAAGTTCCTAACAACAGATGAAAAACATTTTTGTTCACTTGAGATAACGGCAAGGCAGCCAAATGATTACATTCAAACTTTCCAAAGCTTGCAAAGATTTGCTTCTGAGTCAAAGCCAAACATCAGTAACTGCTGCCCAGAAGGGATATTGTTGTTTGGAAAGAGAGAGACAGCTATAACTGATCGCAATGCTGAGCCTGGAAATTCCATCTCAACCTTATCTTCAGCATCATGCTTCTGCAGCGCTCCCACGAGCTCCACCACTGCTGAAGCAGCAATCCAGGAGCAGCAGACCTACCTTTATGATGCAATGAACTGCTCCAGCAAAAAATGCGTTGAATCAAGAAAGATGTAGTCTAGTAAGCAGGTAGCCTGGAGAACAGAAAGCAATCGTCAGTGTTCCTTCCAAAAACATACATTTACTGCGTAAAACTCAGCAACTAATCTTTTTTTGGTTTGAAAGACCATGTGGCCAAACAAGATGTTCTGCCAGAATTAAGTACAGGTTAGCCTTTATCAAATGACTGTGAATAGTTGGCTATTAACAGAGAATTTGGGCCTTCAAATCTTGGCCTACAGCAATTTATTTTTGTGTGTTATGTTGTTGATGAGGTTTCATCTGTTCTTTTAAAAACAGTGGCTCTTGAAGTCAGAAATAAACGTTCCAAGGAGCTGTCATAAATTAAAAAGAAACAGGTAGAATCTCTGCAGAAACAAGTCAGCATAGGAAGTGCCTTCAGAACAGTTTAGTATTGGACTGAGAGGAGATACTGTTTCCAGGATACTTGTGGAGAATCAAAAAATGACAAACATGCAATATTCGGTTCTTAACCTTACTTAAAGGCACCAACATGTCTCTATCCAATCTTCCCCAGGAAGGCTTTCCTGAAGACCATAGTATAATCTTCCCTTCTCAAGCATCCTGCCATTTTTAATGGGAGAAGGAATTAACATTAGAAAACAGACCAAAAAAACCACTCCCACCCTGAAAACAGTGCTTTTTCTGTGGTGCTTCTAGTACCTATATGGATTTCACTTACCACCAACCAAAATGTTCCTTTTCCAAGAGGAGGAGGACTGACTCTTGTAAAGGACTAAGAAGATTCTGGGCAACTGGAGTCTCTCCTTGCTGCCAGCTCTTCAGTTAAATACAGTTGCAGGCTCTCCCCTGTGCGTAGGGGGATAAAAAGCAGATGTCTTTCAAATCCCATGTGAAGTTTCCGTAACTGTCATTTAAAGAAAAACACCTTTGACTTGTGCACCAGGCAAGTCTGAACTGAAACCACAGGGAGAAAGTAAGTATGATCCTCCTGGTGTCATTTTTAGAGCCTCTTTTCTGTCCATGACTGCTCTTTAAATGTAAATAAACACTGTTCTCTTAATATGTGAATTTCTGCCCTAAGAACACTATTAGGGATTGCACAAATATTACCTCAGTGTATATTCAGACATTATTAAAACAAATTACTCTATTGCAGTACAGCTAAGGCCCATTCATTCATTCATAATGGTGGAGGACTGTGCAATGTCCCTGAGGTACGCCAGAAACAACCACTCTGTTGTAAGCTTACACACTGAGTTATTTAAAATTGATTTATTTTGTTAATATCGTATAATGGCTCCCAGGAGGAGATGAAAACAAACATATCAGAGCTGATTATGCCTCCAGGTTATTCCCTGAGACAAGGCAGTAACTCTTGGGTCTAGAACTCGCAGCTACAGAAAGATACTGCTTTGTGCTTTGTGTGCTTTTTTCTGCCTGCATCCCTTTGAAGCTTACAGTATTCATGTGCCTCAGGTCTTAAACCACCACAGGCCTGCATTGTACAGCTTGGCCCATGGTCTCCAGATTGCCTGAACTGTACCTGGCAGAAGTCCAAAGGGGTCTTGTACACACAGCTATAGTTAGTTTTAAACCACCCGTACAACTCCCCTGTTCTTGGGTTCCTCTAGTCTTGGGCCACCCATTGGCACGTGATAAAACTGTCCAAAGAAAAAATCTCCAATAGCTGGGGATTCCCAGTGGACAGAGACAACCAGTTTGTTCCCCCTTTTATATTCTGCATATTGAATACACAAAAGGCATGACCTAGAACACAAAGGACTGTATTGGCTTTGGCTCAGCCTTGAGATTCATGCCAGTGAGGAAATTTGGAGCCATGTTCCGATTTGGCTCCCAAGGGGCGTTTTAAGATCTAGATATGTCTCTCTCCCTCTCAGAACCATTGTTCATGTGTTGCATGTTCCTGACCSTCCATTTTCCTGTGAGATGCAGGTTTCTGTAGACTTTAATTTGCAGGTCAGTGGCACGACTATACAGTAGCTTTCTCTTGCCACAGCAGAGGTCATTCCTAGCCTTGCTGCTGTGAGGCAGCCCATGAATTATTTTTGCAGTAACACAGCAAAATGTTGGAAACAGGATGGGAGCAATGTGCTACATCCTATGCCCACACACACTCTGAAGTCCTGTGAATGCTCTCAAATCAGATGCTATTAAGCCAGTTGAATATGGCCCACTAGAGACAGTGGCTAAGAATGTAATTTACTGAGTAAGACTGTTACACTAGCTGCTATCACTGTTGCCATAGTGCCTTCTGGCTGCAGTCACAGGTGAAAAACCTACTATAGCGGGAGCTGCTTTGCTCATATATAAGTGCACCACAAAGTGGTATGTATCGTACATACCATTCCCCATCCCAGTAAAGCTGTAGACAGACTGTCAGATCTTTGCTCTAAACCTAAAATTCACACCTTACAGCTACTTGACTGCTGATCATAATGCAGCTCCGAAAGAGTAAATCCTTGGGATTTTGTTGCCTGGCTGTGCTTTCCTCTGCAAGCCATTTTTTAAATAGTCCCTGAGGAGCAGAAGCTGCCTCGCCTGAAGGATGATAGATTCTTGAAAGAAAAGTAGCCCCCTATCTAAAAGAAAATCACAGGATTTTGTTTATATTCTTGGACCCCTGAGGCTTCAGTGGATAACAAGACCTTATTTAAATCCCTTGGCAACAATCGAGTAAAACAGTTCTATTACTTCCAAATGAGGCCAGGACAAGGATACATTTCTGATTTCTTAATGCCTAGTTTAACTGTCGCTACTTCAATGATATGTTCAGACATCAGATTTAGGCCTGATTCAAATCTCTGTGAGCTGAGCATTTAAGGCATAGTTGTCCATACATCTCTTTGGTAGCTGTATCAAGCTTATGTACATTAGACTGGGTAAGGCTTTGACCCTGGAATGTACTTACACCTGTGGCTGGCATTGGATATTTCTCTAGGAAGTTGGTAAAAAGTGTTTTTTCAACAGTTTCAGTAGCACTAGGGTTCATCATTTTATTGCAGAGAGTAGGAATGAAACATTCTGCAGTGCAGTCTCTTTAGAAAAGGGGCAAGCTCTAGGAGTGACTACACTCTCTACTGTGAGTGTACTGCCTACCGTGTATCTGTTTAATCTATTGCCTCCAGTGTAAGATTAATACACCACATCATCACTCCAGTTGTTACCAATAGTGATGGTAGTTTGGGGACCTGATCCTGTGCCGTCAGTTTCCAGCTTCCAGTGAACCAAGGATGAATGTCACAGTGTGTCCCTCATTAGACTACAGAATGCCCCAAGCTTCCCATTTTTGTGTGTTTTCATCTACCTTCTGTGATAGTCCCAGTTCTCTCCTATGGCCAGACACTAATATCTCCACTTGATTCAGGAGAATCCTCCAGTGAAAGAATCAGGTTCTCAGTGTGTGAACTGGTAATTTGTAATGCTGCCTTGTAAAGGGGGACAAAATATTTTGGATGAAATCAGAACTTATTTTCTTCGGCATCCTAATATATCTGTGCTCCAAACTTAAGCTTAACTCCCTTTGAGCTGATAGAAATGTGTTTCAAATAATTTAAGTCTACTTCTGCTTTGGAAATGGCAAGCAGTAAACTGTGATAGGAGCCCGACTGTATGAGAGCTGAAGACACTGACTGGACACTTCTGAATGAGGCTTATTCAGGGAAGGCCCAGACAGCATCTGCACACTTAAAAGCTGTTGGGAATCTCTGCATAGTCTGAGGTCTGCCCACTCCTGGTTAGAGCCTTACAGTTTGCTTTAATTATGATCTTCCTTGCATGGGTGCAGGGGCCCTGATGCACTAATGCTATTGCAAGCTCCTAATGCAGATGTATCATGCTGTGCTGACAATGGCTTCATTCTTTGGGTCCTGCCTATTACAAGTTGGGGGTTTTTTTACTGATGGGTATAAAACTTACTGTGTTATTTAATTTGCAAGTTCCTTTTGAGATGCACGAAAGGAATGAGGTAAAAAGGATTGAAAGTATACATCTGTCATGAAGACTTGAAGTTATTTTCTTCCACACTTTGCCTATTTTGACTATTCAGATTGTAAACTCTACAAGGAAGAGGCTTTTATCTCTGGTTTTCACTAGAATCTCTAAATTTGCCAGTAGCGCAATTAAATAATAGTAATATTACATACATACATTTATAAATACATATAGTATATATACAGCACAAATCTGTTTTGTAAATATCAACTTAGGATTCTGCTTTTTTATTCAGAGCTTTGTATTCAAGGCAATCCTTTGGTAAAATTTAAAAGCACATGAAATTTCCAATAGAAGACAAACCCCAGAAAAATAACGGAGCAGGGATAGGGACAGAGAGGATGAGCAAATAATGAAGTTTATATGTGGAGTACGGGTCAGATTTCTAAAGCAAATGGAATAAACTTAAGCAAAACAGCATGTATTCCAAATTGGAATCAGCTATAATATTACAAGAAATCTGTGTACCTCCTATTGTAAATATTTATACTTTTGAATTTCCTTAGTGAACTGCCAGATATGATTCCCCAAAGAACATTATTTACTTGTTTTAGGTTTTAGCTAATCTGCCCTTCAATTCTCCTGTGAGATCAAATTCTCACATTACTGAGACATGGAGGTTTTTGTGTTGCAGATCCAGGAGGAATACAGTTCATACATGCATTACAGCATCATCTATTAACACCTAGCAGACTATAGTGACTAAAGTTTGACTTCATAGAGTATTAAAATCTGAATATGATGCCAGAAAATTGCTATAAACCTTCCTGGAACTGAAATCCACTACTTATCCTCACATAAGTAACTTCAGCGCAGTCTTCCCTACCCTAAATCGCTGCCTGTACCTCAACACAACTTAAAAGGGAGAACTTCATGCACCCAAAGATTGGGGGATTATTAGTGCAGAAATTATTCTACTCAAATTTACATATAACTTCCTGTTCTGTCTCAATATATCTGCAATTATTAGATTTCTGACAATATGCAGTCTATTGATCAATCTTGCTCATGCTGATGGGACAGACCCTGAATTCTGTCCTACCAATCTAATCCTGAGTTATTGTGTATCTGTAGTTAATTCCTGTTCCATCTTTCATGCCTTAAATTCCATCTGTTGCCTACTTTCCCCACTCCACAGCAGGAATACAGTGAGGCTTACGTACCTTTGACTTAACTGCCTTGATGCCTGCCCAAGAAAAGTCCTCATAACACTTAGGTTGTTACTGTTGCTTTGAGCTATTAAATGGAAAATGCACTATTAACTTCAATGGCATAAGATTTAGCATTTGTTTCTACAAGATGTTGCAACGGAAATGGAAACTATCAGTGAAGAGTGTATCAACTCACAGAGTTAGTAATTTAAGGTGATCTTTCTCAATGCATTCATGTATCTCACACCGTTTTTGAAAATCTTAACTTTGATCCAGGAAGGTGTAACTGGGCATTTAAGTACTGAACATGCTGCCACAATTGCACATGCTTTCAAACATCACTGATAACATCCTGTTCTGTCATGTTTGGCGTGTCTATTTAAATTGTAAGTTCTTTAGGTCAAGGACTGTCTACAGCTCCCTGTTTGTATAGCGATCACTAAATCTTTGTCCATCTTGATTAGTCCCTAGACATTACAATAATAAACAAGGGTAATAACAAAGCAGTTAGGAATCTTCAAACACCTCAGATTTGAGCCAGCAGCATAAAGGCAAGGCCTCATTATCCCTTGTTTATTCATTCAGTCTTTTGAAGGCAAGTTCTTGAACAGCACAAGCAATTTCCCCCCTCCTCTCTCCCAGCAATCCACACCCCCTTTTTCTTTATGTTGTTAAAAAGCAGGTAAGAGAACAACCTCAAAAGCTCTTAGGAAGAATTTGTGTCCTGAGCCCCTCCAAGTCCTGACAACAACACAAAAACAGAAAAGTAGGGAAAAAAAAAAAAAAGAGTTTCTAGTTTGGCAAAACAGTTTTGATCAAAACAGCTGCAATTTGCAAGGATTAGATTTGGTCTACTGTCCTGCAGAGGTAAGAATTGGACAGTGGCTCTTTATGATTTCACAGCCCTCTGCGTAGGCTGCCAAAGTAAGCATGTTTTGGATGAGAGTCTGAAAAAGGGGAAAAGAAGAGCTGGCATCAAAAAAAGTTTTGGTGTCCACCTCCAGCCCTAATAGTTTTCTTTTAATCTTTAGCCAGGGCATGGGAAATACAATCCTCCTGCATTAAAAGCAATCAAGTGATCATATGTTGGACTGTATGTGACTTGAGATTTGTCCCCTTTATGGGGTGAATAAGGTTCATGGAATCTGGTTATAAGCTGAAAAGTCACCATGGAAATTTTTATGAACTTTCTCTTTTCTTCACTCCCCAAAAGTAACTTGTTTCTTTCTAGAATTTTTTTTTCTTCTTTTGATGACATGTGAGGAGTAAAGCAAGGAGGGCATATATCTACCTGGAAAAATATCTAAGAATTCTTTCAAGTTATCCTACTGTGTTTTAGTTCCTTAGAGCTCTCTTTCACTGTCATGTGGTCATCGAAGTGATTTCATGTGTCCTGTTCTACGGTTACAGATATAAAAAGGAAAAAAAGGGTTTACTTTCAGCTGGTGCAATAGAGCTTGAAATGGTAAATGAAAGCAGATGACGGACAACCAAAGTCCCAATGCTATACATTGCTTTTGCAGGTTTTCTCCTAGTTTTTTTAAAATCCACCCTCCCACCCCCACATACACGTGGCAGTGTTTGTAGATTTTCAGCCTTGGGAGTGTTAGCAGCTGAGTCTTGTGTAACCTTTCCGCTTTAGGGCATGAGCTCATCAGCTTGTACAGCTAAAACACTGCTGGGCACTTGTCAGTATGAAGTGAGGAGACCATGGGAAAACAAACAAGCAAACAAAAACCAGTGTCCTGTGGAAAGCATTACCTAATAAATAGACAAAAGACAGTGATTAATTTGCTGCTAGGTGACATCTTAAATCAAATACCAAATGACATTAAAATTTTGTCCTTTAAAACTCAGTATTATTCTCTGTAAGAATGTTTTACACACTTCTATGACATGGTGCAAATATGGTGGGTGAAGGACAGCTTGCCCATCTAAACTCAATTTGGCAGTTTCAATTTGATGTTACAATTTTCACTTTCTATTCTGTAACTTTAATAAATTTGCAGTTTTCACAGCCTTCTGTATTCAGGCGCAGRGGTGGCTGCACTTTGATGATAAAAGTAATACTTTGTTTTTACACACTATCTATCAAAAGTAGAAGACGATGCACTTCACAAAGTAGGTCAGTATCATTGCCCTGTTTTACCTAAGGGGAAAGTGAGGCTCCTAGAAGTGAAGAAATTTGCCTATGTTTATTAAAGTATTGCTATCTTTTTTTTAGGAGGATTAGAGGGTGCTAATTTTTATAATGATTTTTCCTTACTGTTGCAGTTGATCTGTCCTGATTTTTGAATAGGCAAAATGTGCTTCTTGATCATTGCGTGCAAATCACTGAATCTTTCTTTCCCTTCATATTCTTGTCTATTTAAAATATTGATGATATTTTGATTTTGATTTTAAAATATTGAGGATAATTCAGAGGGGATTAATAATGTTGAATTTATAAGTAATGGTGAAGTGCTGTAAGATCTTTGGCTAGGAAGTGTTTACTGACAGGCAAAGCGATATTACTATTCTGCTACAGTATTCTGGACTGCTCTTGAAATACTGATACTAAGCCCAGAGAGCCATGACTGCCTACTTACATCAGCCTCATTGGATCAACGAGGTAAAGAGAGCTATTTAAAAAAACCTCACTTTTTTAACACCTCCCATGCTGCTCTGCTCTTGCAGTGGCAGCTCCTACATTTGCAGCATCCTCTTGGTTTGGATATCCCCTACATCAGATGCAGCTTGACAGCAGATCTGTAACGTGCTGAGTTGCTTTCCTGCAGTGGGGGTCCTGGAGCTGGAAAGAGGCAGCTGCACTGCACTGCAGCCAGTGGTAAATACTCCTAAAAAGCATGTTCCTACAGTCATTCATCTATAAGCCACCATCATACAACCTTTCCTAAGGTTCCTACTGCAGATCTATGCTGGTCCTACCAGCAACAGGACTAGCTAGCCCAGATGTCCCTGTTCTTTGCTGGGACCTCACACCCACCTACTTCCCTTTCCTGCAACAGCACGCCAAGGAGCATGATGGATCACACAAGTCCATGCCCAGTCATCTGTTTGTTTTGTGTTTGGATAATCAGCTTTTCACATCATACCTAGCCTAGTGTGCACATCTTCAGACCCTTGCAATGTGTCTGTAACATGACTTGACACAGGAGCCTTATTTTGGCAAGTGTTCAACATTTTCATCAGCATTTCATTATTGAGAGGTCTGAGTGCTTGCAGAGAAGTGGAGAGGGAGGAAAAAAGCAGAGGTGGGTGGGTTGAACTGAGGATGGGAGGTGGTTACTCATCAGAAATGTGAAGGGGATTAAGGTGTGTGACTGTGATGGGATGCAAACTTTTAAAAAGTATTTGGTCCCTGGTTCTCACTGTGAGAGAGCCATAAAGGTACAGGGGAAAGAGCAAAGGGTTGGTGAAATAAATGTTCCTGACAGGTGTGTATGCCTATGTTTCCCTGTGATCAGAAATTCTTGGCCATGTTTCATAGGGTTTTCTCAAGAAAGAAAGACCCTGCATAGCAGAGTGGTAATATATAGGTCCTACATTTAAAAGGCAGGGCCAGCATCAACTTTCCTTAGTTTACAAGTCCCTCCCCAGCTTAGTCCTTCATGGAAGCAGAAAGTGTGGCCACTGAATGCTTTCTCCATCATGTTTTCCATCAGGTTCTTCTCCCCAAATTAAAAGATGGAGATTAAGCTTGTTAACAACTCTTATGTGATGCCAGTGGATCTTGTAAAAGGATCCCATCTTGTCAAGAGCTGTGTAATTTTCTGGGTTACAGGTGAGTGGCGTACAAGGGAGAAGAGTAGGAAATTTGGATAAAGCTGACTTCAGATGTTTATTTTGTCTAGAATATAAGGACCAATTTTCTGAATAGAGCAACCACCGGAGCAGATGGTATTCTGCTCTGCTGCTATCTGTACTGAGGCCAGGAGTCTGTGGAAGTGAGGGGATGGCTTTTACTGAAGGTGTGGGACCTCTCCTAAGGTTTCTACTGCAAATCTGTGGTTTTGGTCCTACCAGCAGCAGGACTAACTGGCCCAGATGTCCCTGTCCTTTGCTGGCTCTCTGCTGGGACCTCACACCCGCCTACTTCCTGTCTTGAAACAGCAGCCCAGGAGGTATGGGAACAGAGGGGGCTGCAGGAGGGAACTAGCTGCTCTGTGGACCCCAGGTAGTAGATAGATTTTGATTCCTACAATAAAGAGGAGAAGAATGAGCCTTCCACTGAGAAGGTGGAGTGCTGAAAAAGGAGAGGAACTCCTGTCCCTAACTGCAGTCCTTTGAATTCTCATTAATCACTCCCTCATCTTCTTCCCAATTTGCCTTTTATTATCCCAGCCCTAGAGATCCCACTGGCTTTTCCCTACTCTCTTCTCCGTACCATCAGAACCTACTTACTGTTGCACCTTTGAGTGCTGCGTATACCATGGAGATATCTCCAATGATTTCTGAATGAGCTTGTTGGTGCATAGTGTGTTATTTTTGTTGATTTTCCTTAGAATTGCCTTATTGCTTGATGGTGTCATGCACACAAAGGGAAAATGCCTTCTTTTGTGAGAACATCCTGTCACAAATGAAGCTCCACATGTAAGAAAATGAGTCACTAGAATCCCAAATCTAGTAAGAGAGTATGTGGAGAACTAATGCTTCTCCTATGGCAGTGTCTTTCATAGAGTGAGGTGAAACTGTCATCTAGTGGTCATAATAGGTGTTCCTGAATTACCATTTTCATTTGGGTATAGCTGTTTCTTATTCCCGGGATATACCTGAATATACTAAGCTAAAAATATATATATATATATATATATATCTGAGAGGCTTTGAGGTGAAGGGAAAAACCCTAGAATCTTTGATCAAGAATAAACAAAACAAGGGCTGTGAACTCCCTTTTTCCTCTCTCTCCCACAATTTACCACAATGACATATCGACATCTGCCTTACTAAACAGCTGTGGGAGGCTGAAGATCAAGATAACTGAAGCTAAAATAGGGCATCGAAAGAACTTCTCTTGTTAGGTATCCTACTACAATCATTTTACAGGTCAGCCTCAATTTCAAATTTCCCCTTAAAAATAGTAGCAACACTTCACCCTAACTCATCCTAGAAGGTCAAGTTTTGCTACAGCATCAGTGCAATGCCAGTGTTTTCAGTTGGACATGCACAAGTTGTAAGGGGGAATAGCCTTCAGCCTGAAGGCGTAGGTCTTCTGTTGTGCATTGACTCCAGCAAGTTGTAGTAAACCTGCAGGGATGTATCAAGAAACAACAGGCACCGTGAGTGGGCACAGCCTCAGGATTCTAGATCTTTGAGTACAGACCTCTTTATATAAAAGCTACTCTGTAGCAAGTATATTGATACTGTCAGAAGAGAGCTGACTATGTGCATCTCCTTACTATGGGCTTAATGTATTAGTGTTTTACAGCTGACTGGTTGGTAAAGCTAATATTAACACCTAGACAATAATGACTGGAGTTCAGAGAATAAATGTGAAAAACAGCAGGACTGGTAGACAGTGTAATAAGAATATGGTCTTACAAAGAGGAAGACTGGCAGAGCAAAGTGCAGTGTTATGAGTTTGATGACTCAAGCTAGAATATTGCTGCATAACATTAGCACCTGCATCTAGTATCTGTGATACTGTGGACAGAAGCAGGTGTGATTCTCAGTTTTTTGTATGGAGAGATTCATGTATACTGATCAGTGAGGAAGCTTTTATGCAAGCCATATCTCCTGGAACAAATTGGCTAATATAAGTCATAATACTTAGCAAACAAACTTCCCCTCTAGCTCAGCTTGCAGATTCTGTGTATTATTTGTATTTTCACAAGGTGTTGGATCCATTTATTCAAGGTGCTTGCAAACTCAGAACCTCAAGATAGCATCTGCCTTGTAAAGCCTACAGTTTTAAGTATATATTGAGGGGCAACGCTGACAGAGGCAGATGATGGGGACCATAAGGGAATTACAAGACAATCTGATCTGTGTAAGTAGCACTAATTCCAGTATGCCCACACCCTAAAAAATGTCATTTTTATTGAACAGGTGTCATTGCAGAAGTTAAGCAAAGACATTGAAGAAACATGATGAGGTACCTTTCTGGATGTTTATGCAGTTTCCTAACCAAAGAGTGTCCCTTCTGAGGTAAATGACAAAAAGCACAAGATGAATTATTTTTAAACTTAACGTGGTCAAAGTTAGCTAGCATCTTTAGTCCCTCAGAGAGAAATGATTTCTCAATAGTGAATGCAAGGGAGAACAGGTTAGGCTATGGAAGCCTTTCTTACATATTCACTAGTGAAATATATTCAGTAGCGAAAATTCTTTGCTCGGTATTTTTTGTGAAGAGGTTTTGGTCTGACTGCATAGCTTCTTTCTGTGCAAATACATTTTTTGAGCTTTCTTTCTAGTTATGACTAAATGCATTGCACACTTTTCTTTCCCTACCAGTTACATATGAATCAGTTTTTACTCTGCTTATAAAGAGTTTAGAATTTTTTTATTTCTTTTAATAAATGCTTTTTGAAAAATATTTCTTTAGCATTCCCTTGCCATTACACTCATTCTCTAGATTTGTATGAGGAAGTCCCTGCTACATCTAGAGGCAGGTAGCTATGCCAATGCTCATGTGAAAGTCATCCAGCTCTAATGTGAAAACTTACATTTCTATTGCCAGTAGGATGAAAATCGAAGACATTGAAGTCATTTTAATTCATAACTGGAAGTAAGCTGGGCAGAGCTACAGAGCAGTCACACACTGAACCAGAAGGTCTATGATGGACAGCAGGATTACAAACTAGACTGTAAGTAGTAAACCACAAATATGAGTAGGTGATACTGGCAGGAGAATGTAGTTGTAAGTCCTGAAACCTGTTGGGATGCAGAGGCAGGGTAATATCTGAAACACCACTTTTAATGGATTCTGTTGTTAGGAAAGCTGTTTGAAGCAGGTAAGTGATGATATAATGACCCTTCTGCTAAAATTTGCAATTTAATGAAATCTTACATGTTGCTGTAATGGGTGATGAAGGGCTTGACTTTATTCCCTTGAAATAATTTCTGCTTAGAGAGCTGCAAGAATTGATGTATGTACAGAAGCTATGTTCAGTCTCAGGATTTGTAGTGCATCCATTTTTTAGTACGGTCCGTGCCATCTTAAAGAATAGGCCCTTAGTCCGAAGGAGGCCTGCTGCACTTCAGTGTGCAGCTGGTCTGTGGATGCACAACAGCACAGAATCTGCTGACTTGCTGTGCATGTGAGCTCAGTGCTCAGGACTCTCTATAATCATAAGATAACCATGATTATTAACTGCCTGATTAGTGCAGGAATGGCAGTTGTAAACTGTCAAGAGACTGGAATGTGTGTGTGAAGATAAAATACAGCARTAAAGGTGGGAGATACAAATTAAGTAAAATTAAATGTTGCAGCAAGAGATAGCATTGATTAATGTGGTTAAAGCCAAAACGTTTCTTTATGGGAGGAGCTGAAAAACTGCTGACTTTCTTCCTGTGAGTCTGCAACATGCTGGGGAGTTTACAGGGCAGGCTTGCCTGACTGCTAAGAGACAGTCAACACAGCACTTTTGCATGGAGGATGACTGCAGCACAATAGCAGCACATTGCAAAGAGAAGTAGCAAGTACCTTGATGGAGAAAGAGGAGTGCAGGAAGGGACTTTCTGCTCTAGACCTTCTGTGCTGCTAGGAACAAAGAGCATATTTGTATATGTGTGAGCACATTTGTATATGTGTGTATACATAAGACTCTTAACATATTATTTATCACAGTCACAAACTAAAATCCTGTTTTCTGCCAACTTACTGCAGAAGATCTGGCTACATCCTTGGCTACGCTAATCAGTTAGGCACAGAAACAGTGGTCTTCCTGCCTACATGAAAGGGTAGGATTAGTTGCTGTGCTGGCTGCTTTGGCCTTCTAGCCACTTTGCTGTTTTGGGCTTCAGGTCAGAAGACTTACATGCCATCATTAACAGCCTACATGACTTTTGACTCAAAGTGCCTGTAGGACGCCCGAATGTGGAACAAAGTAGAGGACGAAGAAAATAATCAACCAGTTAGCAACTTAGCAATGTCCAGGTCTGGAATATACATGATTTAGTCCAGTGTAATAGGCCTGTAAAGCATCATAAAACCCTACAGCTAGACAGCAGGTTAGCAGGTGTTATACTTGTGTAAATATGATATATTACATATAAACTGGCAAGAATCTACCTTCAAGAGCTGCTGTATCATAGGATGAACCCCACTTTATGGAYGCTGAACAACATAAATGACTTTCCAGTCCACAGAAAAAAGTCTAAGAAGTGCTGAAACTGTTTTTGTGTGGGAAGAAAGATCATTGGCCATTATTACACCTATTGTAAGTGGGGAATTTCAGAGGATTATGACTGAGTTGACTGGCTTTCTTCCTTGGTAAGTCGCTGAAAACCGAGGTTCCTTTAAAACTTTCTGTTCGTAGCTGATTGATATTCAGCTTTGATCCCTTCCATTCCAAAATGACATACAGAAATAGAGAAAAGCAATACTTGCATGCAGAGAGCACCTGGACAAAAGTGGCTGTTCCATAGCTGGTGGAGTGAGAATAAATAACCAGTTGTATCCGTTTACATCAGTAATACATTTAGAAACTKCAATCAGTTTAGAAGTCTGATTTCCAAGCACTGGGTCATAGCCCTTGGGAGGCTATCTCAAAAGAAAGCTCTAGCAATGCGTGGCAAAGACATTTCTATGGCCTAAAGGAAAGATCTAGTTCTTCTGATCCTACCATCAGACCAAGTACCCAGTCAATCTTTTAAAATACTGAAATAAGAGGTAGTAAACAGAGGTTTACAAATGGATTTCTTTACTCTTACTTAAAGCCAATTCATACTTCAGTTAGTAAGGCATCAATCCAAAAAGTTTGAGAACTGCTAGACAACTTATTTGACTTATTCCCAAAGGATATTTTGGGAAGGTGAGAAGTCRTCACCTCACATGAGACACATTAAGATATATAAGCTAATTTACATTAAAAAGGTGAACTTGCAAGTATATTTAAAAGAATATCAATAAAACATCTAGACATATGAATGAAAAAAATCTTCAGTTGTGGTAGTTAAAATAAATATGACTAGAATTAGCAAGCATTTTATCCTTTTTGTACATTATTGCACAGTTATAGAAGATATATTTGAACTTGTTTTGTTTTGTGAAATATTTGATGTTTCTTTCTGTTAAAAGTAGCTTACCAGATTTGAGTAACAATTCTTTTACAGTATCTTAATGCCAATACTCTTAAGAAAGAGAGGAATACCATATCTTCGGAGAATCTTATGGAAAAGTAATCATAACAATAATCTGAAATACAGAATGAACACATTTAGTGGAAATACTGAATATAAACCTAACAAGTAAATTAATCATGCTAGTGAAGTGTCTTTCTTAGTGGATGACCTTCTATATTCATCACTCGTTTCCATTTTCAGAACTGGGGGATTAAATGTCTTCCCTACCAATATATTCCACCATTTGAGCTGTTCTGTGACAATCAGTACTCAGGCCACTATGTTAGTAATTTGTGAATTAGAAAAAAGTGGCTGTTGATTGAAGAGTGTTTCATTTTAGTTCAGACATAACACTCCTCCCATCTCCCAAATGTGTGCAACATAGTGTCAAGTGCATCAAAGTAATGCCTAGAAGTGACTGACAAAACTAGGATCTCCAAGGCAAGAACAGCAAAGGAAAGACTGATCACAACAGCTTTTCCGGGAAAAACTATGGCATGCAGTCAGTCACATTTTCCCAAGGAATAACAGGAAACCTGTTTCCTTTCCCAAGGAAGAAGGCAAAACAGGGAAAAAAAGAACTATACAGACTCATCAGTAAGCACAGGTGTTTGAACAGTCCTAGTGAGCTATGTTGCCTCAAAATCTGAAGAAATCCTCTGAGAAGTTTCTTTCTATAACCAGTCTTTTATAAAGTGTCTCTCTCCCTTTCCAGTGTTGTTGAATCATTCATGTTGCTGGCGACAGTCCTTGTGGAAGATTCTGCCCCACTGTCAGATCAGATACTGAGTTGTAAATTACGTTTTCCTTCTGCACATAAGTAGTATAAGGTTCCACTTCCATTGTGTCATCCTAGCAAAACAAAACCAAAAACTGTAAATGCAAGGAGTAGTTTAGTTTGGCAGGACTCTCAAGCCTTTCGTCTGGACTGAAGAATGTAACTGGGAAATAGTGCTCTCATATTTATTCCTCTTGGACTCAAGAAAAAAACCTCTATTGCTTTTTCTACCAGAGAATGTGTATTGCTGTTTCTGTCAAAGCTGAGGTATTGGTTCACCTGCGTCCTTTTCCTTCCCTTCTACGCCACTTATTTTGGCCTGAAAAAAATTAYATTAGGAATTTTCTAATTCTCTAGAAAGAGCAAATAACATGCTAGAGTCTTGACGATGATTGATTCCTCTATCAGTCTACAATTTCTGTCTACAGACACGCTAATGAAAGTTGCGTGATGTGACAGCAAGAACACTGGTCCTTAACCCATTATTTTACATTAATGCAACTGCGTCTATCAGCAACAACTGGGAGGTAGGGCAGCAGAACAGGAAGAATAATAATAACTAGAATTGACTAAGTCTTTTCAGAAATTGAAATTGAAGAACCTTTTTAAGTTGATGACAGAATTTGAGCCTAGTGTCTACTGTAGGTGCACAGGTATTCACAATATAGATGTAACACATCTTGCCTGCGTAGAAATGCTGTTATTTATATTTGGTAGCAGAGAACAGAGACACCRAGCTGATGAGTGAATTGCTCAGCTACATAGGAAGCTTGTAACAGCATAAGGAATTGAAGAATACCTCCCAGCTTGCAGCTCAGCACTCCTTCCATTGTTTTATAAAACGTTTTGTCTTGAGTATGGTTGGTTCTTTGATTGTGGATTGACCATGCAAGATAAAGAGTGGCCTTCAAAACTTGCACATTATCATTCTGGACATCAAGAGGGATTTTTTTTTTTCCCCTGTGTCTGTTAATTTTGTTGTTTAATCCTCTTGTTTACTAATAGCTTTCTTAATATTCCCCAACCCGTGATACTGCCGTATCCTTCCTGAGTATTGTTTGTACAGCAGTTGTGGTTAGTGTATCTGATATGAGCAGGGAGATGTGGTGGGACTCACTCCTTGCTAAGATAAAGGATGGCAGTTGCTGAGCCTTTGCTGTTGGAACATGCCTCTAATGTTTGCTCCATGTCAAAATTATGGTGATAATAGGCTTTGTTTTGTCCTGAGATACAGCTAAGAGCAAACATATAAGACCCAGTAGCACCTGCTGAAAGCAGAGAGTAAAAATCTAATGGTTTCCCTTTACTGACCATGTTTTCAGGGCTGCCAGAAGATCCCTGATTTGGTGATGGTCCAATTTGCATCATTCTCCTTACCTGTAGGGAATGCGCAGGAGCAGTCTCAGGAGGTTTGGTTTTGTGGCACAGTCTGTTAAAAAGAAAACAAGTATTAAAGCAAATTTCTTCCTCAATCCTGGGTTTGGCTGGATCACAGCCTGGTTTCTTTGATCACAAGCTTATAAAACATTTCTTTTTCTTGTCATCAAGAGTAAAGCCAAAAGATCTTCTCATGTCTCTCTCTCCTTTTTGATCTTTTGATCCTGAAATTATGACATCCTGACTTTCTTTAGAGGTCTTTTCTCATGTTTGTGGGAGCTTAAGCACAAAGTGGAAGCAGAAGATTAAAATCAAAGTCCTCTGGAAGGATGTACAATTTGCGGTTAGTGAAATTGTATTGAACCAATTCTTCACCTCTGAGGGAGAAGGTTTGGGAGAAAAACAGTTTTGGAATAGGGGAAGGAGGGAACATAGCTGGGGTTTTCAGTACAGGTGCTAATTCTGCCTTTCTCTGCACAAATGATTTCTGTAGTTTTTCCTTGGAACTGCTTTTTTCTCCACAGCCAGTCCTAAAGGGGCTAGAGGCCAGCTTCACCCAGGGAGCTTTTTCATAAATACAGGTACAATCTGCTGTCCCCTCTGGTTGGCAGGATAGCACTGGTCAGTCCTCTGGCACTTGATAGAACTTATTAGGTAGCAGAACCAACCCCCTGATCTAAACAAGAGACACACTGACAGACTATCACCGTATCTGAAGAACAGCTTTACTCTCCCAGTTTCCTATTAGAATGAAGAGCTCCCCTTTAGTGTAGCAGGCAATGCAATGAGGATCCTCTGCCAGCTTCTGCCCGTTTATATTTTACTCAGGTGCATTATTCAGTGAAGTGAATGCACAGTGTCTGCAGTATAGAAATATTTGATGTAGTTAATTCAGTTATTCGTAGCAGCACAGACTGACAGAATCATATGATTTCAACCACAAATAGTACTTAAAGATTTCTTCTAGCACTAGACAATCTGTCCTTAGCACCCTATCATACATACCTGTCACTGTGGAGCTTAAAATAGTAAATGACAGCTGTGAAGGTGATAATGCTCAGGAAACAAAGAATGATGGAGACATACAGGATAAAGCCGTTGTTCTCTAAACACAAAGAGTTAGTCTTAGTTATATCTTCTTACTGCTCAGTTTCTTTATTATTTCAGTATAAGATTAAAGCTGCTTTAGCACATACACACATTTTCAGCATGCTCATAAAATAAATATAATCCCTTTCAGCAGAAGGGAAAGTCAGTAATGAAACTTGTCTGAGAAACACAAGTGGAGTCTGTGTCAGAGACAAAAGCAGATCCCACAAATCCCACAGTGGACACTCATGATATGTTTTCACTAAGCCATACCTGAGCTCCTCTCAAGGACTCAGCATATCTCACTACTGCAACTCATGTGTAGTTCTCAAAAGCAACAAAAAAAGCAAAAACCAGAAACCAAATGTCATAGATTAACAGACATTCACAGCTCAGAATGAAGTGATTTATTTGTTTCTGCTGGCCACACAAGAGTTGGTTCTCTTTCTCTCTCTTGCTATGATCTGAGCAAGAGACTTTACATTTGCATCTAAAAAAATTTTGCTGATGTTCTGCTTCCAAGTGTGACTGCTTTGTCTCTGTTTCCAACAACATTTCCACTACCAAAAGAATACTACCACACTTATGTATATCCCTCTTAGCGAAGAAACCATTAGGAAATAGTGTCTAGAACACCAACAAGCTGGTGATGTTTCTGGGCAAAGGCAGTTGGGGATGGTACTCTTGTCTATATAGGACTTCATTGGAGGTTTCTATAGCTTTTATAGATTTTCTTTCCTAGAAGGAGCAAGAGTGTGCACAGGAGGCTAACCAGGATTTTGAGCACCAAACGCGCAAAGGGAAGCTTACYTGAGGGACGACAGGCTATGGACTTGCTCTGGTTCCCAGCTGGGTGGGACACAATGCAGGTTATATTAGTCATGTTGGTGCTGTATGCTGTGAACTTGCTGAAAACAGTCACTGTCCCGTTGTCATGGCCTTCTTCCCTGGGGGTGGAGTTGCTCTCCAGGACCCACGAGATCTGAGCAGCCGGCTTCCCTGCCGCTGCCTCGCACACCGGGTTCCCGTGGTCATCACAGTACAGGGTCAGCCTCGGGGGGACTGCAAAGCATCAGGAAGGGGAGATGCATGGAGTTAGTTTGCCGCAGTTGGGATAGGATGTTCTTGTTCTCTACCCAAAATGAACACAGTGAAAAGAGGAGAATAAGGTTGGAGGTGCCATCCCATTACAGCGACATGGGCCAAAGTCACGAGAGACGAAGATCATGCCTCCTTTTTCCTTTTGGACAACTCTCCCCCATTCAGGTGAGTTGCCACAGCCATGTACCATTAGAGGAGGTTTCCCTGGATATTGCGGTAGGGAATTATCCCGAATACAGGGCTGAATTAGACTTTCGTCCTAAGCAGCCATCGTACATGTGGTTTAAAATGTATGTGAATGCCAGCATAAGAGGAAATGGGTCTGTTCTTACTGTCTGGATAAGAACATCCTGCGTTTGATAGAATATCTCAGCACTTGGAAGTGTTATTCTCACATGCTTTAGTTCTCTTAAATTAGTGTATTAATGATTGATTCTACAGGATAACCAGATGCATATGCGGAACCCTCTTTTAGTATATTGGAAATTGCTTCACACCTGTCATTTCTAACTAGACAGTGGAAAAGGGGGCAGCAGAAGGGAGAAGAGTTTCAGGAAATAAGGAGAAGGGAGACACGGAGCTACTATYTATGAAATGCATGACAGTTTATCCCAGCAAGAAAGCTCCTCTTCCTACTGCATGCTTCCCCCGGTTCATGGGGAGAGGAGCTTTTTATGTCCAGGCCCTTTGGAGAACTGTAAAATGAGGAAGGAGTCCCTTACCTTGCACGATCAGGTTGTACGTCTTGTGGAAATTCCCCTCTGTTGCTACTACTTCGCAGGTGTAACTTCCCTCATGGGCTATTCCCACTTGCCATATCTCAAGGGCAGGATCCCGATCTGGTCTGAATTTCCAGTTCATGCTGTCACTGCAGTTTGTTCTGTCTGTCTTGTTCTGATCAGCCCTGTATCCCAAGGTGCAGTGGCCTCCAACCTTGGGGCTTATTTTCCATGTTACCATAGTTATATTTGATTTGGGAGGGCAGGTGAGCACAGAGCTGTTACCTACTGTTGCTGTCACTTTGTCATTCCCTGAAGGAGAGAAAGGAGAAGGACGTGTGAGAAGGTACCCAGGGATGTCACTCATAGCCTTGGAGTTCTGGTCTGTGCTTCACAGAGAAATGTCTGCACTGTTACACGCCAGCGTGAGGCCCTGTCTGTGCTCATCTGCAAATTGTCTGTCATCTCATATTACAGCTGTGGATAATGGAGCCAGTGGCCTATCACAGCCTACCTTCTCAATACTATCAACAAATTTCCCACTGGGGCTCATCTTAGTGGATAAGACAGATACTGGAGGAATACCCTACTCCTGCCCATTGTCTTAAGCAGTTCAGCATCTGAATAGTGTGTTTCTATTGTCAAATCCTCCAGTTGGTTGCCACTTACAGGCTGAAATGATAGAAATCTGACTATTGCATTTGACTACATGATAATGACTTTTCTCTGGGACTGTTGCTACCAATGAAGTAAACAACTTCTACTTCTGCATTCATACAAAATCCAACACTGTGGGCAAAGGCCTTGTCTATACCTCTCAGACATGACCACAACATAAATAACAATGGTGGAGCTTTGTGTAGGAGGAAAGGGTTTTGCCTTATGTCTCAGGGGTGTCTTTTCATTTTCTGAATCTTTGTGAACATACACATTCACACTATGAGTGTACACAATGTGTACATATGCATTCACACTGTGACTGTACTTTTTTTGCTGCAGCAGTCCCCATAGGACATGAATGTAAGTCCTGCCCATCTTTGGCAGCAGGCACGCAGCTACGAAGGTGTAAAATACACCCATATCCCTGTGCCTCTTGTGAGCGAGGCTAAGATTGCTGAGAAACTTTTTTCAGTTGAGGTATCAACAGTGTTGACTCTCTAATAGTGAGTATGTCTTGTTCTTTAATTCTGTTTTGCATTTGCTTGGAAACATGTTCTATTTTTTTTCTTTCTATGACACTGACTCTTCTTTTGGGTTTTAAAAGATGACTCTTGCTTGGAGTCAGGCACGATACCTCCTCTCTTTATCTTTTCATGATCCATGAACTATGTACTTGAAGCTAGATGTCTGTATGGAAAAGCTTGGACCTAGTCCTCTTGTCCTTTTTGGAAGTTATCACATTGGCCATTGAAGGGAGGAGAGCCAGACCACTATTACGGCTCCTCTGTGTGCTGTGTTTGTTCAAGACAAGTTACACCCTCAGGATTGCCTTTAATTTTTTTTTTTTTCTTATGGGTCCCTGAATTTCTTCTTAGCCAAGAAACTAATTTGCCCGGGTTTTCTTTTTCCACAGGCTTTCAGGACTGATTGTTTTTTGCACATATTGAACATGAGTCATGCTTGCTCTCTTTATATTGACCAGATTTGGGACCCCTCATCTGTGGGGTGTCAGCTGACACGTCCAAGGGGTCAGGTTTCTAACCCCAAGATTCATTTCACTATTTCCTTAACCGTTGAAGCCTCTCAACACGATGCCACCTTTGGGACAGTCAGTTCTATTGCTTTGTTTCAACTAGTCATATTGGGACCTTTTCCTTAATAAAGCATTCTGTGATGGGTTTTGTTTGCAGTAAAGGTACATGTGGGCAAGCACTCAGAGATGAAAGAAAGGTTACCTGTAACTGTTCTTCAAGATGAGTTGCTTATATGTGCGTTAGTGTTGCTTACACTTACATAGGCAGCCCGCCCTCCTTTGTGAGGCACTTTCGAGACTGAGAGAAAACAAGAGTCTGAGGCACAGGTTGTAAACCAGCGTGAAGAGTAGGTGAGGGAATGGGACATTTGTGCCCTTTGGGTCCTGCTGAAGTTAAAAGCAAACAACCCCCAAAATCCACAATGTATGTATGTGTATAAATAACCACCTGAAGAAGACCTGTTACAGATAAATAACCTTTCTTTTTCAAAATTTCCGAGGTGCAACAACTAATGAGTTAATAGGAATAATACCCATAGCTGTAATCCAAGCCAGCCTCCATTTACCATCTCACTCATTTCCTCTTTTAATAGGTGACCATTAAACCTTGGGACTGTAAACCACTGATCTCTGAGTGCTCTGTGTCTCTGGTGGAACCCTGAGTTGCTCTTTCCTTGGGCTCAGTAATGGTTTTAGTGGCATTCTGAGAGCTGTGTGTGAGGAGAAAATCAGAATACTACTTTCAAACCATGCATTAATCTGGAAGGACAATAAAAGTTAACCAACCTGATTTGTACTGACAAATGAGTTTTTCACAAATTATTCCAAATATGTTAAACCCCTGCCCAAACCTTTCAAGCAGATATACTAAAGAGGCAATTGAAAGTTCAGCTGGAATGTGCAAAAATTAGAAGACCTAAGTTTTGCGTGATTAATCAAACCTTTGTCAAAGTCTTCCTCAGAGGTGCCAGACCTGACTTTGTTGTGTTTCTCTATCCCCTACCCAGAGCTGGAATTCTATTACCTCTGCTGGCTGTCACAGTGTGAAGCCCAGTTCCTGAACATTCACAACACTATAAGAAATGGTCTTAATGAGCATCAACTTCAAATTATTAGTCAAATCATTACTATTAGCCTCTTTGAGAAAACTACAGTTGGTTTTACCTTAATAATATTGTCTGAAATCTCATTATCTTCTGGAATCTAGGTGAATGAACCATTCCAGCTCAATCACTTTTCCTTCTGTTTAACTGTGTTCTTGGGAAATGATTTCTAACTTGCAAAATGAACACAGTTCACTGCATTTTAACTACTTAAAGATTCCTTTAAAGGTTTTTGCCTTTTCATTTTGAGGATTAAGTATCCTTTGGGTGAAGACATTTCCAAACCTAGACCTAGCTCCTGCAGATTGATAGGAGGTGTAGCTGCAATATTGCCCCACACTACMCTACACCATCCAGTGCTGTAATGTATTAGTTAGTCCAGCTGTATAACATGGAAATCAGAGTGTAATTCTGAGAAGGTTTTTTTGCTGGTAGAAGAGGAAAATTAGGTGGGGATAGTATTTCACTGAAGCCATCCACTTCCCATGTTTATTAAATAAAGGAAATAATATTTAGCTTCCTGCTGCTCAATACTGCCAGGATTCATCAATTAATGTTTCCAAGCACGGCTGAAGAAGAAAAGTGCTATCTATTCACACCATTTTCTGACACACAAATTACCCACCAGCCCCACAAATGCTTGTTTCCTTAATGCAATTGTCAGTAGTGTTCTGTGATACATTATTACACTGGAAGTGTTTTTAAATGACAAGTTTTTTCTGCTTAATGGCATTTCAAGAAAATGTGAGGTGTGTGTTTTAAACTCAGATGATTTTACCAGGAGAGGAACTGAAAGAAGCCTTTTGTCTCATGATGGTTTCTGGATGAAAGTTCTATGAATGCCTCTGAAAATTGGAGAACAAAGTGTTTCCTCTCCCAGTTTAACACTGCCAAGAGCCTCAGAGCTCTGAGTCATGTCATCAGTATGGCTGACCTCATCTGAAAATGACTAAGCAAACCTAAGCATTCAAACAGCCTGCATGTTGGGGCTGGGGTTTCTTTGGATAATGTTTGCAAATGTTGCCCAGGAATGACAATGTTATGCATATTTAACTGTGTACACTTTCATTTACATATTAAAGCAGTATCATTTTACTTGTCTTTCAACTCTGCATCTCCTAAGCAGCCTATTGCAATGTACAAGTTCCCCAACATAACGGCTTGTGCGCTTCAAGACTGTAAAGAAAGAGGGAGTGAAAGTGGTGCTTTCTGCTATGCCTTTCTGTCATATTCTCCCCTGAATGAATCAGGTACCATTCACTTCAAATGATAAGCCACATCAGTCAGCTTAAAATCTGCTGAATCATGTTTAAGTACAATTTTAGGTTTACGATAAATTTGTAGAAGGATTCTGAATTCCCCTGTATCTTGTTAGTAATTTAGAAGGCTTTTAGCAAGGCAGGATTTTTTTCCCAGGTGGTAGATTAATTAGTAAAAGCTCTTCTTGTTTATCCTATCCTTACATACACCTTCCTACCATTGTAAAGAGGCCTTATAAACATAATAAAATAAAACTGCTTTCACTTTACTGCCCTCTTTGGTACCTACCCCATAGCTAGATTGCGGGTAAGTGGCATTAGTGTAACTATCAGTTGTTTACTTCTTCCTTGCTTTGCTTCTTTTCTCATGCATGCTGCTAGAAACATGGTCTTTAGACTTCTTTTACAGAAGAATAATGCATATGCAAAAAATCCTGAAAGGTTTGGTTAATTTGTATTTCTGAAATGACTTTGAAGACGTCCTCTTAAGGTGGAACAGGGTATATGTTTTTATCTCTGTAGAACAGACATATAGTATTAGGAGGAGGTTTTATCCTATATTATGACCTTGTTAGCCTGTTAGCATTCTCGCAAGAACTGTCTAAAACTCTGACTGTCTGTCTTTGTGTTGAAGGCAGAGAAAGAAAAAAAATGGCAAGGGACCAAGACGTAACTGCAGACCCTGCACCTATTTTGATCCTCTTCTGGTTCAATGTGGCATGGAAGCATGTTGTGATGGCAGAGTGCTGTGGATACCTACTAGACTGAGTCCCAGAACCAGTGTAGCCAGGCTGATAGTTCTGCTGGGCATCTGCTCATTAGCCCTGCTTGTCAGCCATGTGGATGGTTATAGTGCTTCCATTTCTATAGATGCTCACTCACATTATCATGTGGTGCAGAAATCTTCCAGCATGCTTGCTATTCTCCCCAGAAAGCATATGCAAAAAGAGAGCTCTGCTACATTTTACCACAGAGCGTGGTACCAAGTTCAGATAATTTAAGGTTTTGAACTGTGTGAGCTAAAATCTTGTCACTCACAAGCAAAACAGGACTGGGCCTGGGTAATACTTGATGAGAAGCTTCCAAATCATAAAGAATAGTGTCAGCCATTTTCATAACAGTTTCTGATGAAAAGAGGATTTACCTTTCTTTGCCTTATTTCAATCTAAAATATAGTCTAATGAGATGTCAAGACTTGCTGTTTTTTACCACAGAGTTAGCTTTATTTAAAAACAGTCCAAAATGTATATTCTCAGGAATTAATCTGTAAATAGCTATGGGATCAACCAGCACAAAGGCAGTTCTGTAAATAGAAATTATCCTCATCCCTATCCTGTCCTTTCTGGTCAGCYATAGCATTTCCTTCGATTTGGAGATGTTGATAGGACCTTATGTTGGGCTGAAGTTGGACACCCCCTACTTTCTCTTTCTAGTGAGCATACCAAAAGCCATCTAGTCTCTAAAAGTATGTTTTATTAGAACATAAACCAATATGCTAGAAAGTGATAGCTCTTTAGGGAACTCAGAATTGCTAGCTATACTCATGAAAAAAAAGGCCTGAAAATAAATCTTCCCTGCTCTCTGTTCCTTTACAGAACACGTTCTTTCCCCCAGTCCTCTCTTCTACTCCACCAGCTTTCGGTGATGTGTCATGCTGCAGAGATTCCACATGATCTCTTCTGAGCTCCTTTTTTCATCACTTCTATGACTTCTTGTGGGTCTGCTCCAACCAAGCCCTTTGCCAGGGTCTCCTCATCTGCTTTCTTTGCCCTTCTTATGCTGCCTGCCCCAGCCTGCACTCTTGGGTATGTACTCAGCACTCTGAGGGAAGATGCAATCTCCCCTTCCCTCCAGGAATTTCACTAAACCTACAGACGGTGTGTCTGCTCTGCAGGAGAACTAGACAAACAAAAGTATTCCACGCTGTTAAAGAGGGAAGGTTCAGTGCTGCAAGTGTTTTAATTCAGACCTGTCGGTCCACCACTGTTTTCTGGAATGGTGCTTTCGTACTGTAAAATGGCTAAAAGTCAGTTGCTAGAGTTTCCTCTGTGATAGCCGATTGGTTTACGACCAATGTATCAGGGCATATATGCCATACACGTCAGCATTTATCTATTCAAATGAAGGCTCAGAAACAAGCCAGTATGTTGCACTGCTACTTCTCTCAAGGTGAAATCCCATGTTATAGCTGAGCTGAACTGACAGCTTGCTGTAGCTGAAAAAGGGGATAACCAGTGTAGCAAAGGCCTCACTCTCTGTGGGTCTGCAGAGAACAAGAAATTTGAAGAGGTATGAGCTATCGATGTCATCTCAGTGCAGTGGTAACTGTAGGATGATAATTAAATGTCAGTACTGTTAACTATTTCATTACACACAAGAGGGATGAAATGAAGGATGGTATATCTACACGTTTATTGTAAATAACTTTTCATTTTCAGTCTTATTCTTCACAAATGAGTGGACTCTGGAAAATGGCAATCATTTTTTCTGTTAGCCAGAAGGAGCAGAGCTCAGGAGCCCAGGAGTATGTGCTGTCTGTCACACTGATGTAGAAAATAGGCAAGGCAGGTTCCAGGAGTTCTGTACAGCTCCGGGCTGAACCGTCCTATTTTGGTTGTGGATGCAAATCCCTCATGAGCAGGTTTCACCTTGGAGACTCATCTTACAGGTGGGTAGGATAGGAGGCCTTCAGACTGAGGTCCTCCAATTTGACTCCAGCCTCTGAAGTTCATCTAATTTTAATACCAATAATATTATGCCATCCCTCATTGTCTCTCCTTGGCTGTTGAAGAAGATTTTAAGCCATGTCTGAGGAGGTTCTCAAGCTCTATTCCAGTGCATTGAGTGCACATTCCAATGCACTGACAGATTCTGCTTTTATGTTTGAAACTGGACATATTTTCACTCAGGAAAAAAGCAAACTCAGTTGAGGAGTTTGCATTTGTGTTTCAAAAATGTGCTGGTTACTGTTGTCATGCTAAGATTACTGTAATTGAAAAAGATTGGGGGAAAGACTTCGCTCTGTTTTTTTAACGTGGTTTGTGTAGTGTGTTTGACAGCTCTCGTGGATAACTAGTTGCACCAGTTCCTTTGCAGTGTCACTTATTTAGTCATTTCTCCTGTTTCTCAGAGTCTTTCTCACAGTAAAAGGAGAAAGAAAGATTTTAAAAACAGGAAAATTTGATTGTGAAGCCACTAAAATTTTCAGGGGAACCACTGCAAAATCAGACAGCTACTCAGCTTGAGAGTGCTTTTGATTACTTTCAAATAGGAAAGATTTCCAGCCGCTGTTATTCTTTATAGGAGGTTTTAACCCACAGTAGAACTTTTTCTTGCCCCCAAAATGACTCAAGTTCCATGACAGCCTCTTCAGAAATTTAGCTGTTAAAGAGTTTTTCGCACTGTAAAGAGACTGCTTTACTTGCTCAGACATAATCCTACTGTGTCTTTATTTCTTACAGTAACAATCTACCACAGCATTTTGGTGCATCTCCCACACACACACTGTAGATTGTGATGTATTAAACTTAGAGGTACAATGAACTGAAACAATGATCATACCACAAGCAAATGACTAACTGTATCTTGGAATGAATATATTATATGAGTCATAGCAAGTCATAATCAAAAAGGCAGTACCGGACGCTTGGAAGAGGCCAGATACAACAGGCTGAGCTCTGCATCTGTTTTCCCCTTCTACTGCCACAGAGTGGCTGTGACACTTAGCAAGGCTTGTCTGGAATGAAGTGAAAGATAAACAAATAGAAGTGTTTTGTATTAGGGTAAGGATTGCTAAAGTACTGACAGAGTTTTATATATGGTAGCTTTGTGACTCTGAAAATGTAGCCACAGCAGCACAGGACAGAATGTAGGCTGAAAACCAGCCCTGTGTGTCAGGTGAGTAGTAAGTAGTTAAACTACTCTAATTTTCATGATAGAACTACATGAACTAGCTGGCCTGAGCTCATATGACTGTTTCTTGAAGTTCGATCACAGCTTTTTCAGCCTGGACATATCTTTAAAAGGACACAATAAAAGATGTATACCTTTATTGTTAGTTTCCCACTCACACTCTTTTATCCATACTCATCATTATTCCTTGAAAATATCTCCTATTCCCATTTCATTCTATTTAGGCTTTCCTATCTTCAGAAATTCCTTTCTTCCTCATACTCAAATTCTTCTTTTGTTCTCTTTTGAACATGTTTCTTTTCTGCCACCATTACTGTGTCACTTGCAGTATTGTGCTGGTTTTGGCTGGGATAGAGTTAATTTTCTTTATAGTAGCTGGTATGGGGCTATGTTTTGGATTTGTGCTGAAAACAATGTTGATAATACAGGGATGTTTTCGTTAYTGCTGAGCAGTGCTTACACAGAGTCAAGGTCTTTTCTGCTTCTCACACCACCCCACCAGCGAGTAGGCTGGGGGTGCACAAGAAGTTGGGAGGGGACACAGCCAGGACAGCTGACCCCAACTGACCAAAGGGATATTCCATACCATRTGATGTCATGCTCAGCATATAAAGCTGGGGGAAGAAGAAGGAAGGGGGGGATGTTTGGAGTGATGGCGTTTGTTGTCCCAAGTAACCGTTACGCGTGATGGAGCCCTGCTTTCCTGGAGATGGCTGAACACCTGCCTGCCGATGGGAAGGAGTGAATGAATTCCTTGTTTTGCTGTCCTTATGCATGCAGCTTTTACTTTACCTATTAAACTGTCTTTATCTCAACCCACGAGTTTTYTCACTTTTACTCTTCCGATTCTCTCCCCCATCCCACCAGGGGGGAGTGAGCGAGCGGGTGTGTGGGGCTTAGTTGCCAGCTGGGGTTAAACCACGACAAGTATAAATCTCTTTCCTGCTGTCTCATAGAAGCTGAAATAGCAACCTTAAAACACAGCCAGAAAAATACACTTTTTCCTTGTAAACTCTGGTTTTCCAGTATGAAGTGCCTGCAGCATGGCTGGATTTTTTTTAGATTGCAAACTTTAATATGACTTCATATGTTGCAGAGAGGTGAGCACACTGACAGAACTTAATAATGAACCCAAGGTTTCAGTCTTCCCATTCAAGGTGGAATATACCTTTGCAGTTGCCAGTTCCTCATTTTTAATTTTTCTATGATCTTTTCGTTCTCTTTAGCTTTCTCCAGTATCCTTTCAAGCAGTCATTCAAGACAGCTGGTTTTGAAGGCAAAGGAAACATGTTAAAGCTCACCTAGTTAGAGATGCAGTTTGATACAGTGTCCTCTTGAAAATCATAAATTAAGCTGAAAAATAGAGGGACAACTGGAGGGAAACATGATTGATAAAGAACTGGATTAAGGAGAGAAAGCAAAAGGCAGTGTTAAAAGGAGGTGTCAGGTTGAAGGTAGCTTGCTAATAATGTTTCTCAGCAAATGATTTTTACGGTAATTCTATTTAACGRTTTTACTAATGGCATTGGCATTTGTATCAGGAGTGTGTGAGGAAATTTGTTGAAAGCAGGAAGAATATAGCATTATTAATATAAAGAACGGAAATGTCACACAAAAAGAAACAGGTGACCTTGATGAGCAGAATGGTAGATGTGTGCTGAAATTCAGCAACTMAAAATGTAATAACAATAAAAATAGGTAGTACAATAAATTTAAGATGGAAATTAGAATAGAGAATCTTGTCTCAATCAGGATTAAAACCAGCCTTTCAATAAGGTGGATGCTTTTTTTGGTGCTCAGATTGTTTATGAAAAGTGTTTCATGATACAATGCCTGCAAAAAAAGGCGATTTGATGCAGTGATGTAGGGGTCCTTTCTGAGGTTTTGTTTCTACCCTCATGTAAATGGGCTATGTCTTAATATAAACATGACTTTGTAGAAAAAAGGATAGGTACACTTCTTTAATGAAGGAATTAGTTGGTGTTTAAATGATGTGTTAGAGTAATCCACCTTGCAGAACAAACACCGTTGGCCAAATCCTCAACTGATAATAAACCATCACTGAACTTGACAAGCTGTTGCATATTATATCAGTGTGGCTGTAAGCTTTAAACTTGGTATAGCAACTTCTGTGTGCAAAGTAAGTAGATCTTTGTCCTTGCAGAATGTGAGCTGGAATGGATGAAGGGAAAAGCGATTTACACTGGATGTCAAAGTGCCTTGGGTAGTATTTCTTTCAGAGTAGCACTGTGACACCATGTGTAACAAAGTGCAAAGGCCCCTCACTTGTCAGTACAGAAGCAGATACAGAATGTTTTATATTCTATTCTGCATGCTGAACTTGGCCTTTTACTCTTCCTCATGAGAAGAAGAATAAAATAAGTTGTACTCTTTATTTATGCTTAAGTGGCATTTTCGTGCTATTCTAAACAAAAATAGATCATTGACTGCAAACGGTAGGTTGTATGCCCTCTTTTTCATACTTTGCAGAGAGTGGATAAGGGASTGCTGTGAAAACACGCTTATGACCTCACTTTTATATGGTTAAAATCTCAGTCATACCTGTTTAGTGCTTAGCTTTAGCATAGTACTTTTCTTCCTAGCATTTTCTTACTCAATACAAAGATAAGGCAGTACAAGAAGATTCCCTACACTTTTTTCTTATGAATGATTGTACCTCTAAATACAACATGTATCAACTGTGAGTTTTAAGTAGCATGTAATTCTACAAGTGCATTCCCAATTAACAAAAATCTACTTTGTAGTCATGGAGTATGTGGTCAACTTGCAAGACTGAACTTCCTTGTTTCCATGGTTTTGAAACGAGACATGTTCAGACATTGCGTTTGGACCACAGCAAAGTAAAATGTTAATGTCACAAGGATATGCTTTGAAGATTGTACTAGGGCAGTTTAGACGTCTTCTGAGAAAATTTTTGCTTAATTTAATAGTACATAATTCTGTTTTAAGCATTTGGGTAGGAAAAACAGGCTGTTTGGATTCAGGTGGTTTTTAGGGTAAAAGAAGTCTGAATGATTCCAGCACATAGACCCAAAGGAGCAGCAAAGAAACAGTGAAATGGAGACAAATGAAAGTTTACCAGAATAGTTTTTTAGTCTATGATTTTTTGTATCTGGTGCAAGATTCCACGGTAAACTAGAATAGGAGGCAACAGAGACAGGAGCACTTAACCACACTAGGACAGAGAAAGCAAGAAGGCAATAAAACATTAGTACACTAGTGAAAGAGAATTTACAAGTTATATTAAGGAAAGAAACTAAATGAAAGCAGTAGCATTGAAGAAAGTTATGTATGCAGGTAAACTTGAACTCTAGCCAGGTTGCTCTGTAAATCTACTTCACTTTTATTCACCTCATACACTCTAATTCTAGCACTGGTGCAATGCCACTGAGTTCAATTTTTTACTATTGATAAAACTGAACTGACCATAAAGAATGACATCACATTACTGACAATGAATTTCTTGCAGCTTCCTCTGAAGTGCTTAGTTATATCTATTGTCACAGGATACAACTGCAGTTGCAGGACTTACACAGTCCAACATTGCAAATGCTAATCAAATAAAAAGAGATTTGTTGCATGAACCTCTCATGGAAGATCTTGCCCTCCCTTATCCCCTTTCCTTTGGAGTATGTACACAATGACCTGAGGTGTCCTGTCTGTTTAGTTAAACTAGAGAAGTCTTCAAAGTGTTACCAAAAAGATTTTAATTTTGAGTCTTTTCCACTGCTGCTACTATGAGGATTGTCGCAGAAGAATTGTTAGTACAGATCATGCACCAGCAGCTTCAGTAGCATATTATCCAACTCTACTTGGGGGCAGATCTAGATGCGACAATCATGAAGTGACCTCAGCCTTGCTTCTGAGCTGCCCCTTCTGCTGTTGTAAAAACAGTTTTTGCATGACCTTATTTCAGAGTAGCTTGCTCTAGTCTTCAGAAGCGGGGACATAGTTCCTTCTGAGCTTCATACAACACTAAAATTCTCTGGATAGAATACACACAGTGGATCAGCTTGACACATTTAGCCTCTGATCTCTGAAGAAAAAACCTTGTCACTACATCTTGCTCAGAACACCCACCCTAATATTGAAGGAAACAAGTTTAAGAGCAGTGTTAGCTAAAAACTTCCCATCAAATGTGGGCTGCTTTTTATTTGGGGGGAGGGAGGGGAAGGTTCAAGCATGAAATTAGGTTTTAACTGGACATCTTCTTCTGTGTTCTTTGAAGGGGAATGATGGATGAAAAAAAWAACTTTTTCGCATTGGATTTTTTTAGATATTTCCAGCAAAGTCCATTTTAAAAAAGAATTTCTGCCAGTAGGATTCCCCTTTGTCTCCCCCATTTTCTTCAACATTTTGTGATGTGTCCATACTCCTTTACTTTTTGAGCAGCTGTATTAAAAAATGTAGACTGTCTCTGATGCTACCATAATCTGTATGACGCTGAGCAGGTTCCTTAGTATTCTTCTGAGATAGTTCTTTACCTACAGAATAGGGACAGGTTTTTTACCTCCAGTGTGCCTGTTGTGAGGTTACCGATGCAAAGTTTAATAACATTTGTGAAGTATTTCAATTTTTTCCAATGGGTAGCACTGAGGTAACCATTTTGGATCCCTCATTTGATCAGCCAAACACATTATAATCATGTGTTCCCTCACTGCCAACAATGACTGCATCCGTTTTGCTTTAAAATATCACCAAGGAGCCATTTTTATTTTCTGGCCAAGTGGAATGGAATAACTCATGTCCATGCAGTTTAGTTCTACCTGTCCATAATAGGAATGGACACACGGATATTACATATTATTCAGAGATGTCCCTATTTTAATTTGGGTCTCACAGACCTATCTGCCCTCTCCCTCTGTACATAGACAGTTTAGGTTTCTAGAACTGCTGCTCAAATCCTTAGTTCCATTGCCAAGTCCCCAGACTGCTGCGTGGTGTCTGGAAGAGCACAAGCTCTAGAAATGCAAATGAACAGTATGTGGAAGACATTAACTGCTGTAGCTAAACTATATTAAAACTAAGTCAACTACACTAAAAGGGGTTAGAAAGGCTTAGGAGTGCCACTGTCTTYGGCACAAAAGCCTTTCCCACTCTTGATACTGACCATGCCCATTAGCCTCAGAAAGAAATTCCAGAAACTGCTCCCTACTGTCAGCGCATCAGTGATCTTCCACCACTCCTCAGAAAGACGCAAGAGATGCCTGACCTATTTCAGAGTATCTGCAGCCTCTCTTCAGCAGAAACCACATGGCCAAAAGCTTCAAGTTCACAAACACTTTCCCGGACATGTTTTTAATATGTCAAATGGATCAGTTTCTCAGATGATGTGGATTTAGAGGTCTGAGTAAAAAGGCTATCTGTGACAAATGGTACATTCCCAGCAAAGGGTCTCTAAATAATCGCCTACATGGAAGTCACAGGGATAATGCCTGGCAGCCTTGTGACCACGAAGAAAAGAAGAGCAGGAGTGGATATTGGGGAAGCATGTTTTAGTTGTGCTCCATAATTTTTAGCAATTAAAGAAAGTCACAGCATGATGAATAGCTTTTATGGAAAGAAAATATCTGTGCACATTTCCCTTTCTTCCATCCCAGTGGCTGAGTAGTCCCAGTTAGACTCACCTACTGTTCTCATGACCTTGGTGATGGTGAGCAGCACAAAAACACACACAGTCTTCCCAGCAATCTTCATGTTGGCTTCTGCTTTCACGGCTCAGGCAGCTCTGTCACTCCATCCATCCCGCCGCCAACCTAGCTGTGGTCATGGGGAGTATTTCTTGCCTGCCGATGCATCCTCAGCAGCCAATGTCAGTGTTTTCTCTCCTCCTTTCCCACTCCTCTCCTCTAGCTGTRTGTGCTCCTGATCGACTGGCTCCTCAAAGCTGGAGAGGTTCCTCCTTCTGACTTTTCAGAGCACTAGGCTTCCTGTGCTGAGAGCCTAGGCGAACACTGAGGAAACAGATTGAACAACTCTGCCTTCCGTTCATTGGCTCTCCTCAGGAGGCTGATGAGTGAAGATAAACCCTGCAGCAGAGCTCAGAGGGAGTAAAAGCGGAGGAGATTATTCAAGGCTGAGTTTAATACCAAAAAGGAAATCTTAGTCTTGGGAAGCTAGAGAGAAACTTACTCTTCATATTTGTCTCTACTCCTCCTCCTCCTCCTCCTACTGCTACTTCTTTGTCACTTCTYTGTCACTGCCTCCAAGAAAATTCCTCCTCATGTCTCCCTCAAAAAAATAAGCAGTCTCAAGTCGTCTCTGTAAGTGACATTTTTAATGATTTCTYCCTTCAGTAGCTACTTTGCTACTGGCAGCGTAGTTCTCATCTTGAACAACAAGGCTTTCCAGACCCTGGGGGGAGAAACTGAGTTTTCAGGGGAAAAAAAAGCCTATTTTACATACTTTTCAACAAAAATAATACAGAAATTGAAGCTGACCCACATCTTTCACTGAAAAACTGTTCGTTTTTTTCAGAATACTGTTGTGTGGGTTTTTTAAAAAGAATACTGTACTTGTTTCCCCACTTCCTCACTGATCTAGTAATTTCAGATTCAGGATTTCTTTTCCTTTCTTAAGCCACTGCAGGTCCCCAGCACAGTTCTGTGGGCCAGCAGTAGAGAAAAGGCCTCAGCTGTTGGAAGCTACAAGTCAGAATAATTACCACTGAGGACAGAGACATAAGAGGTAAAGACAGAAAACAGATCAAAGTTGGCAGGAAATTGAACTGCTCAGGAGCTAGCACTGCACACCACGTTTGAACGTGGCAAGCTGTACTGATGACTGTAGTCTGATGTTCTGGTAATTTTGTTTGATCAGACTGGTGTTCAAAAATGGTCTGCATTGATGTTCACTGGAACAGAGAAGTGTGAATTAAGGTCCTATGTAAATAAGTAAAAAAAAGACTGATAATGATCATATAAAGAAAATCAGGTAAGACAGAAATTCAGCTGGATCATCTTGGTCCCAGGATCATCTTATTGACTACAGTTTTGTGTGGGAGGGCATTCTGTACATTTTTCCCCACTTGATTTTTTAAATTCAATTTAACATTTTGACACTCCTCCGCACTGTTCTGAGATTTTTGATATGCTGTTCACAGTAACACTCTGGTTTATTTTCTGAGTTTTTACCATTGATCTAGGAATTACTAATGCTTGTGAATAGATATCATAGCTATATTTTAGACAAGGGCATGGAGAGGAAGAAGAGGTGTTTATGTAAGTAGAGATTAAGATGCAAGGCTGGAGGCAACATGTAAGCAGTATGAGGCCTCAAATGTAAAAGCAATAGTGCTCAAATTTGATGCAAAGACAAGAGGAAACTAAGGTGGTGTAAATGTGCAGACATGTGGCGTATTGGATAGATGATTGCTGCATGAACGTGAAAAAATAAAAAGATGCAATGGGATAGAGGAGATTTTGGAAGAGAGCAAACTATCTTCTAAATTAGAAAAGTCCTAGTTTAAGTTGTCATAATGAAAGGTCTCTGCCATTCCTATAGGAATTCATTTGTAACCAGAAGTTAGACAGCTGGATTCTTTTGGTAGGCACATATTATTTAAGATGTCATTAAGATGCTTTGGGAGCAACTTTCTGGTTGAAGCCTGGGTTTCTAGGAACAAGTGAGGGGCTCATATGAGAAGGTGTGGTGGGTTGACCTTGGCTGGCCGCCAGATGCCCACCAASCCGCTCTATCACTCCTCCTCCTCAACTGGACAGGGGGAGAAAAATACGACAAAAGGCTCGTGGGTCGAGATAAGGACAGGGACATCACTGAACAATTACCATCACGGGCAAAACAAGATGGTCTTTCAGGCAGTGGCATGGTTTACAGCGTATGTTTCTAGCCAACCAGTAGTTGCTTCCACCACGGTGAGTATGTAGCGCTTGCCTTGGTGTGTTCGTGGCAATGGCCCAATACCGTCAATTTGCCACGCCTCGCCATATCAAAAACCCAGGCACTGCCCTCTATTCCAGGGAGACTTTACTCATGTGGCTCGCTTGATTGCGGTACATGTTTCACATTCATGAGTGACCTGTGTGACGGCCTCCATGGTCAGGTCCACCCCTCGATCACGAGCCCATCTGTATGTTGCATCTCTCCCTAGGTGTCCCAATGTTTCATAGGCCCATCAAACTTTAAATAGCTCCCAGTCCAGGTCCACCTGAGCTATTTCAGTTCTGACAGCCATGTCTACCTCTTCATTGTTTCGATGTTCTTCAGTGGCRCGGCTTTTGGGCATGTGAGCATCTACATGACGTACTTTTAGAGCGATGTTTTCTACCTGGGCAGCGATGTCTTGCCACAGTGCAGCAGCCCAGATGGTTTTACATCTGCAATTGGTCTTCCACTGCTGTAGCCACCCCCGTAGGGCATTAGCCAGACCATCCATGAATCAGAACAGAGATAGAGTACTGGCCACTTTTCTCGTTCAGCAATCTCTAGGGCTAGTTGGATGGCTTTCACTTCTGCAAACCAACTTGACTCACCTTCTCCTTCAGTGGCTTCAACGACTTGCCATGTGGGACTCCACACAGCAGCTTTCCACTTCCAGTGGTTTCCTATGATAGGATTCATCAGTAAACAGAGCATAATGCCTTCCATCTTCTGATAACTCATTAGATGGTTGTGCCTCTTGGGCACCAGCCACCTCCTCAGGCAATGCTCCAAAATCTCTGCCTTCTGGCCATGATCTCTTCCAGGATTCCTGGGCAGTTGGGTTTCCCCAGTTGAGCCCGCTGCGTGATCAACACTACCCACTTACTCCATGTAGCACTGGTTGCRTGATGTGTAGAGGGGATGTTTCCTTTGAACATCCAGTGTAGCATGGGTAATTGCAGTGCCAAGAGGAGATATGCTTCTGTACCAACAACTTCTGAAGCAGCTTGAACCCCCTCATATGCTGCTAGTATCTCTTTTTCAGTCAAAGTGCAGTGGGCTTCTGATCCTCGATACCCCTGGTTCCAAAACGCTAGTGGTCAACCTCGGGTTTCTCCTGGTGTTTTCTGGCAGAGGCTCCASGTGAGACCATGCTCCCCGGCTGCAGTGTAGAGTACATTTTGTGCAGCTGGTCCTGTCCGGACAGTCCCAAGAGCTACCACACGAGCTATCTCCTGTTTGATCTGCTCAAAGGCTTGTTGTTGCTCAAGGCCTCACTCAAAATAGTTCTTCTTTTGGGTTACTCGATAGAGAGGGCTCACCAGCTGACTATAACCTGGAATATGCATTCTCCAGAATCCCACGAGGCCTAGGAAAGCTCATGTTTCTTTCTTGTTAGCTGGTGCAGACGTAGTTGCTATCTTGTTGATCACATCCATAGGGACATGACAATGTCTAGAAATCTGAGAACTGAGTCTGGGAAGTACTATCTTGTGAAAGTTCTGCTACAGGCAACAGAACTTGGGAAGTGAGATATGAGAAGTCTGTGGCAGGACATGACTGAAAACATAAATTTACCACAAGTGACAAGTACTTTATTTCTTATTCACTGGAGCCTGTCCTCTCAGTTACACATTGAAAGCCAGGATCCCATGACAGAGGAATTGACCCTGAGAAAGGCCAGAGTGGGACAGAAGATGACCTAGATGGAGAAATAACGCATGTAGAGGGAGGAAAGTTGTCAGGGTTTGCTGGCTGCACCAGTCAGAAATGCAGTGTGCATTTGATGGAAAGGAGGAGAAGGAGAGGGAAAAACTGATTGTGATAGCTGAAGCTGAAGCCTGAGACGTAGTTGAGGATGAAGATGTTGCCAACAAGGTGTGATTAAAGATACACTTTCAGTAAGTGCACTTTTTGACACAGCAGCAGAGAAAACTCAAGCATTGTTGGTTTAAGGTGCTATGCAGAGCCATCACAGCCTTCCTGGAGACTGAACTTTCCCTGTCTTCTGTGTTCTGAGAGCACAGATCTGGGCTCTGCCTGTGGTTTTCAGTGTGGGTTATTGCAGACCCATTTTATGTTAATTATCATAATGTCATCAGATATTATTTGACAAAGGCACAGTCTGTGATCTGCTCTGTTTGAAGTGGTTTTACTCAGCCTTAAAGTCCTTGCTGACAGCAGATTCCATGCTAATAGCTCGTTCAACAAGAAGTGCAGGAGCTGTAAAGCTGGATTTTAATTATCAAGGTGCAGACAGAAATTAAATTCTTTCCAGGAACTTCATTTCCAATGATAACATGAATATCAGAGTGCTGGAACCTCAGCTGGTATAAACTTTTAAGCTGGCTTGGTTCTCTTGACTTCTCATGGAGCTACCATTACTTTCTCCATGTGAGAATTCTCCCTGCTCTCTCTTTCTATGTCAGCTGAGGATCCTAAATCTTGGGACCATACAGATAGCTCAACAGGCTGCACATAAATGAGTAAATCCAATTATCTCTGAAGCTGGGAATGGTTCTGGAAAAGCATCATGATTCTCTGTGTACTGACAGATCTGTTTTACTCACTGAGTAAGTGCTCACCCCACCAATGAAATACAATGGTTTTGTCTGGCAATTTGACAAGGAAGTGAAATTAAGGCTGGATTAGATTATGCAATGGCCTTGTCCAATGTATAGGGCATTAAAACCACTTTAATTCTTTCAGAGATAGCAGTGTGTGTCACATTTGTCAGTGAATTTCCTGCCTTTTGATGACCTGTCTTAGTGTCTAGAACTCGTTACATTTATAATGAAGGAAAAATAATTTCATAAGTTTTATTTGCATACTCTGTAACAAAATACATTAATTTTGCATATGCAGGTATGTGAAAGAGAAAGCAAAAGTATTGATAGCATCACTTCTTGTGTGGGCAGATGCAAAACTTCTCCTATATCTACCTTGCTGATGCACCTTACTCTGACTGGCTGTTCCTCTGACTATTCCAGTTCTTAACTCTAACAGAGTTCATCCAGTCTACCTGGAATATGATTGACAGGTCTGCCCAAAATTTGATTGTCTGAATGGTTGTAATTGCAGACTCTGTAATTTCAGCTCTTGCTTTCAGCACACCATGAAAGGCAGTGTGCAGTGGTCATTTCCTAGCCCATTGGTCCCACCGCATGGCAAGTCCCCTAGTAGAAAGGCACAATGCGGTAGGCTGGCTATGGAGATAAAATTTATAAACTTTGTGGCAGTAAAGTGACATAGTATGCTTATAAAGCTGCTTCCTGGGTGTTCTGTGGTTGGGTGTTGTTTATTCCTGGAAACACCCACACACCCGAAAGTCCTGATGAGAATATGGTTTCTTTTACACAACTCCTACTGGAGGGTAGGTAAGGCTGAGGTGATGCCCACATTCCCAGAGTCCCTTTCCCTTCAGGGAAGCTTGCATTTAATAGCAAGACTGAAATTGGAGGACCTGACTTTGAATTCGGAGCTGTTGTGCACCCTTTATACACATGTGTGGGTAAATAAAATATTACTCATGTTTCAAAGTACTTCTGGAGTGCTGCGTGTAGGGGCTAAACGTACTGAACACCTCCCTGCAGCCTAGTCTGAAATTCTGCTTTCCATCACTCCTTGGATTCCTGTCTCAATAGCTTCTGCAGGCCATGTCCATGCTGTGCAGTTGCTGACAGTGCAGAGCTCCCTGAGCTGGCTTTGAGCTAGCTTCAGAAATAGAAACGGTACAGTCAACACAGCACTGCACTGCACCTAGCTAGGGCCCAGCAACTTGTTCATGCAACTAACTGCTACCTGGTGGGGATGAATGATTCCACCCAGTGCAACACAATGGTGTATCAGCTTACTTGGAGCTAGCGCTGGGATCACTGACATATGCAGAAGGCACACAGTTCCTGCTGGTATGAAATGTTGTGGCTCTCTTGAAATCAGCATTAAGATCACTAAAAYGCATGATGTTCACCTGCCCTGAACTCCTGCACAGGCCACAATGCCTAGGAGCTTCAACTTATGATTACATTGTGGCTACGTTCTGCCCTGCCTCCCAGCAAGGCTTCCCTTGAACCCTGCTCCAGATTGGGCAAAGAAGGCTGGGCTTACTTGGAGAAGTGCACTGAGAGCGGATGACTGAAAAGTGGGGAGGAAGTGACTCAGAGGACCGGATGAACTGACTCACTTTGGTGAGAGGAAAGGAGCAGGAACCTCCAGATGAATCCTAGCTCCCCTCTGTGGAGGAGATCCAAAGCATTGGAGCCAGCCCCTCTTTTCTTTGGTCAGGAGGTCGCACAGAAATAAGTAATTGTTAAGGCTCTGTTTGAACAATAGGAAGAAGATGCTTCACGTCTCTGATTCCTTAAAATGCTGAAATACTTGGCTTGAGGAATGAACAGGATATCTTCACTTGACAGCAAAGCCTGAGGCTATTTTTTTTTCCAATGGAGATGCTTCCTAGCAATCTCCCAGTCTAGGGTGGGCAAGCTAAGGATATGAAGGAGGAAGTTCTGCATTTGAACACCATTTGCAGCAGTTCTAATGATGTGGCCTGGAAATCCGCTAGCTCAGCTAGGTTGGGACAAACCTCTGCACTACCCTGCATGTCATGCTGTGTCTATTATCCCCAGTGTGGCTGCACAGAATACTAAGGCTGTATGTGATGTGTCCTCTATTATTTCAAGTAGCTGGAGTAAGGAAACATGAGAAATCTGTGGGAAATTCTTCCCTGACATAAATCAATAGAGGTTAGTGGAAAGAAGCTGGTGTATGGAGACACTTGCAGGGTGTAGAGGCATTTATTTCATTTTCTGCAACAGATGCTACACATGTAAGCAGAAGCAGGAGATTCTTCTGCCTGATTTGGGGTTTGGACAGTTATTTCTGTCTTATTTTGCTTAGTAAACAGCAGTAAGGCTGAGAGAAGATGATTCTAATAGAATGGACATTTCTAGTGAAGATATTAAAGTCCAGCATCAGATCATTCACAGAAAGGTGCAAGGCACTTTCTAATCTTGAGGAGATAGGTATTGGTTTAAATGACAGTACATAAAGCTTAATATCTGTTTCAGTACTGCGCCTGCATTCTTCTAATTTCTAATATTTCCACAACTCATGTTTATCTAATATTTTATGGAGTCTTTCTTGTTTTCTTATTTCAGCAATATCTGGTGATAAGGATGTACGCAGCCCATTTATGCAGTGAATGAAAAGTTACTTCCTTTTCTTGCCTTGAAGTTGGTATGAGGTGAGGGGAGGCATCCTGCTGTTCTTGCATTGTGGGGATCAAGGGAAGCAGAAACTAATTTCTAGTCATAATAATAATAATAATAATAATAACATAATTAGCTATCCAAGCTTGAATCCTAATCTTTCTGCCTTTCTTCTAAAAACTCTGGTTTCTCTCCCTTTCTATTCAGACTGCATTTAACATCACCTGAATAAAAAACAGAAGGAAGTAAAGAGAAACATATGATTCAAGTCTGAAATATCTGATGGTGGTGGGATTTCCTAATACATGACTGGGTTTTTAAGGCCACTCTGAAATGATAGACTGCAGTTTAGGAGCGATTTCTGTGGAAAACATATTCCCCACTACACTTGGAGAAAGATATGGAACTGAAAGTGTTGCCAGGTTTGAGTGTTTCCTGTAACTTCAAAAAGCTACAGTCTGTCCAAAGTGTGGTCAAGGCATGCAGTAATGAGCCTTGTATGTGTGGGTGTGTGTATTGCTCTTGTTACTGTCTATAGATATTTTCAGTCAATCATGAACTGTTTATGTGCAGGAAGGTCATAATATTGATTAAAAATATATGCTAGGTTCATTGTCATTTTTGGCACCTGCATCAAAAGGGCTTCCCAAAGACAGCTATACTTCCACAGAGAATTAGCAAAACCTCGAGTTGACCAYTTAAAATTACTATTTTCAGCATCTTACTTTTGGACACTAGAAAGTAAACCTCTCTCAGTTCCTCTGGTTTATTAGCATATCCTGTCTTCTCTGTGAAGTTCAGCTTAGCACAGAGACATCCACAGGAATCTCACAGCTCAAGATCATTCTTAAACTGTATAAACTACATTGAGATCCACCATGACATTCATCCGTCAGGGACACAGCAGTCATGGAGGGTTGAAATTAGTCTTTTTTTCATAAAACAAAAAGCCATCAGGAATCCATGCTAAATCAGCATTGTATTAAAACTTTTGGACAGAGGTAAGTAGAACTTCAGGGGACAGGAGATGGAGGCAGACATCTTTCCTCCAGCCTCACTAACCCTTCCCTGTTGTCCAAGTGATCTGGTCTCACAAATGGGGTATGGGGGTTGCAGGACTTTTTCCTGGGGCACTTATCTCCACAGCCAAAGCAAGTAATGTAGAAGTTGCTGTGACTCCCTCCTTATCTCTGATTCCCTCTCCTTGGCAAAACCCCAATCCTGCTCCCCTCTACCCATGTGACCTGCTGACATGACAGCTCCGTTCTCCTACATTGCTTGGAAAGTGCCACCAGCTGGGATATAGGAGTCTTCACCTTCCTTTGCATTGGTGGAACAGAGAAGACATGAAAGAGAGAGAGAAATGGCAACCCATTTCACAAGATGGGATATTGAGATGAAAGGAGAGACAAGAGAGGCTGAGTGGAGCACACAGTGAGGCACGGTGTGCAGAGCCGGGCACCAAGACAGTATTGTATGTACTATGTGATACTACATTAATGTTAGCAGCTAATAGCTACAACTGGGACATGGTTGTACTGTGCACCTGTTTCCCAACAGTATCAAGTGCACCTTTGTCTAATCTGGTGAGCTGTGGGACTAGAAATGGGAAAGAAAGCTTTTCTTTTTAGGTTCACCACCATCAAATTGACCAAGACCATCCAGTGATATATCTTGTCCTGAAATGGCCAAACTTTTCAAGCTAGGTGGGGACAAATTCATTAGTTTCAGTGAAATTCTGCGTCAAGGTTTGAAGCACCTTCTGTGAAATAAACTGACAGGTTATCTTGATTTGCACACATTCATTTCCTTAACCATATCAAGAAATCCCTTTTGGGAAGCTCTAATCCTTTGGATAGATAGCTATAATAGCATATAAACAAACAAGTAAATGGAAATATGGGAGATTAAAAATGTGATCTGATCACCACATGCAAATATGTGCACAGAGGAAAAGCGCAGGTGSTAAAGGACTTTTTCACTCAGTGAAAAAGGTGCAACACCCACCAAGCTACAGCCAGTCAAATTCAAACTATAAATCAGGCATGTATTTTTAACAGTGAGCATGACTAAGCGTCGGAACAAACTACTGTAGGAAGTGATGCCTCGTTTCCTTCAGGTAAAGACTAGCTGCCTTCTTAGAAAAAGTGCTCTACTGGAGCCTGGGTTATCTCACCACAGAGAATGAGTACTAGTAGTACCTCTACTGAGATGAAGAACAGGATACACATGAAATTTGAAACACCCTTTATTCATACCTATTCACTTCTCCCAGGATCGATCTTAAACACCTTAGTGAATTGTATAGCAGTGATGAACCTAATCTGTAGGTGATTAAGGGAAGTTATGGGTTGTCAGCTTTAGGCTTTTACCCTGCACTACTCTTGATTTTTCCAGTGAAAGAAAGATAGCTATACTGGGGAAAGGAGACTAAATTGAAAAATAATAGGAAACTCAAAATTTCCTCAAGGCCACAAAAAATCTGAATGAGGACATAATCTCTGGATCTTGTACCATGCTTTGCCTTATCTCATTTCTGTGTGTCTCCTTCCAAAGGGTCCTGAAAAAAGCTTCAGCAACCTCTAGAATCTGAAATGRAGGACAGGATCTGTTGTTTCCATTCCAGCAGCATGTATCTTATTTTCCAAAGAAAATGTTTTCCCATGAAAGAGGGCTTTCCTAGCAAAGGATCTATGTTGTGACTCAGATCACACTGAAATTTTTATCTCCAGATTGGGCTGTCAGCCATAAATTTGGGAGGTTTGGAAGTATTCCATATTATTCAGATAACTTCTGTGCTGCATTTACCTCTAACATGATCAACTCCTGTGCCATTAACTTTCAGAAAAAAGACACAATTGATATTTAATAGAGGAAAATCCTGATCAGCTGAAAAATATTTAACATGTGAGGAGTTCCCCACAATAGGATTTTTCCTTAGATTTATGTACTGGGTGTATGTGGCAAGGTTTGGTAGTGGAGTAGTGGACCCACTGTAGACACAAGCTGAGCCCATCAGCAACGCTGGTGGTGTCTCTGTGAAAACGCATTTAAGAAAAGGTAGAAAACACCACATAGGAAACAAAAAAGAGTGAGAAACAGCAGAGGAAACACTAAAGTCAGAAGAGGAGGAGGAGGGGTGTTGCATGGTGCCAGAGCAGATATTTCACTGCAGCCCATGGAGGGCCCACATGGAGCAGAGGAAAGGTGTGAGGAGGAAGAAGCGTCAGGGAGGAACTGCTTTGTACTGACTGTAACCCCGCATCCACCCTGTGCCTCTGGGGAGGTTAGAGGAGCTGGGAATGAAGTTGAACATACAAAGGGGAAGCAGAAATTGTTTTAATGTTTGTCTTCTTGTTTCCCACTACCCAAATCACGAATTAAATGCTTATTTTAATTGGCAATAAATTAATTTTCCCCAAGTCAAGTCTGTTTTGCCCATGAGGGTAATTGATAAGCAATCTCCTTGTTTTCATCTTGACCCTTGAGTTTTCTCATTCCTATTCTTCCTATTTTCTCCTTCTCTACTGTTGAGGGTGCGGGTAGCAAGTGAGCAGCTGGGTGGGCATTTGGTTGTTAGCCAAGTCTAGTCCATCACAGTTGTGTCAGGCATAAAATAGTTCAGTTATAATTGGCTTGATTAAGATGTGCAGAATCCAAAAGAATCTCTAGTATAACTCAAGAAAGGTCAGTTTATTCATCAAGCCTTGATTTTTCCTGATAGTCTCAATGTTTTTAATGTGTAGGATAGAATTTCCTGATTTCATGGTGCTGTTCTTGCCGCTTTCTGAGGAAGGCAGGAGACTTGATGTGGGGGGTTCAGGATAGGCCAGAGGTAAAGATCTCTCTTCCAGTTTTGCTACTGGCTCGTTCTGTCACCTTCACTTTTTATAAGTGAATTGTAAAAACTGCTTCTGTCACAGAGAAGCTCAACTGCCAAGGCTACATATATTATATAAACACAATGCTTATGTTATGATGGGGATGCATGTATTGGAAACTGAGAACAAATGGGCTTCTCCCATGTAAGCAGACTTGCTAACCTAAACAGTTCATTTTTTCTGATACTCATATATGACTCAGAATCAGCCCTGCTTGCTACACCAGAACAAGGCCTGTCTGGCACAGGGAAATACCAGCCTACAGTTGTTAGCGATGTACAACTAAGAACAACACGGGGCGGGGCAGGGGGTACAGCATCTATATGATCTGGAAAATAGAGCCTTGCCAGCCCTGAAGATTGAAAAATCATTTCTCAATGTGCTGGCCACAAATCATATGACTGCAAAAGAAATGCATTTGCTTGGGTGGTTTTGCTCTGTAGCAACAATGGCTAAAATATGAGATCTCAGAACCATATGACTCCAGCTGGGGCAGAAGAACTCTAAATATCATTATTATCCCAAATATTAATTTGGGAATGTGGCAATACTGAGAACACTCAGTTGAAGAAAAGAACATGATGGTAAAATTCTGGTAGTTACAATAAATTTGGCTTTTTATGTTTTAATCGGGTCAGAATTTCTAAACTAGATATTGGTGAATACAAGTGATGACATTTGAAATTTCCATCTCTCCAGTGCTTGGCAAGCTTGTCTGAACAGTAATAAGAAAGAAGCAGTGAGTCAGAAGCTCAAAAATCCTAATTTGGGGACTAGCAATGACGTGTTGCCTCACACTGCTCTGTTCTTTCTTTAGAAACTGCTGTAGCTGCTTTTTGGGATGAAAATGCTGAAAGTAGAATGAAACAGCACTAAAATCCAGGAAATACTACAACTTGAATTTTGATGAGACAAAAGGGTGGTATTGAGCAGAGCATTCTAAGCTTCGCACTTTGGGATGGCTTTCTGAACCTTGTGCCCTTTGATTATGATGGCAACTTACAACTTGAGCTCTGTGAAGAGCAACTGTTTACCCTGATAAGCTATAAATACCAACAGCAGCTTACTAATGAGTTTGGCACTGTTGTCTGTGAGTGTGCAGCAGCAGTATGGCAGCTTTTCTTCTCCCAAAATCACTTTGTCAATAAATTGTTGTGATCCATATAACTGCCTAAACTGAGTACAACTTCAGATTAAATCTTCTGTGATTAAATATTCTGCTTGCTTTCAAGGTAGGTTGGGATACATATATTGTTTATGTCATTATCTTATCTAGACCAGCTGAAGTTTCCCAACTTTTCTCTGCCAAGACTTAGTTCAGTAATGCCATCTAGAAGATAGCATGACTGTATATGAAATGGCATATACAGTTAATGCCTTGAAATCACAGAGGCTTTTTGGCACATATTAATGTTTGATTTCTGTGAGAATCAAAGATCTAAATCTAAGTCCAGAAGGATCAGAACAAACAGAAAAGGCAATGGAGAACACTTTGCAACGTGGAGTTCAGCCCAGGTTCTGCACCCTACAGACACCCCAAATCTTTTCACAGGTACTGTCTTGATGAGTAAAAATAATGATCTGAGAACTCAAATCATGTGACCACCTTAAAAATAACTGTCCTTCAGACAGCTGAAGTAACTAAGATTTCTTGCATTGCTATCCACATTCAGCATGGACTTTCTACCTGATAGAGTTGGGCATCTGTACCATCTGTGAGAAGAATTCTGCAAAGTTGCCAGCTGCCTTTTCTCCCTGATTGGGTTTCTCTGCTGGTAAATGTGTCACGAGGTCCTGTTTCACCAGAAATACTGAAAGACCAGAAATGACTTTAGAAGGAACATCTCATCTATGTTGCGTGGTTCTCCCATTGTATCTACTTATATTCCACCCTACTTTTCAGCTATTCTAGGTGTTATATTTCTTCTAGAGGAGAAAACTGTCCCTTTTTCTCCATTCAATCCCATGGGTTTTGCTAGAATTCACAGTGAACCGAAATGTTTTTTTAATCCCTTTCCCAACTGTTTCAAAACATGGTGTCTGATAGTCATTATTTTTCTCATTGTCCAGTGCATAAGACTAGGCAGTTGGGATAATGGGCATTTGACTTGTGGGTGACTTCAATAGATTAAAAAACCCCACTCTAGTTGCCCTTTCATCTCCACCTTGTGGTCAAACCAGATGATGCTGCCCTCTTTCAGAAATACATTTTAGGGTGGAATGAAATCCTTTTTCAACCCAAAGCAAAAGATTTTATTTGTTTGAAGGAGTGGGATTTGTGTGKGGGGTTAAAGTATTTTTGAAGGTCTACTTTCTGTGAAACTTTAGGAGAAAGCATGTATTACTGTATGATTTTTACCTAACATAATTGCTTGAATAGGTATGGCATAATGATTGGTCATCATTATATGTAGGTTTATTTTAAAATATTTAAATYGAAAAGCTTTATTAGAATTTTTTTATCCATCCTGACATTCACCTGCATTTAGACTCCTGTGAAGATTCATCTTTGTCTAAGAAAGGTAAGTTCATTCTTCTGTACATTTGAGAATAAGAAAAATGAGAAAAAACAATTTAATGAGATTTTCTCATTAAATCTAAAGATTTAAGAATTTAAGCATCATAAGAATTGCTGCTTGAACCCCATGGCATAAAACCTGAAATAAGCAGAACTGAGTTTGCTATGAGGAACATTGCCTCTGATGTACTCGATAGCTGTGATTTAACTCATTGATTTCAAATACGAGATTGAGTTTGTAGTTGCCTCTTAATGCAGTGTATATGAATGGGCCAGTTCTGCAGAATACAGGCACAGTTTTTACTGTGACATGGTACATATAGGAAGGAGTTCCATAATTAAATATTTTTCCTAGTGGAACGGGCTACCCGTCTGCAAAAGCTGAGACTCTCTGGTTTAGAGGGTTGCTTGTGCTTGCCCTGTCTTGTAACATGTTGTGTTTTGATGATACTATCAGGCAACACATGAAATGAATAAACTCTGTGTGATGCAATGTAAGATAACCTCCTGATGTACAGATGTTAAGCAAATTACTTAATAGGAAAAAGTTCATATGCATGAGTGGAAATACCACATGCAGTAAAAATAAACAAGGGCCAATCAGCCTACTGATGGAAAGACAGATAGCAGTAAGTGAAGATTAGGCAGGCACTACTGATTTTTGCATAGTTACACTAGCTGCATTGTGAACATTTGCAATCTTATCCTGAAGATTTGGCACTGGACAGTCCCCCATCACTGAGGTCGTCCCAGCTAGGAGATCCTTTTGCGCTGTTGGTCAGACTAGAACTTGTGGACTTTGAATTCCTTTTGCACAGAGACAAGTAGGGCTCTCTCCAGGCTGATTATTATCCAAGGAATGAACAAACCGAAGCAAGAAGCAATTTTGGTTGTGAATAAAAGTCTGGATGCTGACAAAGCCTATATGAAGCCCTAGTATTACATTCAGTTTAAGCACAGCCCTCTGGACCAAGGCTCTCCTGCTCAGTGGTAACTATGAGTGACACACAGCCTATTTTACAATCCTACAAGAAGCAACTCATTTTGCAGCTACTACACTGATGCAGGACTCACAGTAACTAGTCTCTCCCCTGTTTCTGTATCTACATTACAGTCCTCAAGAGTGACTGCGCTCTGTGTAACTCTAGATGCAGCAGCAAAGGCCTAAGTAACCAGCAACTGAAACCCATTTCTGGGTAGACTTATAAAGCTTATCCCTATGCAGCTGGTTTGCGCTTTATAGGGGTTAGGTTCCTACTGTGAGGGTGCACTAACAAGCCTTAATGTCCCTGACTGGCCTCACCTGGGCCTCCACCCAAGCTCTCTGCCCATAGGCCCAGAAATGCCATTTAAGCCCAGGTGGGGGACCTTGCTTCCTGCTTGAGCTGCCTTGTAGGAGTGCTGATCTTTGAGTTGGCTATGCCTATACCTTGCTCTGAACTGATTTCACAGCTCGACCCCAAGCATGTCTTGTGGCTGTGAAGATGCCTGATGATTGCTGGCCTGTGTCTGACCCTGGTTACCTTCACCAGACCTGACCTTGACTTGTGGATTGACTTCCTAGCATGACCTTGGACCAGCCTTACCACCATGAMCTTGCCTAATGATCTGGACTGGGCTATTGTCCCCTGGACTGCCCTGCAGGAAGAGGAAGCCTTCTAACCCTGCTTTTTGGATGGAAGAGTAGTGAGGGAGTAACTTCAGTCATACCCCTGATAGTCATGGGTATTCCTCAGCCCCAGACTGCTGTTGTTCCCTCTACAGCCGGTGTGGAGTTTCTGTCTTGCACTAGATGAAAGATCGATAAGGCAGAGCCCTTGCTTTAGTTCACCTTAAGCCTTAGACTGGCATAGGTGGAGGAGGATGATTTTGTTTTTACTTATTAGAATGTTATTAGCTATGTAAATGTCATCCTGAATTATGCTGGCAAGAATACTCAATTTGTTATTAACTCCTTGTTATTGCACATATTCCTGTAGTAGAAATTCTGCCCTTTTATTCTGTTGTAAATAGGAAATAACTCTGACTCCAGTAGTGTTATTAGGTTTGCAATCTCATTACTGAGAGAAATCTGGATGAAGGCATGTCTGCAAACCCTGATAGATACCTCATAGCCTTATGTCTGTCTTCCTAAGCTGGGCACTATAAAAATCTTTTTTAATAGTGCTAAAATCTTAACTGATGATGGGAAAAGAGACAGTGATCTCAACTGTATTCTTATGTCATGATTTCTTTAGCATATCTTTTTAATTCTAAAGGAGAAAGTTTCTAAATCACTGATGATAATAGGAGAAAAGTTTCCATCAGCTCTTAGAATTACATGTCTGAATGAGATGTTAAAGCTCCCATACAATGGTGCTGTGAACAGAAATCATCAATGAGTGGTGACACTATTTGCCTTTAAATATCATGTTCGGAAAAACTTGCAATATTTTCAGCACTGAGCAGAAGTGACATTACAAAAGGATGCAGTCCCTAGAACTACTTTCTAAGCACTTACAGAAAAACTGTGTGTATACTCTGGGTCCTCAATGATATTTATCTGATATTTCGTTTTCATAAGTTTAATATTTAGTTTTTAAGATAGGTTATAAGTTTGATACTTAGTTCTCATAATTTTTTTTTTTCTCCTCCCTAAAGTCTGTTGTCCTAATGCCAGCATGAGAATGGTTAAATTCCAGAGGACCTGGGTCTCTGGCCAGCTCTTTCTGTCGTATCATCCAATTATCCTGGAGCATGTTTATCTTTGGAAGAGTGGTTCTGCATTGTGACTGCTACTGATACATTGGGTTAATGCAGCACTTATTCCCTGGTCAGTTGGGATAGACATTTGGCCTACATGCCATTTCAGGAAGCAATGTGACCCTTCTTCAACTGGCCTCCACAACTTCTGTTTCCTGTACCTCATTTGAACACCTGGGGTTCTGACCTGGTCTCTGTGATCTCAGTGTCTGGCTAAGACCGTGACAAAGTTAGAAAGACACAGCCTGGGCACAGAGCCCTGGCCCTGGTGTCTAAGTGCCATGCTCCAAAGAACAGCCTGACCTACCCGTTGCACTTGTGGTCTCCTCACACAAGCCACAAGCAGTTTTTGCACTCAATATTCAAGCTTGCTCTTGTCTCCGTCTCAGATGGGTCTTCCATACAGTCTGGCTTATGCCAGGTTTCTGTTGTGCCAGTACATCTTTAGCAACCAGAGTCATTGATCTCTCTTCACTACTATGCTGTGACTTCCCATTATTCTGGYGGATTGGGTCCTTGAAGCTGGAGAGCTTCCACCCCCTGCCTTTTTGCAGAGCTGGGCTTCCTGTATCTTCTTTGCCTTGCCTCTCCTCACGGGGCTGATTTGTGGCTGATAAACCCTGCAGGAGAGCTCAAATGGGGTAGGAGTCTTTTCTTGTCTGTGTTTCATATCAGAGAGAGTTTTCTTATTCTGAGCTAGTGGAAGAAACATATTCTTCCTTTAGCACTGAAAATGCTAAAATTATACAGTCCCTCCCCAACCCTTCCACGAAATGATAACAATATATGTCTTTTTACATTTGTGTTGTTGATGATGCTTTTTCCAGTGAAGAGGTGCTCAGGCATTAGCAGGAGTGGAGTTCTGAGCCCACATCCAAAGTGGCCTCCCAGGTACTTGGAGAGAACATGAGGAATGGGGCAGAGATGATGGACACCTGGCACATTCTTCTCAGGCTTGGGAACGGGTACCAGTCCTGTTCCATATGCCTGTTCTAGTGCATACTGTCTATCTCTGGAAAATTTAACATAATCAGAAGCAAACCCACATAGCCTGGGGGAGCTTTGAGCATATATCAGGCCTATTTGTCCATTGGATCCTTGCCTAAGTGAGAAGTTGTGCTGGAAAGAACCCTGTATTTTTTTAAGTTGCTACTGCCCCTTCTGTGACCTGGCAATTATTCCCAGGCCTCACAGTATGTCTTATGCTTCTGTCCTTTGCTCCCTATCTCTAAAATACTAATGAAATCACCTGCTTACCTCAGTGGTAGAGGGTGACTTGCTTAGATACCAGATTAAATATAACTTCTGACCTGTAAAGGCCTTAATCRGTAGAAAGTTTGTCTCTCTGAGGGCATCCTGCACATTAAGATGATATGAGTGGGCTTCTGTGTAATCCTCTAGGACAAACTGGCAAGTAATAATGAATTAGAGTAGTAATAATGCATTGGAGTCTGTAGTCAGATCTTTGCTATTTCCTAGGTAAAACTGCGTTCACTTTGGTCTTGAAGCTTGTTGACTGGACATTTTTGGTAGGGGAAAACTGAAGGCAGTTTCTGGACCTCTGGGCAAAAGTCTGCTATTTATTTCTCTTACAGTTTGTCTAGACAGCATCTAACCAATTTGGAGAAAACTGTAAATCGTGAACAGAATGAATATAAAATATAAAACAAGGCTACTGGTGGAAATCAAATACAGCAGGTACTCAGAGGATGTTGCTGACATAAAGTATTTCTCTGATAGTATCAGAAATCATGACAAGGCCCACAGTCTCAYGAGTCAGGACACTGAAGAATGATATCTGCAAAATCTACAGTATACCCTTTGCCCAGAGTACTCTTGGCCAGTAACTTCTTGGAGAAGCCTCAGTAGGTCCTGAAGTATAAACTTCTCTTGCGACCAGGGAATGGCTCCTCTTGTGCCTGGGCAATGCCAGGTGTGCATCCTCTGTGTGACTGCATGTGAACTCACAGGTTGTTCTGCTGCTGTAAAAAAGGATTTGTAATAACCAAGCACCTTTCAGCTGCAGCAGCACCACTTTCACTGTGTGAACTTGATCTTCATGTTAATTTAAAATACATGTTCGGGCCAGTGTAGCTTTCTGCTACTGAATTCTTTGTGGCTTTCAGTCATGCAGTTACATTACCACAAAGGACTAATAGCAACCCCAATTTAGTCCTGTGAAGTGCTTATTGTGCTTCTTCTCAGTGCAAAAGGAAAACATTTTCTTTGATGGCTGATATACACACCACACTTTGTATGGCTTAGACTGCTTAGAAACTGTACTGCCTACACAGGCACACACATAAACCTGTATGCCTAGGCGGTACCTCTTAGTAGGTTAAACTTTTCTTCAAAATACTTCATAAAACATGGATGTGGCTGTGCAGAAGCCTCTTTTAACTAACAGTCAAGATACTGACTGTATCAGGTGGAAATCTGGCTCATGCTGTGTTCTCCAGCTATACTGCTGACAAGAGAGTGGCTGTGAGGGAAAGAGCATGAGGAATGTTGGGGGGACAGGGAATATCAAGACCTTCAAAATCAGACTGTAACAGGTTTGTCTCAGCCTCTGCCTCTTGCTGTATCTAGCAATCTATGTGGTCATTCTCCTGCTCATAAGAGAAGAGCTTGGTATGTCAGAGCATGTGACTATGCTGGGCAAAAAGAAGAAAACAAAGAGGTTTTTATCTAACACAGCCATATTACGGCTTCTGTGGAAATTCCCAACACTGGTTGCAACTTCATGTGTCTCAGTGATATGGGACAGAATAAAAATGGAAAGAAACCTATCCATAGCATCTTCTTGTTCCCAAAGAATAGTTTGATTTATTTATGTCCCAGAAGAAAGAACAACTGTAGAATTTCTCTGTAGAAAGCATCGTTACAATGTCTTCCTTCTGGAGGGGCTCACTCACTGACAGATTCAAGGCCTCTCAGACACTGAGGGAGATACTAAATGCTTAATAAAATGGAGCCTTTTCTACTTTGGACACAGTAATTCCAGTACTGAAGCTGTGTAGTGCTCTTCGTCAATGGCTAGCTCTGTGCTGACAGGCTAGAATATGGGGCTAGCTAGAAGTAATTGCCACTGGTAATGGTGTTGACACAGCTAGAGCCAAAAAGCAGAAAGGCTGGTGCATGACTTTCTGCTTCAGTCATTGGCTCTGCTGGTTTTGGCCCATTTTCTGAGAAAAGTGTCTCTACATGGATTACTTCTGTAAATGGAACCCAAGGATCCCAGTGTCACAGACCCCCAGGACAGCTACTGACCCACACAGGGCAGCTAAAAGTTAGACTTTGTCTTCCCAGTGCTTCACCCTTGTGATCTTTCTGGTACACAGTTTTATCTTTCAGGGTACTGTGACATACAAAGAAACAGACTTTTCAGGCAAGTTTCTAAAGCAAGCTCTTTCTACTACACAGCATGGGGCATAGAGACTAAAGTGGGAATACTTGTTTGTCACTCTTCCTCAGTTTCCTTGCTGCTCTTCAGCAGTATTTGGGATTTGGATTGATGGTCATGGTTATAGGTTTCTCCTTTAGATCACTCCTCTTCTGCTGCACTTTTCCTCTGAACCCTAGAGGCTCATTGTGTTTTTCTGTCATGGCAAATCTAGCAATCCTAATTCCCGCTGACTTAGGAAATGCAACAAGTGTCCTTCTCTGTCCAGCTATACAAAGGGCTGTGTCAGTCTCACTCAATTTTCCTTTTCTGAAATGGCAGGCCTAGCCCTTTGTTTTTATTTTATTCCTACTTATAGGCTTAGAATTGGTTTGAACTTGAATTTATACAGATACCTTCCTGTCTTTAGAAATCCTTCTGTTTCAAAATAATGTAATTGCTCTTGCAAAGACTCTTAGGGTCTGGGTCTACACTCACATTTCTCTGTGTAAAATCTTATAGCAACACTGGACTATACCTGTGCTTTCATTCTCTGGAACTCCTGCATGTTCCTTTGGGAAGAAAGAATCAGTGAATAGTGCAGTGCATATATGAATTGTACATTTACAAAGTCTTGTCCCTTGATTAATTCTGGCCAGGCCTTTTTGGGACTCAGCACAGCATATCACTAACAGAAAGGCAAACGCTGCCAAACATTAACCACCTGATCTAAGATATGTCACTGCTACAGGTTTTCAAATGAAAGCTTGTCCACGCTTTCTGGTATGAGTAAAATGTTATTGAATTATTGATCTAAGCTAAAATGTAAAGGAAAAAGATCAAATATCAGGCTGAGGCAGACTTCTACCACAGATAATTCCAGCCCAAACTCATAACATTTGGCAATATTATAAACTGTAGAAAACAGACTCTTACAATGGGAACTGTTGCACACTCTTAACAGCTGACTGTATCAGTCCCACCCACAAGCACCCACCCGTGCTTCAGCACAGTACTTGCCTAAAGCCTACTTGTGAAAAAACACAGTACAGTTTGGTCAGAGTAAAAGGCTTTTCCTCCTACTCATGTTTCAGGGGGTTCCTTTCTAGATTAAAGCTTTTTTGCCTCTCCTTTTTATCTAATCCCTTTCAAAAGTGACACTTTTCTCCACTTAGCAGAAAGTCCTGAAGTCACTCCTGTGACTTCCATTAGTCATACTGCATGAAAGAAAAGGGTCTATGGATTAAAGTGCCACACTGTCTGTAGCATAACCTAAGATCAACCTTGTTCCAGATTTCAGACTTCCTGTTTGCTGTTGAGCAGGTAATTGCATGTAGTTTTCTAACTATAACCACATGCATATTAAAAGTGCTATTGTGTGAGTAAACATACTGGAGATTAAGAGGTGCTTACCTAGCAAGGTATTGCTAGCTTGAGATAGGTAGAACAGAAGTCACTGGGGAGCTCACATGCTGAGAAGATGTGGGTGGATTTTTCATAATCCTCTGATGGACAGATACACTGAGTAAAAAATAAAGAACCTGTGGTCACAGATTTGCTGTCTTGCAAGTAAGCATGTGTGGCAGAGGAAGACTTGAAACTTACTGATCTCGGTTTGTTTTGGTAATGGAAAGTTGGAACTAATGGCTGGTTTTCCTCACAAGAAGCTCCACCTACTTCTTGCTCACTTTGTACCATTAGTGTAAACATATTACATCAAGAAGATGATAGAAAAAAAAAAAAGGCAAAGAAAATCATATGTTAAATGCACATTATTAAAGGCTTGAAAATKAAGCAGTAAGAAGAAGTAAGGAAAGGCGCAAACATTGCATAGCATATGTGCATTATTTTACAGTCTGTAATTAGTCACAATGTGACAGTGTACACAGACCACAGGGAAAGACTATCCAGAAAGAATTAATGAGAGGCTTCTTTATTTTGCCCAGCTGTGGCTGGGCATTTGCTGGAATGGCCTGCAGCTGAGGCAAACTGGGCCTGTAGGAGAAAAGAAACTGCAGGGGAAATGGCTTTGTTAGACATACTGGTGATAGCTTAATAGGGTTGTTTTTCACTTGCTTGACACAGACACCATGCTGGAACTCAGAGTAGTGTTTTCTGCTGGTCTGGGTTTTGCTCTCTTTCCTCCTCCAAGGGAGTTTAAGAATGGATTATCTGCAAATTGTGGAGAAGCTCCAGTTTGCCTGTGATCGTGTGGTGTCCAGAGTGTGATGCTGAGCCTTGATGTCCCTGAGAGACGTGAAACCTGTGGCTGGGTATGTAGAAAGGAGTTGTTAAAAAAGGTGCTCGCTCTTTCTTTTCTCTTGTGCTCTGGCTGGATACCCCCAGCTGTGCAATAAGGTTACTGCTTCAATCTAAGCCTGACAGGCACTAGTGGGGAATGACCAGTGCAACTTTTCTGTGGCACTTGTGAAATTTTGACCCAGCCTAGGGGCGGCACCTGACTGTAGCATGTTGCTTGGACTCAAAGTTGAATGAAATGTAAGTATGCTTGTTGGTGAGGTGTGTCCTGATAAGTGTGTGCAAAGCTCAGCTGATTCAAATCAGTTGAGTGCCTTCCATTGTGATAGGTTTGTTTTACTGTGGAAACTCACTCACCAGTGTAAGTATGAATGTGAGCTGGGTCAGTGTGGTTTGCTGTGCCTAGACTTCTTGTGGCTTTCAATAATACAGATTGCTCATCATAAAGCAGTAACAGCAACCATAAAAGAGCTATTTGAAATGATAGCTGATTTCTCATGCCTATGATTTATTTGCATATCATCCCTGCTCTGTAGGTTTTAAATGATACAGTGAATCAACTAACTGCGCACAAATATCCTTGCACAGAAATCCATGCTTGTAGTCAGTCTTAAGTTGTATGAGTTTAACAAGATATTTTCTGGTGGTATATACAGCAAGCTTTTGTGGAGGCCAATAGATTTATGGGATATAGAACTTTTCTTCCCCTGATGACTGCTTTCAGCTCAACCCATCTCAGAAACTGAGCCACCTGTAGACAAACTTTCTGCTGATGTGAATGGGAGAATGTGTTCACCCCAATGGAAGGGTGACTTGTTAGAAAAACTTTGGACCAGAAATCTTGAAGGTTCATTTATGAATAAAAAGGTGCCTGTCTTCTTGGGAACAAAAGTTTGCTTCCCACTAACTTTCATCATGGCTGGGCACTAGTTAATTTCCTTAGATCTGTTGAAAAACTCTTGTTTGAAAACTAGTTCTTTTGCCAAATAAATAACCTGCCTAAGCCACCCAAGAAGAAACACTAGATGTTAAAGGATCCTGTCTTCTATGTGAAAGGTATACTGCCCGTTAATGGCTAGAAGGTATAGCCAAACAAATTCAAACAGCAAAGCAGGCACACATTTATTTTTCTCTTTAATTCTACAGTAAGGCTAAAGCTAGTTCTATTATTAGTGTTTTCCAACAGTCCTGCTCTGATGGTGAGGACTGTTCCCAGAAGAGGACAGGTTTGGTCTCTTCTGTCATGAAGGAAAATATCTACTATCCCTACTCCAGGAGATCTGTGGTAAAATTCATACTTTTCTTTCAAGAAAATATTTCTAAAAGATGCGCTAACAAAGAATTGTAATTAAAATACATTGAACCAGGGGAAATTTACTTGCTTTCTAGAATATGAGCCATTGTTTCTTTTCTTTATACAAATAAGGGTGAGGTAAATCTTGGGTTCATGATTGAAGAAGAAACAAAAGCAAAGATCTGATTAAAATAAACTCCCACRTTCTAGAGTTACATGGCAATTTCAGTTGCCTCAAGTCTCAGGCTGTACTGTTCTTCWGAGCAGTATTGGGAATGACTGTAAATGTAGAGCAGTAATTCACCCAGGACTGCATTCACCAGCATAATAGAATCATAGAATAGTTTSGGTTGGAAGGGACCTTTAAAGGTCACCTGGTCCAGCCCCCCTGCAATGAGCAGGGACATCTTCAACTAAATCAGGTTGATCAGAGCCTCATCCAACCTGACCTTGAATGTTTCCAGGGCTGGGGCATCTACCACCCCTCTGGGCAACTTGTTCCAGTGCTTCACCACCCTCAGCGTAAAAAAATTCTTCCTTGCATCTAGTCTAAATCTACCCTTTTTTAGTTTAAAGCCATTCCCCCTTGTCCTGTCGCAACAGGCCCTGCTAAAAAGTTTGCCACCATCTTTTTTATAAGCTCCCTTTAAGTACTGGAAGGCTGCAATAAGGTCTCCCTGAAGCCTTCTCTTCTCCAGCCTGAACAACCCCAACTCTCTCAGCCTTTCTTCATAGGAGAGGTGTTCCGTCCCCCTGAYCATTTTGTTGGCCCTCCTCTGGACCTGCTCCAACAGGTCTGTGTCTTTCTTGTGCTGAGGGCTCCAGAGCTGGATGCGGTACTCCAGGTGGGGTCTCACCAGAGCAGAGTAGAGGGGCAGAATCACCTCCCTCGACCTGCTGGCCACGCTTCTTTTGATGCAGCCCAGGGTACGGTTGGCCRCCTGGGCTGCGAGCRCACATTGTTGGCTCATGTCCAGCTTTTCACCCACCAGTACTCCCAAGTCCTTCTCGGCAGGGCTGCCCTCAATCCCTTCATCCCCCAGCCTGTATTGATACCGGGGGTGGCCCCGACCCAGGTGCAGGACTTTGCACTTAACCTTGTTGAACCTCATGAGGTTCACACGGGCCCACTTCTCGAGCCTGTCYAGGTCCCTCTGGATGGCATCCCGTCCCTCAGGCGTGTCGACCGCACCACTCAGCCTGGTGTCATCTGCARACTTGCTGAGGGTGCACTCAATCCCACTGTCTATGTCACTGATGAAGATATTAAACAGTACCGGTCCCAGTATGRACCCCTGCGGGACGCCACTCGTCACCAACCTCCATCTGGACATTGAGCCATTGACCGCTACCCTCTGGATGCAACCAGCCAACCAATTCCCCATCCACCGGACAGTCCACCCATCAAATCCATACTTCTCCAGTTTAGAGAGAAGGATGTTGTGGGGRACCATGTCAAAGGCCTTACAGAGGTCCAGATAGACGACATCTGTAGCTCTTCCCATGTCCGCTGATGTAGTCACTCCATCCTAGAAGGCCACTAGGTTGGCCAGGCAGGACTTGCCCTTGGTGAAGCCATGCTGGCTGTCTCGAATCRCCTCCCTGTCCTCCATGTGCCTTAGCATAGCTCCTAGGAGAATCTGTTCCATGATCTTCCCAGACACAGAGGTGAGACATAATGCCAAATGCTACATTAATACAGTATTTTGCTGCTATGTCATGAGCAGACATGGAGAATAATTAAGCATCTAGGTGAATGTGGAGGGAGAACTGGTCTTCTCTTCACCTTCAGCTTTTGCTCTGATTCAAATGTGGACTGAAAATACTATTTCCCATACATTCCCATGAGAATACATTTATTGATATGCCTCCAGATATTTTTTTTATCTGGTTATTCATATCTTGGTGCATGAGACTACATAGACTTGCTAATGTTCTTTCTGCCGTGTTTGTTGTGTGTAAAACCAAGATAATAGTTTTAAAATATACTATCTGCTCTTTAATCTCCATCTTATGTGTCAAGCAAGTAATAACACTTACCTTGTAGGGTAAAATGAGAGTTTTAACTGAGCCAAAACAGCACTTGATTCATTGTAGGGATTTTCTGTGCATTTTTTTTTATTGTTAGACTTCAGGGAAGACATAAAGGTTTCTAGATGTTGAATCTGAATGTTTAATTCTAAGGCTTTTTTGGCTGAAGCAAATTGAGGCATTCAGAAATTCAATATCCATCATAAATATATTCCCAGCTCTGCCTTTGGTACAGGGTTCTTGTCTGGTCTCCTCTGCACTGTGTTTTCAGTTGTAACCCTGAATGGGTTTGAAGTGGGTGAGTATCTACTTTATCTGGTGCCCTGAGTTTTTGTGCAAGGATGGAGCATTGCAACAGACGTATAAGCATTGCTGTAGAGACCCCAGTGCACACAGCTTTTTTTTTAGCCAGTCTCCTCAAAGCACAGGAACAATCCAGCTCCTAAATATGGGGTTTGGTGGTGGATTCTTTCATTTTGTTGTTGTTTGGAAATCATGGCAACAAGTAGTGTTTTAAGGAAGATAATGAGATACTTTTCTGGATCTTTGTGGTTAGCTGCTCCAAAGGGTGAAGGGGAATTATGGCAGAAGGCATACATTTATTTGCTGTGAGAGGCAGTGGTGATTGGTATCCTCAGCTGATCAAGGGTAAAAGGCACTTGTTTGCAGTGAACCAGAGAAGTGCTACAGAGATCAGCGATAAAGGCCTTTCTTACATGTGTTTCTTTTCCTAAATACTCTGTTCAATGCTTTTGGGGAGCTGTTCTTATTCTGAAAACATAGAATTCTACTGTGCATCCTATTAGTAGTGCTATCAAAAAATATCAGGTGGAATTTCTTCTCCTCCCTTGCCAGTTAAGCATAATGCTTAGATTCAGGCTTCTCTGCGTGCACAACGTAAGGTGCTCACATCAGTAGTATCCAGAGCTCTTATGCTGTGTCAAACTTGACAAGACAAGGAAAACTGTTTGTTTTCTTGATCTGCTGTTGCTGGCTTTTCTGCCTCCTTTTTATAACTCAGGCCCAGATGGGCTCACTAACCTTGTCCCCACTGAGCCTTCTCTTCTCCAGGCTGAACAGTCCCAGCTCTCTCAGCCTCTCATCATATGAAAGATGCTCTGGTCCCCCAATCATCATTGTGGCTCTCTGCTAGACTCCCTCCAGTAAGTCCATATCTTCCTTGTACTGGGGAGCCCAACACTGGACACAGCACTGCAGACGTGGCCTCACCAGGGCTGAGTAAAGAGGAAGGATCACCTCCCTCGACCTTTTGGCAATGCTTTTCCTAATGCAGCCCAGGATGCTGTTGGCCTTCTTTGTCCTGTGGGTACATTGCTGGCTCATGGTCAGCTTGGCATCCACCAGATCCCAAGCTCCTCTGTAGAGCTGCTTTCCAGCTGGTGGCCTCCCAGCCTGTACTGGTGCCTGGTGTTATTCCTACCCAGATGCAGGACTTTGCATTTTCGCTTGTTGAACTTCATGAGATTCCCCTCATCCTAATTCTACAGCCTGTCCAGGTCCCCCGGAATGGCAGCACAATCATCTAGTGTATCAGCYGCTCCTCCCAGTTTTGCATTGTCTGCGAATTTGCTGAGCGTGCACTCTGTCCCAGTGTCAAGGCCATCAGTGAAGAGGTAAAAACCACTGGGGCACACAGCTAGAGACTTGCCTCTAACTGGCCTTTGTGCTACTGATCACTCCCCCCTGGGACCAGCTGTTCAGGCAGTTTTAAATCAATGTCACTGTGYACTTATCTAGCACACACTTTTTCAGCTTGTCTATAAGAATGTTGTAAGAGACCATGCCAGAAGTCTTGAAGTTGAGGTACACAACATCCACTGTTCTCCCTGCTGCACAGAGCAGGACTAGGCACTACCTTGGTTACCTTGCTGAAGCCTATGTTACCACTAGTGGACGTGCTCCAGTGACAGCATGAAACACCAAAAAAAGCTCATGGAAATAAAGTCAGTTAAACTTCTGGAGTGCACAATTGTCCTCACTTAAAATGTGCTCCTTTTCTTCCCCAGAAAATGCTTTTGTTCTTCTGGATGATGTCCAATACTGGTATGCCTTGTTGAAGGCATGTGCCTTGATGGCTGTGCCTTGGCTTGTGTCCCAATGGGCAGAGGCCCCARGCGGCCACTTGGATCTGCAGTCTGCTCCAAAACAACCTCCTGTCTTCAGTCTTACRTGTCAGTAAGAAGCACAGTTTGATGCACATTCCTCTGAGTAGGTTCAGTTGTGAGCTTTCATAAAAAGATTTTTCACTAAACTCTTTTTATTTAAAATCTTTTTTTTTTTTTTTGAGGAAAATCTTTTGACGAATGCCTGAACACAGGGAAAATACCAATTTACATCAAACACCAAAAAGCCCCACAAAAGCAACTGGCACGTGTTGTGTAGTTGGAAACCTCTAGTTTGGGGCTTGTCATTTTCCTAACAAAAGCTGAACATTTTCCTAAGATGCTCCCTGCCACGTCCCTCCCATACACCTCACCTCACCCCCAGAAAACAAACCCCCACAACATTCACTTCTTTTTCCCTCTCTTTCCATCTAGCAGTGGACCAGTAAAGGTCATTCTGATGCTTCCTCTGCTGTGAGTTTGCTGTGTGACCTCATGATAAGGAAATCTGGGGAGCAACTACCTGCCTGGTCCTGTTTTTCTGGAAGACTTCCAGTTCTTGGGGAACATAGGCTAATGCAATTATATTGTAGCTCCTTCAGTGAATTTTCTTCCTTTGGTTTTCCTTCCAGCTGCTGCTTAGCACCCTGTTCCTGATGTGAGCGTGGTACCTAGCCGTGGGTACAACAAAGCTCAGAAGCAGTTGGTGTGCGTTGCCCTGACCTCTAACTTCAACAGCTACTTGCTCCTAAATGGTAGTCTGCCTTGGCCGTTGCTCCAATAGCAAGCAGCATGAAGGCTCATGCAATCCTTTCAACAAAACTCTTGCCAACCACACTTTGTTTTTACTGCTCAAGTGGCTGTCACGCTCAGCTGAGTAGGAGGAACTTGTCGCTGTGCTCTCAGTAGTCAGCACTGCTATTTGCTGTGCTAGTTCACCCTGACCTGCCTGCTCCTGAATGATTACTTTCTTGGAGCTGGAGATCCCTCTCCACAGCACCAAGCTTCCTGTGCTGTCAGTCTGGGAAAGCATGTGRAAAGAGATATAGTGACTATGCCTTCTGTTTTTCACTTCTGACACAGCTGGGTGAAGATAAATTTTACATTAGATATTAGGGAACTGGAGGAAACATGTTCTACCTCCAGTACTGACAGGGTGTTAGCACTGTCCGGGCATGACCCCAGCTTTCCCCAAAAAAACCCTAATAACCTGAGATCTTTTCTTTAAAGGCCAATGCCTGAACATGTCCCAGGACAGAAAAGTAACATCAGGGGCTCTAAACCTGCTTTTGCAGAAAGTTGCTGTGCCAGCATGGGGGAAGCTGTGAACAGCAGAGTTAAGTAGAAATGTCTGTGGTTTATTCCTCTTTAGATACAAGAGGAGCCCTTAAAATTGAGTATCTCTGTCTTCCCTTGCAGTCTGCTCCGCGGTTTCTCTCCCACCACAAAGAGATATTGCCTCTAACTGGAACACATTTCCACTGGACCACCATCAGCCCTTAAGGGAGGACTAAGCAGGTGCTGCTGTTTAAGCAGATGTCCTCACCTGCCCTGTCCCTGGCCATTCCTTTCCACCCCTGTGGTCCCCCATGCCTTATGGCAGTCTTGTGGTAAATCAGACCACAAAGTTGACTCATTCTTGCCTGCTGAGTTCCCTAAGTCCATTCAGTGAGCAGCCGCATAAACTTGTGCCAATGTCAGTGATAGGGACATTGTGGAGGTAGGAATAAGCTGCTAGCAGTGAGGTGGGTAGGGGAGACTTTGAGGCTGGTTTCTGATGGCACAAAACACTCAAGGAGCAACAGCATTTTGTTACGTACAAATCCTGCTGATACAACAAACTATAGATCAAGGGGGAGGCTGAGATTTCTCTTGCTTTCATCTCTAGCTCTGGCTGCTGTAGTACCTTTTTCCTTTTGAACCACCCCCTTGCCTTAAAGTGAGGATTTTTGCCAGCCATCCTGAAAACACCTGGCAGGACACGCTTATTTTTGCCAGTGCTCTGCCAATTTGGGCACTTTAGCACACATGTTACTTCAGGGACACCAAGGGACACAGAAGCAAAAAGACGCAAACACTTCATAAGGGTTTCTGAAGTAATCCAGGCTTATTCTACCTAGAGCAGGAAGATTTAGGGAAACCAATATGTGCCACTTTCTGCATCTTTGTCCATGTGTTTACACATGAAATGAGAAGTCATTGTGAGAAGCACATTTTCCTGTTCATTTTCTCTTGCTGTTTCCACTTGTATGAATCATAGCATGTAGAAGAAAAGCAGGATGCTCTACAGGTTGGTGTGGTAGCTTGTCAGTGGGATGACATGGGTTTGTATCCTTGTACCAAGCTTCAGAAGCACGCTGTGAAGTGAGAGCATCTCTTGGTCTCCCAGTGTTCCCATTCACCATACTCAAACAGAAGTAGTAGGGATATGAAGAGGCTTTTACTAGGGACTTGTGACGCTGAATAGTGGTAACATGGAAGAGACACAACTGCTGATGCTGTAGCGGTCTCTCTGAGGTCATTCTGCAAGTGAACAAGATGTGAGAGGGGTTTTATGTAATCTTTTGGGGCAGGCTCACCAAGTGATGAAAAAATGAGTCTGTGCTCAGTCTGCGGTCTCTGTTGTGTGTGCCTGCTGAGGAAGGACTGAAACTTTAAGAAGTCAGTTCTTATTTAGGAGTGGGGGTGGGGGAGAAAAGTTAGTGCAGTCTCTGAATTTGTTAGAACTTTTTCCCCCTGCTTGAGGTTGGTGATTTTTTTTTTTTTTTTTT